>JARHVA010000068.1:7165000-7222500 GCA_037957365.1 Torreya grandis
CTTTTTTTTTAAATAGATCAAAAACTCATTAAAAATATTTTGTTTAAAAAAGTTGTGTTTATATTAGTATATTTTTATGATACTTGTGACACCTTATTTTGTTTTAATATTTTGTAATTTTCTTCTTTTATCTAGCATTAAATTTATCAATTATTATCTGTTTACACTTAAAATCTATTTTTTACTTTCAAATAAAGTTAAAATTCATAGTAGAAATATTTATTTTTAGCATTTGGTACCTATAATGTTTAAAGGGAAGTTATGGCTTCACTTCATTTTACTTTAGATAAATCCCAAATGCTTAATAAAAGTAACTATAATATTTATAAAACTCATGTTAAAGTTAAATTCATGGTCTAGAAGTTATAGAATATTATTTTTGGGATTGAAAAAACATCGTCTGGATGACATGTGACCCCTAAGCTTACCAATGCATTATAATAAAAATCATAAGAAATTATGTCCATTATCTTACAGAGTATTAAGGATGAATTATTTCTCCACATTCATAATCATGAATCTCCTAGTGGTACTTAGAAACCCTTGAATCCACACATGAGGGCACTAGTCTCAAAAAAATTATTAAGTTGATCTTTGAATTGCTAACTACACCTATGAAAGGTGATGAAAAAGTTGTGAATTTTCTTGCTAAAATTAAAAATATTATAGCTCAATGATTTGATTGTAATTATAATTTGATTAAGATTAATTAATTTATTTTATCGTTCAATTAGATATTCATGAAATTTTTTTAAAAAATATTTCAATTTTTAATTTTGATTATCAAACTGAGCAAGATATCCTTGACCTTACCACCTTGTCTGCTCTTCTGATTCAATAAGATCAAGTTGTGACCAATTTTGATTATAAAGAGAATGCCACTTAGGCACTTCTCACCTTAAATAATGCTTTTGATAATAATAATAAAAACCATAAATCTAACTTTAATTTTTATGATGGCAAAAATGAGAACAATGAATCTGGTGATAAGAACCATAAACTCAAGTTTAATGAAAATTGTAACCTTTGTGGTAAGTTTGGTCATAGAAGGGAAACCTACTATAAAAATAAAGACATAATTAATAATAAATATTTTTAAAATAACAAAGAAAAAAATATAAATAAAATAAATATAAGAATCAAAACCCTAATCAGAATAATAACTAGGATCAGAATGTTATTACTTTATAAACTACTTTTTTTGCTTCAAATGAAAATTAACGGATTTTAGATAGTGGTGCATCACACCATATAAATTGTTTATCTAATATTTTGTGTGATTATAGAGACATCTCTGAAAATATTTACTTATTAGATAATTATTTCTTCGAAGCAACTAAACAATGAAAAACTATTTTTTCAAATATTGTTATAAATGATGTTTTCTATATACTTAAGCTTAAAAATAACTTGTTATCTTATTCATAACTTAGTAATGATAATTTTATTTTAGCATTAATTAAAGGTAACTAGTCCATCAAAAATCCATCTAGGTCTTTAATTATCAAAGGGGTTCAAAAGAATAACTTATACATTTTCTTTCCTTTTTCTACATGTTTTCTTTCATCACATAGTAAAAATGAATCTCAATTATGGCATGAAAAATTAGATCATGTTAATTTTATAATTTTACATGATATAATTGATTATAATCTTTTTGTTGTAATTTATTCTCTACCTTCTCATCATGAAACTTGTGAGGGTTGATTACATGGTAAGTAACATACTAACCCCTTTCACAAGAATCATGATGCAAATACCTCACATCCTTTATAATTGATTTATAGTGATGTTGTAGGAACTCTTAAAAATATATCTCTTAATATTTATTTATACTATATTACTTTTATTAATGATTACATTAAAATTATTTAGTCATATTTCATTAAAATAAAATTAGATGTATTGTCTAAATTCAAAGAATTTAAAGATAGTGTTTAAAATGCATATGTTTTTAATATTAAGAAATTAAGAACTGATAATGGTGGTGAATATGTTAGTAAAGAGTTTGATTCTTTTTTTATTAATTATGGTATTTAAATGAAATTAAAAACTCCTTGTTTCCTTCAACAAAATAGTATTGCTAAAAGGAAAAACTGCACCATTATTGAGATGAAAAGAACAACATTAAATTATACAAATATTTCTCATGGTTCTTATGGGCCGAAGCCATGAATACCACTATGCATATTATGAATAGAATCCTTGCTTAATCTTTACATTTTTCTACATCAAAAAAATGGATGTATGCTCATAACATTTGATTTGATTTGATAAAACTATTTTGTTGTTACTTTAGAGATACTAACTATATTGATAGTGTCTCATTTACATTGTAGATGTTAGCAAAATGATTTAGTTTAACTCTTTAAAAAAATTTATTACAATTTTATATATATATATATATATATATATATATATATATATATATATATATATATATATATATATATATATATATATATATATATATATATATATATATATATATATATATATATATAATGTTTATTTTTAATTTTTATGAGTTAGCATGGAAATACATTATATGTAAAACATCATGCTTAATTTGACAAAATTATCATATTTAGTTATTGTATTTGGTAAAAATATCATGCTTAGTAAGTTTAGATCTTTTATGTGTTAATGCTTTCATTTGATTATTGAGACAAGTTCATGCTAATATGCTTGGATTCTCTCATTTGATTGTTTTATCATTTAATTGTTTATGTTAACATTCTTATACGCTTCATTTGGTAACAAGATATGTTATGAAATGAGAAGTGTAGAGGAATTTTACATTATTAGATCTTCATTATTTACTTTACGAAGCATTTTATTCATACATATCTAAACATATTTATTTCAATCTTATATATTTTTGATTCGATGATGGCATTTCATGCTAAAATTATACACATTTGATGTATGAGAGGTTATTCCTCAATATTTTGTTGAAACATATTAAATTTGTAAAGTTTTTGATAAGACTCAAATAATAAAATGAGTTATTGCTAATAGGATATCTAATGTTTGGCTAAACTCAATATCATATTATTAGTAAATTATTGTATGCACATTGCTTGATAGTTGGGGACACTCATCCTGTTAATGTTAGAGACGTATAATAATGAATTGAATAAAATAACTTATTGATGATGAGATGATGTTAAGAATATACACATTGTCTATTATTATGGAATTTAAGTCGACCCAATAAAGTCATGGAAAAATAATTAATATAACAATAAATTTAACAATATCCAACACTAAAAGATCACCAGGGATCACGTTGCATACTAGCCACTTATATTAAGTGAAAACTTCATGTTTAAAAACATGAGTAAAAAGGATAGTAACTTTTACACATGAGTGAGACATAGAAAATGTCAACTAAGGAATAAATAGTAATGAACAAATGGTCATTATGAGGAAAAGAGATTTATAAATATATATTAAGGTCATCCTAGTTTATGGATGGTTGAGATTTAGTGATGAAAATCCTTCAGTTTTTCAATGGACATGTTTGCATGAACACCAACAAAAAAATCTATGTGACAATTTATGGAAATTAAATTGTTAAAAGAAGAAAGACACATTGTTTTAAAATTAATGGTAGATATTTGGTGAAATAATAGATTATGAAATTAATATGTAATTATTATATTAAATAGAACACAAGTCCACTTAGCTTTGGCTACTAGGAATATATTTTAAAAAATTGAGATAAAATTCATTGAATAGATTGTGTAGTGATTGAAGTGTCACAACTTGTATAAGGTAATTTTAATTATTTTTTTGAAACCTTTTTTTCCCTTTTTATTGAATAGTTTAGATTTATTTATTATTAAAACATCTCATTCTATTAGTTTAAATTCATTTTGTTTTAGATGTTTGCACTTATTTCTTTTACATTTTTTGGTTAGGATGTAGCTTATTTATAAGATCTATAGATTTTGTATTAATGAAAAATATTTTTCTATGATTATTTACATTTCATGATACACCTACTTTATAGCCTATTTTTACATTATAATTATCTTTGTATTATGTTTTCCATCCTGTATGATATAATTATGTGAGTTAGAGAAAAAATAATAACATAAATTTGAATTTAGAAGTACATTTATGTCCACTAAAACCATGATTATTCTGCTATGTAGTATAGACACCTCTTCTAAGGTGATCGGAAAGGTGGATAAATTCAAAAGACTAATGTCATATTTGTTTTTACTAGTTGAATTTGTCTCTTTTTTATGCATGCTTATTTCTTATTAAACATGTGATAAAATTCTATTTAACCGCATGGTCTTATCTCTAAGATTTGTGGTTTGGGGACCCAATTCTATGTGACATTATTGAGGCATTTGAATTTTCTATTGTATCTTTATGCCATTCGTAATATAACTATTTTGAAGGATTTGATTATAATTTATTAGTTTTGTTTTATATTTCTCCTCTTTATTTTCACTTTGATCCTACTATTTTTTATTGACTATATCGATATATGATCTTTCCTTGTTTTGTTCATCGGCTATAGTTGAATCATAATAATGAGTAAAAATAAAATTATGCTATTAATTTAGAAACAAAGTATTGCAATGAAATTCAGTAGGTAGTTTAGTAAGATCTTAACATAGTAGTCAAGTGAGTTTTCACTTCATCCTTATTGATAATGTGTACTTATCATAAAGGTAGTTAGGTGGAACATGGTACAAAAACATCTCCTTATATGGTATATTTTTATAATCAAGCTAAAATCATAAAATGAGAAAGAAAACTTATAGTGTTAGGCTGCATGTGTTTTGGTTCCTATTTTAGTTTCAATATATTTAAGGAAAATCTTAAAACAATGTTAGTTTTAATTTTCTTGGTGGAAGAGTTAAATTTTGAAGTTCAATATGTTGTGATTAATTTATTGAATTATCTAATATAATATGTCATTCTTAGGAGAAAAAATAAATATTTTTTTAATTAAGAAATTAGAAATCACTATGATTATTTTTTAGTAATGTTTCTTTTTCAAGCTAAATATACATGTTTAAGTATTGAAATAATCTGGAGTAATAAAGTTCATTTCACAATTGTAATTTTCACTAGAAATAATAATTTTATTTGATCCTCATCAACTTCGTATTCTACATCTTTTTTTCTCTAAAATTATATTTTTAACATATCTTTCACTTTAACATATTGCATTAACATCAATAAGATCTACCTATTCTTGGCCTTATTTTTGTAATCTCAAAACACATATATAATTTATATTATATTTAATTTAATTGTGACCCCAAACCTCAAGTTTTATGATAAATTATATAATTTTTTATTTTCTTAGAAGTATGAAGAGAATCAAAAGCTAATGGAATATATGCATAATAATTATGGATTGATCTATATGTTATAACTCAATGAACTGCCTTGTACAGTGATTTTCAGATGTACATTTTTATTTTAATATAATAGGATTTCAAAATTATGCATATTGTTATGATTATTAGGTAACAACTACTCTTGATTGTGTATAAGTATGTTGCATTTGAGTTATGACAGCTACTCTTCATTGTGTTTTTAGTTCTTGATTATCCATTGAGCCATCAATTGATTATGCATGATGAATTATATGGTTGATTTTCCAAGAATTATTACACTTTCAAATTGATAAATATATTATTTTGAAACCATACATGATAATATGTGATTAAATAAGAGGTGGTGAAGTTTTTTTATCCAAATAAGAGGTGGTGAAGTTTTTTAATCCAACCACTATGTACTAGATTTCACCATTAAATAATTGATTGCTATAATTTTCCCAGTGGATGTTTTCTCTATGATACCTAGACTTGAAAAAAAAAATCAAAAAACCTTATATTCTCATATTTACTTTTATAAATAATATATAATGGGCAAGGGATAATGTTTATTTATCATTTTTTTATTCAGATAGTGATAATCAATGAATAGTCCAAGTGACCCATCCTTCCTCATCATGAAGAAGAAAGGTGTTCCCCATGGAGAAACACTCAAATTAAAAAAATAACTTATAAAAAATATCCTCTAACTATATATTTATATAAAATAACTAGAGTCTCATCATACATTATGGTTCTCTATAAATTATCTTAGCCATAAGAACCAATTCAATCCTAAATTCAAATGGTGGGGCATTCTAGGCAAATCACATAAAAATAAAACAACAATATCATGAAGGATGGGGTGATCATCAAATGTAACATTCACTAACTCATCCTCTAATCTATCATGTAAATTAAAATTAAACATTATGCATCCCTTCTATATGATTTTTCATAGTAACATTATGGAGATCATGTGAAGGGAGGTGGGTCATTGGACCCCTAAATATACCATCTTGACCCCAAGGTTGTTGAATCACTCTAACTTCTTGATGTGAAGATAAATTTTGGATTTATGATAACTAAGGCAATACATAGTTAGAACTATTCCATAATTCTTTAAATTTATTATTTATATGTCCACATCGATGATGATTCCACTTAAATATAGCATGTAATTTCTCACTAATGAGTTAATGGAAAGCTTGGCCCTAGTTTATAGATTAAATTCCAAATATATATATGGATCTTATGATCCTCATGCCTTCAAAAAATCCTAGAATCACCCTTAGGTAGGTGAATATTTAATTACTCCTAATATTGGTATCAGAGGTGATGAAACGAAAACATCTATCCATGCTTGAATGTGAAGCCTATACTCTAAGGCCATTTATATAAATAGGAAAAGTTAAAAGGATAATCTCTAAGGATATTTTGGATGATATTCATTCTCTCTACCCTTTGAGGATGATAATTCAAATTTTAGACTAGTTAGGATCAATAAAATTGGACTTAGACATAGCTCATGTCATGAAAATCAAATATAGAGAGACAGAGATTTGGTATAACTTTATATCACTATTATTATGTAAACATTGCACTAAGGTATGAATGGGATAATACAATAAACCTCACAATCTATTTTTATATCCCACCAAGGCAATCAAATCCATATCAATGAAATATGAGAGTGAGGGAGAGCCTTGATTTTACAGAGTAGGAAAGGCCTCATAAATACAAGCAGTTTCATTATTGTATATGGTTATATAGATGTATGTGGTTTAAATTGGTTTCCTAAAGTCCACTTTAGTGTGAAACTTGGAATTTAGTACAATTTTACATGTGAGCATGCAACATGGAATTTAGTGTAAGTTACAAATCCAAATAGGATATATTTACTAAATAAGAAAATAATATATCCTAGAAAAATTACTTACTCATTAAGTACGCTTAAGGTGTAATTAAAAATTTACACCAACACCCTCGCTTAGGTAAAACTTAGGGAGCATGTATAAAAATTGAGGCTAAACCTTTGAAATGGGTCCCAAATTTTGGCTTGATAAGGTACGTATGTATAATGAAATAAAACAACTAATTTGGGAAAAATATGTGGCACAAGGATCTCATCCATAAATTAGTACAATATCATAGAATAAATACCAAAAAAATTGTGATACGCCTCAAGGATCTCACACAAAAAATTAGTACACAACACCCTCCCCACTTAATGTTGAATTGGGTGAGGTGTATGAAAAATATCAAAAAAATATGATGACATGAAAATAGGAGATACACCACAAGGATCTTATTTTTATTACTCAAAAATTTATCTCATGGATCCACATAGAATACAAAATAAATTAATAGATGTTTGGGACACTATAAATTTCTTACCATAATAAGTAGTTGATTTGTCTAAGAATCCATCACAAGACCTAAAATTTTCTCCCAGAAAGAGCAGTGTTAGGTATTATGAATGGTGTGTGGAAGATGCAAATGAACATTGGAAGAACCATGTATATATATTCCACACAAATAGTTTAGAATACACCATCATAACTAATCATCAATCTATCCCAAATTAACACAAATGGTGGAAGAAGTTTCTTAAAAGTGATTTGATGCTATGTGCACAAAAAGTGTATACAAGAAAAAATTTAGATCAGATTTGGGACTCTCATGCCTAAGTGAATTTAATGATGTGTTATGACTCTCATGCCTAATATAATAAATCTCGGATATCTTACCCTAAGTGAAGGTAAAGGACTTGTAATATTTAAAAAAACAATCTCAAATATCACATACCTATAAAATCTAAATATGGATCAAGACTCATATGCTTGATTATAATATCTAAACAAATCTATTACAAGAGCTGAAATGCACACATGCAATAGGTCTATGTTGTTTTATATCTTTTGTAAGTGTAGATTAAATAAAAACTAGTGAAGATCTACTACAAAATAGTCCCAAAGAAGAAGTGGAAGCACTTTCTCAATAACAAATCCCATGTTGAGTAATCTAGAGAGTAGGTTGGATGGGCAACACAATACCATGTTCATGCTTTCCAATACCTCAACTAGAATAACACTTGGTGTAAATAGTGTGCTTCTTAAAGGAGGCAAGCACATTAACATTATGATCAACAAAAATATGAGTTACAATAAAGGTTACTATAGGTTTAGCAAGATCATAATATGGTTTAATGTCAAATAGATCATAATATAAGACAACCTTTAATGGATATATACTAGATTTATAATTAAGTATTGAATGTGGAACAAGTACAATAGTTGTGTGTTCCACATGATCATAGTGTTGCTACAAGAGTGTAACACTTAATTAAAAAATGTGAATGAGTAAGTTTTTCTCTACAATTTTTGTGAGGAGGAGCACATTATGTGCTTTGAGGGCCATATTTTTGTTTACAAATTATACAATGTGTTCTTGAATTGAATAAACCTCATATAATATCATAATTAGGGCCTAAAGCCATTACAAGTAATAAAATAATAAAAAGGTGTTAATAAAGAGGACTTGATGGAGTGTTTGGAGAAGCATGCAAGGTACTAAGCAAGAGGCCTTGAAAGAGATGTTTCACAAACTACAAGTGTGCCAAAATGTAAATGTCCAAATACAAGGACAATGAGTAAACCATAAGTGAGTCAAAATAGGAATAAGGCACAATCCTTCAGAGTGTCATACGAAAGTGTTTACCAAAAAAATGAGCTTTTGGCACTTTATAAGGAGTGTAATGACAAATTAATTCCCCCAACTACCTATAATGATGTTGTTTACAAAAAAATCACTCTATTATAAATTTAGTTGAAAATGAGAAAAATAATAAAATTAATTTATGTACAATATGACTCAAATTTATTTATAATTTTTTTATTTTAGGAAAAAAACATGCACTTTAAAAAACATCACCTCAAAAAAATTTGGATTGTAAAGAAAATGTAGTTTGAATTTTTTTGGCATTCGACCATGAAGAAGGTTTATAAAAATATGGAAAAGTGTTATACTTTCATGTGGGATAAAAAATTTATGAATATATATGTGTGGATTATGTTAAACCATTTTTAAAGTGAAATAAGAATCACCTTATAACTATAAGTGATGCTCAAGATATAAGAGAAACAACATAGGCATGTTTGAAAAAACTCTTAACAGAGGGAGTATGGAAAAATGCAAACATGAAAGTATAGAATCCAAAATTTATAAGTGGGCATGAAAATGTATTTTAAGGCATTGGATTGGAGAAAAAATATTCCATGGGGGAGTCTGAATACCTATCATATTGGGCCCCACCTATCAGTCTTCAAACCACAAAAAAATGGCTTGTAAATGATCCTTACTACAAATAAAGTAACATTATGGTTGGAGGGGTCTAACTTATAACCTTCCCTAGTTTAAATTCCTTATTAATATCATTATTTCCAATCTGGCCTTTGATAATTTCAAAAATATAAGTGTAAAAATTAAGTTTTGTTTCAAAAAAAAAAGGCCAATCAATAATGGTGGCCTAGTTGCTGGTAGAAAAATTTGACAATGGTGAGCTGAAGTTGGTGGTAGTTGGTCAAAGTGGCGGAGATGGTTGTCTATAAATTTTGAAAAAAAAACACATTTTTAATGATTCAATTATTATCATGCAATTCCAAAGTTTTAATTAAAATCAAATATAGCCAAATTTAGTTTTAATGGAGGCCGCAGGCCAGGCTATCTGGAATGCAACAATGGATTAGGTGTTAGATGGACCAAACCATAGTAGGTTTTGTTATTTATCTAATAATGTGTGACTTCATGGAGTGTTGGTTAGGGTGAATTTGGTGAGGATAAAGGTGCATGTTTGGTAGGAGTGGTGCCCACGGTGAAGGTGACTAAGTGGTTTATGGTAACAAGGTTGGAAGCTTAGGTGAGGGAGGAATCAGAGTGGAAAATAAATATTGGGGAAGTGGTGAAAAATAAGGTAGAGAAAGGTTAGTATAAGGATTGGAGTTAGTAGATGGGTTTTTGGGTAGAAGGTGTTCAAGGTGGAGGGGACACAATAGGGTGGAGGGAAGGGAAGCCAAAGGTCGAAGAATAAAGTAGAGGAAGCGGTGGAGATGAATTATGTTGAATGGGTAGTCAGCATGGGAATAAAGGGAGGTTGGTATTTATGCCACCCAAAAAAAATTAATTTATTTATTTATTTTTAATTAAAAAAATATTTAAAAAACTTAGTATAAAATATTATTAAAAAAACTTTTTTTTATTTTTTATATTAGAAATCTAATAATTAAAAATAAATAAAAATTATATATAAATTCCCCTTTCTAAAAAAAATCAAAATATATTACCCATGGATGATCAAAATTGACCAGAATATATTTGTAAATCATGGGCATCACATGTCCTTTTTATACAAAATGAGAGCTTATCCTCTTATTCAGCTAATATGAGTGCCTTAATACAGTCAAATCTAGCTAAAAACATATAGTTTCTAGAAATTGATCAGTAACTCAGGTTTTTATAGGATATGGAGTTTTAGGACTTTGTTTTTAAAAAAATGAAAGATAAACCACCTTTCTCAATTTCCATGGACATGGTGGAGAGGTTTGATATGCTCTAAACTACAAAAAGGCATAAACTATAGATCAAAAAACTGCCACAAGGAAGCCACCAAGAAAACAACTTACAACTTATAGTAATTTTATAGTCAACTTAAGGGTTTTGGACCATTTTAGACTCAATGTAAGAGGTATAATCTCCCCAAAATTCACATAAAGTGAACTTCCCCTAAAAAAATCCTAAAACAAAGAAGCTAGCTTAGGACTCTCACTCTAATACCATATTACAATTATATACTAGCCATGATCAAGTAGATTAGACTTAGATGTAACTCACATCATTAAAATCAAAAATAGAGACATAGATTTGATATAGGATCATACCACTATTATTATATAAACACTGCACTAAAGCATCTACTAAACAATACAATAAACCTTACAATCTATTTTCATATCTCATTAAGGCAATCAAGACCTAGCAATGTAATGTGAGAGTGAGGGAAAGTTTTGATTTTATAGAGTAAGAAAGTTCTTATAAATACATGGGGTTGAACCAATGTAGGTGGTTGAATAAATGAATGTGGTTACATAATTTTTAATATATTTTTAGTTAAAACTAATTAAATTAATAGATATTAAACTATTGAAATGAAAATGATGGAATATATAGATCCGATATTAAAATATAATATGTTACATAATTTTTAGAATTTTGAATTTGATATAAATAGTAAATGAGCCTAAGAAAATGAAAATCTCCCTTAAAGAGATTTAGTTTTGATTATAAAATCTGGCTATGACTAAAAGCTATTTGAAAAGCCCTTAAAATAGTGTTACCTCTGAAAATAGAATTACAACTATGTTGGGACAAGGCCACAAGAGGAGGAAAAGGGTGAAATACAACCTTATATATTGACTATGATAATATCCTATTTGACTGTGTGACTAACTTTTTGATCTTGATTTATGAACCTATAAATGAGGATTTTCTAATTTTGTGTAGGAACCAAATATATGTGTGAAAGACCTAAAAAATACAAAATGCTTGTTGTTATACAATAAACAAGATATAGATAAAATGAAAAAGGAGGAAATGGGTAAGGGTAATAGCCAATCTATCCATAGAAAACCCACATAATCTGAGTACTACCTACATATCCCAAATGGGACTTAGGTTGATGTAGTTCTCCCTCATAGGGTGATTGTGTGATTTGTGATTATGCAAATATATGAAAGTAGCTAAAATATTGATTGAAATAATCAAAAATAGATGCCCCTAACCTGTATTAAATGATATTTAGACTTGGTCTAAGACTATTATAAAACAGTATAATTGAAATTGGAATAAATCGTGCTCTTTTTCTTATTATGTAGTAATTTGAAATTATCTTGCGAGAGGATCTAATGAGTGGCCTAGTTGTGCTTTTATAGAATAATATTTCAAAAAAAACTAACTAAAATTTCTAAAATTATGGGAGAGTCATTATGACATATCCCAAATTTAAAAATTTATCTATTGGAGTACATTGGACAAGGGTGCATTAGGGATAGGGTTGTCCTGTGGTCCTATCTACCCAATGCAATCTTGTCTTAGATGGGTAGAAACTCTTGTAAATTTACTTGGTATAATATAAAATAAAAATAAGGTTGTTTAGATGATGTTTCAAGTGTGTTTAATATAGTGCATAAAATTTTAAAGGCTATCATATATATGTATAGTTATTAGAAAGGCAGATAGACTAAAGGAGGTAAATATGTCAAGGTTAAACATTGTTATGCACTTAAT
The DNA here is from genome assembly GCA_037957365.1 of Torreya grandis. NCBI lineage: Eukaryota > Viridiplantae > Streptophyta > Pinopsida > Cupressales > Taxaceae > Torreya > Torreya grandis. The sequence continues at coordinate 7,177,693 of JARHVA010000068.1, forward strand.
GATTAATATTATGTGTTTATATTTTCTCCCACTTTATTATAGTGATGTAATGAATTGAAATTAATTGAGTAAATTATATGTGAAATTGAATGTGTATACAAAATTTTTATTTTGATGTGAAGCTTGATCATGTAAGATGTCTCAATACAAAACTTGCAATAATGTCACTATTGACCATTTTGACCACAAGTCAAAATGGGTCAACCTCCCTATAGTCATACATTATATATGGGTACAATATAGTGTCATATGTTGTTTTTTAGTTAATTTTATGTAATTTAATGCCATTTTAGCCTTGGTCATGGTCTAATTAACTCTTATGTCATTTTGAGTCACTTAGGGGTCATATAGGGGCCATTTATGAAAATGGCATGGTTTTTAAGGTGTCTAAGTGTTCTATTTTTCTTTAAAATTTCCAATATTTTATATTCATTTTTAGTAATGTTAGTACCATCTAAAACTTGTAGGTTCTCTAACTGAAAATCAAGAAAACAACTGAAAAAGGAGTTTGGCACTTGTACGACCTATAAGCAAGTGTGACATGTGTGGAAAACTTGTGTGATGACTCTTTAACTTCCCTAGAATTATATAAAAATTTTATCATCTTTTAAAGTGATAAAAATGTTCAAAAACCATTTTGTTCCTTCATCACCCTTTTAGACATGTAGAACCAGTCAACAGGTTTATGTTTAATACAACCAATTAGAGAAGTTTCAAAAAAAATGCCTTTAGGGGGTGATATTACACTAAGTTTACTTAATTTTCATAAAAATATTTCAAATATTTTTCACTTTTTATTTATGAACCATCCTTTACAAGTTGACTGTGTTTTTCTACTTGTTAAACCTCATACCCTATAGGTTTCTTTCTCATATGGATAGGTCCATACAATGTAGCTAAAGTAATTAAATCCAGAGGACATGGGAATATTTATAACATGTTTCTCATTCTTAGTTTCATATTTTAAAGTGTTTTGATAGGCCAATCATGTCAAGTTACAGGAAGGTGTCACCATGTCAGATCTTAGTCAAGTTTCACTATTTACAAAAAGTTTGGTTTTCAGCAAGTGTCTCATGTGGATGTAATATGATTTTATCTATTTTTAAATTTCATAAAAATCTCATTCCATCCATTTTTAACCTTAAAAAATCATGCCTTGATCAAAAACTTAGTCATACTAAGCTCATAGTCAACTTTTTGCTTATTCTCAGCTATAGTCATGATGTTTTGAGCTTTGATCACATTTATGGAGGAGAAATGGTGAGTCTAAAAGGTTTTTTACTTTTTATTTTTGTATGATCAATCAGATTGGACCCTCCAAATAGAAAAAAAGTTATGTGGTAGTAGTCATATGAAACATGTACAGTCAATCAGCCATGAATGTGCACCTATAAGTGCCACGGAGAGAAGGTCACATTGAAAAATAAGAAAATTGATCTTGTTTCAAGTCTTCTAATGTTGTGGATTCAATTTGGATATGTTTATATAATAGGATATTGTTTAATATCCATACATTATGCACTTATTTCATGTTTATTTACACTCACTGCTTGGTCTGCATTTTCTATCAATACCTACAGGGGATTGAAAACATTGGGTTATAGTTTTAGAACTTGTATCAAACCTTTAAAGTTTGGAAGAATAAATTATGAGTATTTGAGAGGATCCAAACCTCATTAAACTCATATATCATGCATAATACCAACTAGTTCAACCTCACTTCCCTGCAACTTACAAAGTCCACCTACATGTGGTACTGGTAGAAAGTTGAAAATGTTGTTCAAGGTGTGTTTTCATGTTTTGAAAGTCCTGAAAGAGTTTGGATGGTTGAATGATATCATAGTAGACACATTTGAGGCATTTATTTAGAAAATAATATTTATTAACTATGTCAAGAGGTGATGACTATAAACATAGGAACCATATCCCTAAAAACACAAAATAGAGCACCCACCCCTTTTGGAGATGTCATATGATGAAGTCATATGGAGTCTTGTTGCATCCAAATGAACTCATCTTATATCCCTCATGAAGTGGAAGAGACTTGGAAAATTAGGAGGGTATATTATTAGTGGAATGAATTTTTTGAATGAATCCAATGTGTATATTTCTTTATGGAGTTTAGACAGTGGCATCTACAAGATTTGAGTCCCAAAGATACCTCTACACCCAAAGTTACAAATGAGTCATATTTTAATGTTTGAATGGTCTTATTTAGTGAAAATGTATGCCAATGAACATAAATGTCATCAAGAGAGGTTTTTATTCAATGTTTTTAACTCCATTGACACCTACAGGTGTCACTTACTCTAAATAATTGGTCTACAACTGACTGTAAGTCCCCATATATCCATGGTATGAGTTTAAGCATGGAAACCCACAGACATAGAAACACATACCAGATCAAAAATTCTTCATAATACCTAAAAATTATTAAAATGGCATGTGACAAATGATATCAAGGGTAATAATCACCTAGATGACCCCTATACAGTCAACTGTAGTTGACTGTGACATAATAGTGAGTCAAGAAACTATGTTCTTGGGGTTAACATAGCATGAAAATTATATGGATGATTTAAATGGATATCCAATTATATTAGGAAACTATAAGTATATCTATATGCATTTTACCTAATTCCCAATCATGCACTAGCACCTATAGGTGCCTCTTTCAAGGTAAGGAAGAACATAGTTAGGAATTGCATTCAGCCTTGACCAATGAAGGTGTATAAAGAGACATGTGGGAGGTTGAATTGAGTAATGGATTTATAACACATATAATAATGATAATATTTATCTAAATATTCTCTTACCATATGTATACACATCTATACTATGTAGTAATGTATTCATGGTTTAAATGGACATAAATGTGCTTCCATATGTAAATTTATATTATTCTCCTTCATCTAACCCACACAAAGAAATCATAGAGGATGGAAAACATACTACAAGGATAAATACAATGTGAAAATAAGATAGAAACTAGGTGCTAACCTAAAATGTAAATAATCACAAAGGAACATTTTTCATTAACATAAAATCCATAGATTATATAAATAAGCTACATCCTAACACAAAAATGTAAAAGGAATAAAGTGTAAACATCCAACACAAGGGGAAAATGGTTTCACAAAAGTAATTAAGATTACCTTATATATGTTGTGATACTCCAATAACTACTGATCTATATTATGAATTTTATCTCAAATTATTTTTTTCCTTATTTTTTAAAATATTCCTCATAGCCAAATATAATGGCATTTTGTTTCATTTAATATTAGAATTCATTATTAATTTTATATTCCTTTCTTTCACCAAAGATATTCCATCACTTTTAAGGTAATGTGTCTTACTTCTTCTAACAATTTAATTTCCACAAATTGTTACATAGAATTTTCTGTTCATGTTCACTCAAACCTATGCATTGACAGAAGGAAGGATTTTCATCATTAACTCTCAACCATCCATAAATTTGGGTGTCCTTAATATATATTAATAAATATGTTTTCCTCATAATGACTATTTGTTCATTACTATTTTTGTGTTAGTTGACAATATCCATGTCTCATTCACATGTGGAAAAATTGCTATCCTTTTTACCCATGCTTATAGATATGATTTTTTCACTTAATCTAAGTTATTATTTTGCAACATGATCCCTAGTGATTGTGTAGTGTGGTATGTTGTTAAACTCAGTACCATACTAAAAAAATTTCCCCAACTCTACTGAGTTGACTCAAATTCCACAACAATTAGAATATGTAGATCCTTGCCAACTCGTCTGATCATCAATATTGTTTTTAAAAACTTCCATACCATATACACATTAAATGTTTACATCAAGGTAAATATATGCTATGATAATGTCAAATCCCTAATCTTACTGATAAAAAAAGATTAATAGAGAAAACCATAGTCCATCAATAAAACCATCATTTTTTATATTAATTAAATGTGATTTCATCATTCTATGTAAATGATAATCTAATGTCACATAAGAAATAAAGTGTACATAAATAAATGATCTCATAATTATACATATAAATAAATATTTACTCACATAAGAATCTCATGATGGGTCATTACATAGTTCCCATTAAAAATATCCATTCCAGAAGTTTCACATAAAATTATGAGGATAAATATGTTTTATCCTAGAAGTGTCTCCATACCTTGTAGAAGTTGGGATACATTGTCATGTTTGACCTTTACTAGATCCATCAAAGATGAAGTGATTATCAGGAAATAATACTCACATGTTGAACCTTGAGATAATCCTCATATATTTCTAAATATAATTAATCTATAACATTAAATAGGTTAAGATTATTTACACATGGAAAATATCATGCATCCTAGACATGTTGGATGGCAAGGTAAGCCTGCAAATAACTGGGACAAATTATTCAAGAATATAAAATGATCATATAATCCATAGTCAAAACACATAATTTCATCAAATATTACATGGATTAACATTAATGAATTCCAACCCCTAAACATCAAAAATTATATTAATCTATCTATGCCTCGTTGATCTATCCATGCCTTGTTGACACATTTCTTAATATGCACAACCTTTTATTTGATTTATTTCACCATATCAAGAATGATAAAAAAAATTATTCAAGCCTGTCCCAAATTAAAAGTGATGTGAAGTTTCACCGATAAAAAGTTTCAAAAGGGACCATGTGAATGGAATTGTGTTAATAATTGTTATATGTAGATTATACCAAAGGTAGATAATTAACACAATGATTATGTCAATCCATGAAATTGTTTGAAATATGTCATATTGGACATAATTTAACCTTTTTTATTATCCATCCATATAATTAATTTACTCTATATTTAAATTAAACATTGAACCAAAATCTAACAAAAACATTGTCCAAAATTAGGATGTGGACAAAGAATCCATAAATAAAATTATTTTAAGTGGTACAACATATGGATACAAAATATTATCCACATAAAATTAGGTAATATATTATAACTCATAGGTGTTATTTGACAATATAAAAATGTGTGACCTTAGTGTATATATCTATAAATACCAAGATGGAATTATGTCTATGTTGAGCTAGTGGAAACCCAATAATGAAATATGTGCATATGAAAAAATATATACCAATGTGAAACACTAGAAACATCGGTAGTGTCATCAAAATGTCCTTGAGCTTATAAAATAAAACCTCACATTTCTTATTCCATATAAATATCCTTCCCTTTAGATTGTTATGATTGGGGTTAAAAGTCATGAGTAATGTTCCATGAATCTGCAGTAATATCTATTGAATCCCATAAAGATGTGCATTTTAGTAACATTACTTTTATTTTGTTCAATACATTATTACATTAATATTGGTTGGATTAACTCGTATACCACTAAAATAAATTTTGTGACTTAAGTATTACATTTACTATTTTAATAATGCATATTTAGGTAATTTTCCATAGAGTTGGTTTTCCCTTAAACACTAAAAACCTGTTCCAAATATACCTCATATTGTTCCTTAGTCCAAAAAGATATTAGATTATTATAAATAAAATAAGCACAAATCTATCTTGATATTTATGGAACACATTTCTCATGATACCTAAAACACATTTGATGAATTTGTGAGACCAAATGACAATACACAAAACTAATAATGATAATATAGAATGCAAAAATATGTCTTTGATATGTCACCCTCTTTGATTTTTAATAGGAGTATGCATATCTAGAATATATTTTGGTTAAAACTCATGATTTTCTCATCTTATTGGAAAAATTAATCATATTCAGTAATGGGTAACTATATTTAATTATCCCTTTATTCAATTATGTATACTCAATACATATCCTTAGTGATGAATCTTTATTTTTCATAAATATTAATAGTGGGCCCCATGGATGCATGTATGGCTTCACTAATCCCTTGTCAATTAGGTATTGCATCTATAATCATAATTCACACAACTGAAGGGAATTCATCTTATATGGATCTTTTGAAATAGGTCTATTATGGGAATTAATTCAATGTAGAAATTGGTCTCTCTTTATGGTAGAAATACAAATCGATACAAATTGCTTAAATTTTTTTAAGGATGAGATTCAAAATTTTAATAAAAACTACAATTTTAATATAAAAATTGATAATATATGTGTACAATCCAAAAATTGCATGCATATCCACCATTATAATTTCTTAATATTTATTTTTAAAATGATTTTTTAAAAAATAACTTTATAATAAAATTGTGAAGTTGGGAGGCATAATAAAATTCAATATAATATAAATTATACATTTTTTTTGAGAGTTGTATTTAAGATCAAAATATTAAATTGAAGTGGTTATCTCATCTTATTGAAAAAATCATTGGTCATTGATAATATGTATCTATGTTTAATTATCCCATTATTCAACTATGTATACTCAAAGCATATTCTCAGTGATGAATGTTTTTTTCATAAATATTACTGGTGGGACCCATGGATACATGTTTGGATTCACTAATCCCTTGTCAATTAAGTATTTCATCTATGCTCATAATTCACACAATTGAATGGAATTCATCCTTATATGGAGTTTTTGAAATAGGTCCATTGTGGGCATTAATTCAATGGAGAAATTGGTCTCTCTTTTTGGTGGAAATATAAATCGATACAATTTTTTTTTTTTTACGGATGAGATTCAAAATTTTGATAAAATCTATAATTTTAATATAAAAATTTATAATATCACTTATTTATGTACAATCCACAAATAATATGCATATCCACCATTAGAATTTCTTAATATTTATTTTAAAAATGATTTTAAAAAATAACTTTATAATAAAATTGTGAAGTTGGGGCTCATAATAAAATTCAATATAATATAACTTATACATGTTTTTTTTAGAGTTGTATTTAAGATTAAATAAATAAGGCCAAGAATTAGTGGATATAGTTTAGAGGAGAATAAAGATGTAGACTAAGAAGATTGAATAAATTTGTTTTTTAATATGTGTACAAATATAGTTAAATGTACTTATACAATGAGTGTATTTGTACCATTATTTTGGATTATTTGAATACTTAAAAAGGCATATTGCCTTTGAAAGAGAAATAAGATTAAACAAAAATTACAATGATTTTGAATGCTTTAATAATTGAATAATTTATATTATTTCCTAACCACAAGGCCTTCAATTGTGTGAAGACTCAAAATAAGTCAAATAATATACATGAAAAGTGGGTGTACTTATTTCAGGGATGTACTTTTGTTTTAAAACATAAATCAAGAAAAGAGAATCATGTAGTTAATTCTTTAAGTAGGCCAGTGTCATTGTTAACTACTATGGTGAGTGAAGTAGTTGGATTTGAAGTTATTAAGGAATTATATGAAACTAATCTAGATTTTGGGAAGATTTTTGAACAAAGAAAAAATCCATTAGAAAATGAGGTAAATACTATTCATTATGATTATCTTATACATGATGGTTGTGTATTCATTGGAAAATAATTATATATTATCATTGGGTCTATGAGAGACAATATTATAAGATAATTGCATGGTGGTGGTTTAGGTGGACACTTCGTAAGAATAATAAAATATATTTGATGGAGGAGAAGTATTTTTAGCCAAATATGAATAGATATGTGGTAATTTATGTTTTAAAATACATGATATACTAAGTGGATAAGGTCCATACAAAAAATATAAGGTTATACATGTCATATGAGTACCAAGAGGACATGGGAATGATTTTAGTATGGATTATGTATTAGGGTTGAAAACCACATAGAGAGATAATGATCCATTTTTTTAAGTTATGGACAAGTTTTTTGAGATGGTTCATCTTATTGCATGTAAGAAAATCAATGATGTCACTAGAATATGAGATCTATTTTTTAAATATGTGAGATTTCAATGTGTTCAAAAAACCATTACTTCATATAGAGATAAAAAATTTATAAGTCATTTTTTGAGCAATCTATGGAAAAGGATATGAATTAAACTATAATTTATTAGTGCATACTACCCAAAAACATACGGAAAACTATAAGTAGTAAAAAAGATCTTGAAACAATTGTTGAGATGCATAGTTGGAGAGAAGCCCAAGCAATGGGACTTGGGTTTACCATAAGTTAAGTTTACATATAATAGTTTAATGAATATATCAGTATGTAAATTACCATTTTGGATTGTTTATAGAGGAAATTTTAAGGGTTTTTTACATTTGATTTAGTCATTAATTATAGAATGGGTTAGTTTTGATACATAAACATTTTTAAAGTACATAAAATAGTTGCAACTAGAAGTAAGCATAAAGTTATAGGGAAGCAATGAAAAATATAAGGTAGAAAAATTTATAACAAAAAGTCCAAAATTATTTGAATAATGATATTTGGTGATGTATATTTTATAAAATAAACATTTTTTAAAGGAACATGCAACAAGTTGAATAAGATTGGTATGTAAAGAATTGTGAATAAAATAAATGAAAATGTTTATGAAGTGAATTTACCACAGAATTTTCATATTTATATATTATTAAATGTTTCATATTTATATGGATTTAATATATAATATTATGAAGGGTAAGAAAGTTAATAATTAGATAACATAGGTTTTGGATAATAAGATAGTGAACATAAGACAAGGCAACTATAACATGTATTTGGTATAGTGTAAAGGACTAAAATGGGAGAAAACACTTGGGTTTAAGAATGGGAGTTGAATAATATTGAAAATAATAAAAGGTAGGAGTATTAATAGGTTAACTCATAAGATGAGAGTTATTTCCAACTAGAGGAAGATAGTGTGGACACCTATCTTGTGGAGGCCATAAATTTTGATTAGAGAACCCATTTGCACTCCTTTTTTTGAAAATAAAGATCTTGGATAGGATAATGCATCCACAACCTATCATTTACTCTTATAATTAATTAGTGTATTAAAATTAAATCCCATTTAATGTAAATTTAAAATATAATATATGAGGATAAATAAGACAGGTTACTATAAAAATATAGTGATATACAAAATTTATAGAAGTTGTAAATTACTACAAAATTAAATATGGTTAGGATTAGAGATGTTGCACAGAATGTGAATGCAGTGATTTAATATTAATTATCAATGTAAATATATACTAATCCATTTACCAAAATATAGTAATAACCTATCGTTAATGGTGGTAACAACATTCTAAAATTATGATATTGGTGTAACTGAAATGGTTACACCAAACAGTCTAGAAAATAATGTAAACTCACTTGTATGCTATACCTAATTATGCTAACATTCCCCCTTATTACATTATTTTTACAAACATAATATTATTGATAGTGGACCCGTCTTATTTCAAACATGGTAAAAAGTTTTTACACTTTCCGTATAGCATACTCACCTTTTAAGGTGGCATGTAATCTTTATGGCTTCATGGTCTTAGTGGCACCTTGGTTTTTCCTTAAAGGATTACCAAAAACCTAGAATGGACATGAGTAAATCTCTCTATTTTATACACTTTGGTAGTTTCTCATATTTCCACTAATCCTTTTCTAAGAACCAAGTACTACATTAGTGTTTTTTTCTTCCCAAAATGTTCTTCAACAAGAGGTACCAAACTGGAAAATAATGATTAGTAATTTTATTGAAACTACACTACATAATAAAAACACACCATGCATAACATAAAACAAACACACTAAAAAATGTCACCATATAAATGATGTAACCCCATCATAGGCAACTCATGAGAGGATGCCAATTGTCCTGCAGCCTCCAAGAATCCTCTAGCCTCTAGTGAGGTGCTACTACATGTTTCACAACAAGAGTTGTGAAGTGAAGGTGACCTCGTCAACAAACTCTTCACTTTCATCAGTATCTGGTGGATCCTCTACTTGATAAGCATTAGCTTTATTGGATTGAATTTCCCTTTGAGAACATCTTTTACTCAAACAAAATAGTCACATACTATATGGCCTTACTTCTTGTAGTAGTGGCATTTATCTTTATTTTGTCAATATTAGACTTTTTATTTTGAGAATAAAGTGCATTCTCATGTTGAAAAATACCTTCATCTTATAAAATAATCTTTTTGTCTTATGTTAGTAGTGCTACAATCATATCATTGAGAGATTGTGATGGTATTTGGCTAAGACTAAATATAATATTGCTATATTTTTATGGTAGACTATTCAATAGAATAACTTTTTCATCATGATCTTCGACATTAGTTTTTACCTCAAAAAATTGCCTAATAAGAGATATCAAATTTTTTATATGGTTGGACATAGTTATTACATCTTCCATTTTGAATCTATATAACTACAATTTTAGTGAAAATTAGGTATTTACCACTTTTGCACCAAACGGGTGTTGAGCCTATTCTAAATTTCCTTGGATGATTTTTTTAAATCCACATGATGTAACTCAAGGTCTAAAATCACAAGGCCAATAATATGTTTTGGTTTATCATCTCTTGTTTTCCACTCAAATAATTTACTTGCATCAGTGGGTAGTTTCTCATCTACATTTATGATACCCCACAAATATTTATGCATCAATTGCATTTGTATTTTAACCTTCTATGTATGAAAGTTTAAAGCAAAATATTTCTCTATGAGAATTTTAATTTCCATCTTGAAACAAAGAGACGTAGATCAATCTAATAAAATAAAATTAGAAAAGTACTAGGATCAAAATGTTGTGGAATGATGTAGCCTCCCAACATGTGTTAATTAATAGAATTAACAAAAGAAAAATGATCTTCAAAATATCCTTATTGTGTTACTGGTGTTCATGATGGTAGTGATCTTTAGAAAAAAAACACCTTGGCTACGTTATTTTATACATATCACCAAATGCTTGGTCATCTTTATCTACCATGATACTACACTACTATGATGCTGCAGATTTCACAAGTCTTGTAGGTTTGTATTGCATGGTCTTTTAGGTATTTACATCTTCAAGATTCAAATGCTATAAACTTCCATGCTTTTTTATATTACTAGCTGCATTTTCTTCCTAGGAATACTTTTTCTATGAATTGATTGCTTTCACCTTGCATCTCTTTTCTATGAATGGAGATGTAATCAAACTTTGGGCTTTATTGGTCGTATTGTCTACACTTCAAGATTTCTTAACCGTAGATCATCCTTTTATAAATTATTGAATGGAATAAGACTATATTATTATTTATATATAACAAGATCTTGTAAAGAATAAAATTACACAAAATTGATGCAATCTTTGATCAATACAACAAATATGTAGATTATGCTAACTCCAAGTTTATATAGACAAATCACTTTATCACTAATTAAGCTAAATATAAATGGTGCAATTGATAAACTATGTAGTACTCAATTCTCTCTTCATTCATATGGGTGATAATATATATGAGATCCCCTTACAAATATCTTATGTATCCATCATGGGAATAATCATACACTGCTCCGATACCAAAATGTTACACATAATGAGAATGTAGTGATTTAATATTCATTATCAATGCAAATATATACAAATCCACTTATTAAATAATGGTAACAACCTACTGGGAATGGTGGTAACAACATTCTAAAATTGTGATACTGGCGTAATTGAAATGGTTACACCAAACAGTCTAGAAATAATGTAAAATAACATGTATGTTATATCTGATTATGCTAACAAGAGAGATGTCATTCAAACTTGTTTTATCTCAAACTTTTTTTTTCATTCACTGAGTATGACTATTTGAAACTATTAATAAAAACATATAAAAAAACTTTAGTTAAAAACAATGACTTGTTGTATCCTATGACAAGTGAAAAGTAGCTAGAAAGGGTTGTACTGCATCATTATTTGATTATGCAGATTTTTCTATGTAGAGTGTGCATTAAATATATAATTATGGTTTATTTTCATCTATCTATATATTTCCTTAATTTTTGTAGAGCCTTGGATCTATAGATCACCTACATAATAAAAAACCCAGCCGACAAAAGTACATAACACAAGAAAAAATGCAAAAGGGGGAAGAATGGGAAAGTGGATTAAAAGCAAACTAGGGTCATAAAACCCATTACTGTTTGAGTGTCTCCTGCATAGTCCAAGTGTCCTTCAAGCCAATGTATTTCTCCCTTTGGCCAAGATCATATGAATTCAACTAGAAAATTTTATTTAAATGATTGAAAAATGATGTCCTCAATCTACAAAAAAATAATGTTAACTTGGCCAATGAATGTATTAATGTAGTAAAATTTTAGTAGGGCTCTTTACTAAATTGATAAATAATTTTGAAATTTCCTTTATAAGAGAGTACTAGATGGATTAGTTGGGGGATTAAAATGATAATCTTGATGTGCCTTTATAGAATAATATTTCAATTATCTCTAACAACTAACCTATTGTTGTGTGTAGGTAATACATTAGGATGTATGTAATTTTGAAAAACTAGCCTTTGGAGCATGGGATAAAAATCTGCACTAGTGGACAAGTAAAAAATGTACCCCATTTTGCTTAGTGTGAACTTGTCTATAATGGATAGAGGCCTCTAAGACTAAATTAAGTATGGAGTATATATTGATAAAGTATGAATAGGAATAAATTATGGAAGTTTGGAAGATGTTCGCAGTAATTTCAATAATTTGATGGCCTTCATATAGATAAATGATTATGTTAATGGTAAGTTAGCAAAGCAAGGCAAAGATGTCAAAGATAAGCATTGTCAAGAATTTATTGACTAAATTTAAGTTTTTACACCTGCCTTGTATATTTAGGCTACATTTCCATATAATTTGAATGCAATAAGTGGCCATCTAAGGGTCTAAATTGCAATCTAGTATTTTACAAAAAAAATAGAATTTAACAAATTAGACGTATTTATAACCAAAAATAAAATTGACCTAAAATTCATCCATTACCATGAATTTAATGTTTATAGAATAAGTGGATACTTGTAGGCCCATCTGAACTTTCATGTAAAAGTTTCTAAAAATAGAAACATCTAAAAATAGCAAGGCCATTTAAGTCTAGGTATATTTAATTTATTTATATTTTTTAATTTTTCATGTCAAATCCAATTTTAAATTAAGTTTTATTTAATTAATTGTACGTTATGATTTGAATTCATTCATGTATAATCAATAAATATTAATAGTACTAAATAAATTTTGAGAAAATTGGGTCTATTGAAAATTTGCTTTTCTAGATTCTAATTTCATCACCATGTGAGCCATGAACCTTTTGATTAAATTTTTTCTTAGGCACAACATGAGAAAAGAGTCATTCAAATAAATTTTTTTATGGCCACCACATAATTTAAGATCCATCATGATAAATAATATAAACATTTTTATGAGATATATTGTTATCTCAAATCCATGACATTAGTGCTCAAAATAACACATGAAAAAGTGTGTGGGATTTGTACCTTAAGTAACTAAGTTTTAGGTTTAAAAAACATTAATTATAGGTGTTCATGTAAAATATATTTAAACTAAATTTTTGTACAAACACCACACAAATTAAAAATATTACAACTAAAATCTTTTGGAGGCACCACACAAGACAACATCCATTCGATTACAAAATTTTGAAGGGACCACATAATGCAAGATCCATCATATGCAATAATATCTAAATTTTTAGGATATCTACCATTATCTCAAATACATGACATTAATTATAAAAATAACACATGGAAAATTTTGTCCGCCTTGTACCTTAAGGCAACAAGTTGTGGGCTCAAATAACATTAAACCTAGGTGGTCCAATAGAGTATCTTTAGTTTTAATTTTTTTGGAGAAATCGCATGATCCAAGAACCTTTCCATTAAATTTAATTAGAGGTACAAATAAATATTAAAAAGTGGGCTCAATTAACACTAATTCTACATGGTCCACTATCATGAAAATCAACTTCACTTCATCCTTTTTATTTAGAAAATAGGGTGTTGTTTTTATTTCAAACATCTGTGCGTAATAATATTCTATGAAATTCATGTGTAAATTATAGGTTATAATCAAAGGTTTATTATAACTTGGTTTAAAATGTGGAAATTGAGGGTCTGAATCGAAGGTTTTAAGTAACCTATCATGAATTTTAGGTTCCAATACACTCCGTTCATCTATATAAATTGTATGAGAATAATGGCACTTCATGCATTATGTTTTGAGTGTTGTTTGAGAACTTAGTTACTAAAATGAAATTTTATAAGGTCTCTAATCCTAGGTGTTCTAGTGGATTAGCCAAATTATTATTCATCAAGATAATATTTATCTCTTTTCCCAAGATATAAAATGAAATAATCAAAGGGCACATGAAACAAACAATGATTCCATATCACATATGATATCAATTAAATGATCCAACAAAATTTAATACTTAACCATGGGCCTAAGCCTAGGTGATGTTAGGTGGGGATTCACATATGTATTGATGGCCAATAAAATTTTTTTGTCACTAGCATGACAAATTTTAAATAAATTACATACAATCTAAAGGAAAATATTGTTAAAATACATTGTTGAATAATTTTAATGTTTATGCACTCATTAGATACTAATTATTTATATGTATTTTTCACATATTTTCCAATATCTAAAATCCATAAAAAGAATGTTAAAAAAATCACACATGAAAATTTTTTTGGGAAATGTACTTTAAAGAAACAAGTTATAGGGTCAAATAGCATTAAGCCTGAGTGGTCTTGTGGAGTAGCTTTAGAATCAATTTTTGTAGAGGCACCACATGAGCCAAGAACATTCCAATACAATTTTTTTTGAGGCACCACATTAGCCAAGAGTTATTCCATTTTATTTTTATGGAGGATCTACATAATTCAATATATCTAATGTGTAAGAATAACTACATTGGTAGGAAATGAATTACTAACTATAATCCATGACATTAGTGATCAAAAAAACAATTGTGAAAACTTTTGTGGGCCTCTAGCAATTCCAATCAATTAGATTTAGATTCATTTTTTGTGGAGGCACCACATGAGCTAAGAATATTTAAATTCAATTATTTTTTAGGTACCACACATGCCATAAGCTGATCCATTATTTTTTTGTGAATGGACCACATAAGCCAAGAGCCCTTATGTTAAAGAATATTGACATTGTTAGGACATGTACCATTATCTCAAATCTATTATATTAATTTTTAAAATAACACGTTAAGAATTTTGTCATCCTTATATCTTAAATAAACAATAAATTATAGATTCAAATAACTCTAATCCCATAGGTTGTCCAATAGAATAAACATATTCAATTTTTGTAGGGATAACTAGGTTTTATAGTATTTTATGACATTTTCCAAGCATTTTTCAAAAACAATTAATTGGAAGGTTTTTGGCTCATGGTGGGCTTCATCAACAAGCCAATATTGTCAATGATATTCTCATTGAATACCTAGGATCCCTACTTGACATCTTAGTGCTCGAGCTTCTAATTCTCTATTGGAGATTGGAGATGAGAAAGAGAAAGTTTCCTTGGGAAAATATAAAGCTACCATTCTATATTAAGTATGTGATATTCATTTTTGTTTGTTAGCAACCAATTGAGTAGACATCGTTAGTGTGTTACTATATGAGGAGATAAATAAAATAATAAATTTAGGATATTTATCTTTTTATAATTATAAATGCATAGATCACTAAGTATTTATGCCAAGATAAAGAGGTCAAGATTACATATTATGGTGGAGCTCATAGAGGGTCTCACCATTGGAGGGTAACATAGAATTGAGTGGTGGAGGAAAAATATGAAATAGTGTGTAGGTCAAAGACTAATCAGGTCGTAAGTGCTTATGAGAAAAAAATTTGGTCTTATGAATCCATTATATCTTATGAGAACTATGAAATGGTTTGAGCCCTGCCATAACGCATAATATATTTTTTTGGATATAGTCTTATGATATTCTAAAGATATAAGTGGCATTATCACCTTGACATTATGTAAAACTAGTGTTAAGCCCCATAGTTGGTGATTCAATGTTATATTTGTAAAAAATTGTGTATGTTAAGAGTTAACTAGTCATGCTATGAGGAGGCATACATACAGGCTGAGATAAGAGATTCAAAATAATTCCTTTCATATCAGTTAATGATGTTTTCCTACTCTTGACTAAAGGATAAAAGATGGAAAAGGTAAAATTAAGTAAAAGTAATTGTACATTTTGAAAATTTAAATGTATTTTGAGGTTGTAAGAGATAGTTACCGTAGAAAATGCCAAGGAGAGAAACGCAAAGAAGGGATATGAAGGTTGAAAGAATAAGAGAAGTAGGAAATCAAGGGGCATAAGATAAAAGAGGAAACAAGTAGAGAAAGTGAAGAAACTAGGTAGAGTAGTAGGAAGCCATATAATTCATGTAACATGAGTTTAAGGACAATGCATTGATTTCCATGCAAGAAGGTCTAAAGTTATAGAAAGGACAACCAAAGTAGCCAAAATAATAGAAATTTGAGAAGGAAAAATGGTGGTGCCATATTTTCCACACCAATATGCACGACATTGATCACTATTGGTATAATTCCTTGACTCAAGACATATCTAGTCGAGAGGGCACATCTAGTAGAGATAACTCAACGAAATCAAAAAGACATCCTCAATGATAGAAGCAACTAGGACATAAAGTAGTAAAAAATCAACTAGAACATGATGGTGCATCGAAAGAGTAAGTAATAGTATAATAATATTGTGATTCATATAATAACTTATTTCTTGTCTCCCAAACCCCATCACCAATGAGTAATATTTGGTTGATTGACTTAAGTACTAGTAAGTATATGATAGGATGCAAAGATATCTTTGATTCATTGACTAATCAACCCACTAGAGAGCAGGTTTGGATCATAGATGATAAGGAGTATGTTATAGAAAGAATTAGGACTATCACCATTCTTCTTGAGATGATAAGTTGTACTCTCACAAAGGTTTTTTATGTTTCTAAATTGACAACAAATAATTTTGTCTATAAGTCAGCTCTTGAATCATAACATTAAGGTGGTGTTCCTGATTAGGAATGGCACCAAATATTGTCTCCTCTCACAAGAAGGTAAGGTAATTGCTAAATATTTTCTAAAGTATCATTTATTTTCACTAGATGTAGTTTCAGCCAATGTAGTTACTCTCTCTGCCTATACATTATAATCTATCTCCCTTTAATATTATAGATATGGTAACCTTTATGATGAATCCTTATATCATCTCAATTCAAAAGTAATAGTACGTGGTATTCCTCATCTTTTCTATTCTTTGCCTATATCCCCTAGATTCCTTATCATAGAACAACATAGATTTTCATTCAAGCCGATTCCTTCTCATGCTAAGGATCATCTTGATGTGGTACATATTGATTTGTGTAGACCCTTGCCTAATTATTTTCAAGGATTAAAGTACTTCCAATATTTCATTGATGATTTCTCTCGCAATACTTGGGTTTTATTTCTCAAGAATAAGAGTGAAGCAATTTTCTCATTTTAAGGTCTTCTACCAACTTGTTGTGACCCAGTTAGGGATGCCTCTTTATAGCCTCCACTCAGATCAAGGGTGTATTTCAAATCAAAGGAGTTTTTGGCATTATTTAAGTAACACACTATCAAATAACACTTGAATGATCCCTATACACCCCAATAAAATTGAATTATAGAGTGACACATTCATTCAATCATGGAGATGGCTCATTTCATGCTTTCCACATCAAAGTTAGAGGCAACATCTTGGGAAAATGTAGTCCAGATAACCATTTATCTTCGAAATAGGCCACATATAAACATCTTTCAATACAAGACACCATAATAGGTATGGAGTGGTTATAAACCTTTGATCTCCCATATAAGATCATTTGGTTATACATCATATATGCATGTCCCTACTAAAAAGAGGAATAAGATTGAACTGAAGATACTATAGTACATACTATTGGGGTACAATACTACCTCAAAATCATATTGTCTCATATATCTTGAGGCATAAAATATTTATGAAAGTTGAGACATGGTTTTTGATGAGTCATCATTCGACTCATTGACATACAAAGAGGATTAAAATCCAACCACCTCTCATAAGTTGATTTCATAGTCAGATGATGATTATGAT
Source organism: Torreya grandis (assembly GCA_037957365.1). NCBI lineage: Eukaryota > Viridiplantae > Streptophyta > Pinopsida > Cupressales > Taxaceae > Torreya > Torreya grandis. Next base: position 7,195,770 of record JARHVA010000068.1, read on the forward strand.
GAAGATGAGATACAAGGAAAATTATTAATTAATATTGAAAATTGGGAAGATAATTCTTCATCAAATAAGCATCAACATAGACATCCAAAATGAGTAGAAAGCACCATCAGGGACTCAAACCTAAAATCTATTATGTATACTTCATCAAGAGTTTAGACAAGAAGAAAAGTGATAAATGAGGTTAATATCACACTAATGAGTTATTTGTTAATAACACCAAACTAAAGATAGTTTGAGAGGCACTATCTCAACCTCAGTGGATGAAGGCCATAGATGCCAAATATGATTCCTTGATAAAAATTAAAATGTGGGAACTTGTATATCTACCTATAGGAAATAAATCCATTGGATGCAAGTGGATTTTCCAAATAAAATATAAGGAAAATGGATCCATCAACAAATACAAAGAATAACTTGTTTAAAAGGGGTATGCTCAATAAGAAGGAATTGATTATGAGGAGACCTTTGTACCGATTGTAAAGATCAAAACCATTAGATTTTTTTGTGCATTGACAACACAAAAAGGGTGTAAGATTTAGAAGATGGATGTCAAAAGTAATTTTTTTCAATGGTGATCTCAAAGAAGAATTGTACATGACCTAGGTAAAAGGATTTATTAACAAATAACATCCACAAAAGGTATGTCATCTAATCAAGTCTCTTTATTAAATTAAGAAAGCATAAAGGGCATGGCACATTAAGATAGATGATCATATATTACAACATGGATTCATTCAAATCCCCTCAGATTTAAATTTGTATATCAAGAAGCTAGGCATAGATATTATCATTCTTATTTTGTATGTGGATGATCTTGTGATCATCGGAAGCTTAGATGTTCTCATTGAAGAAATGAATAATGACTTACATAAATATTTTGACATGATAGACTTGAGACTACTTCATTACTATATTGGCTTAGAGATACGGAAAAAGAAGAACTACATTTTTTTTTCACAGATGAAATATGCCAAGACACTATTTGAGAAATAAGAGATGACAAATTGTAAACCATTGTCAACTCCCATGGAGAAAGGTTTGAGACTTTATTGATTTTAGGTTTCACCTCAAGTAGATGGAATTCAATATAGGGAACTTATTGGGAGTCTTATTTACTTGACATATACCAGACCATACATATGCTTTCTTGTCATCTATCTTTCAAGATTCATGCAGGAGCCAAATAAATGAAATTGATTTGAAACAAATCAAGTTTTGAGATATGTTTGAGGTACAAGAGATTATGGTCTAGAATACAAGAAGAACTCATTTTTATTCTTATAGGGTTATACAGACTTGGACAATGCATGATTTGTTGATGGCATGAAATCAACTTAATGATATATCTTGCATTTCAAATTTAGACTAATTTCATGGATTACTAAGAAGGAATATGAAATTATTATATCATATTTAGAGGTAAAATATCATGCCACACAAGGAAGTATGTGAGAAGTAATTTGGTTATGTCACATTTTGTATGACATAGAAATTCACGAAGATCAACCACCAATCCTTTTCCATGACAACCATGGTGTTTTGAAGCTTGTCAAGAATCTATTTTTTTATGAAAGAACCAAATACATTAAGGTCCAATGTCATTACATTTTTGAACAAGTCTTGAAACACCACTTTTAACTCTAATACTACCCAATAGATTTATAGATAATAGATATACTCACCAAGTCACTTAACAAGGTGAAATTGATCTATTTTGGGGGTAAATTTGTAAAAACAATGTAATAAAGAGGGGAATGTTAGCGTAGTTTGAAATATATTGCATTTTTTTAAAGTAATAAATAACTTAGTTAATCTAAGCTTTGATGGTTACATAACTATAGTTGATGCAGTTGGTAACTATTCAACTATTTTTTTATTATATATTCACATTATCTATTAATGAATATACATCAAAACATTTTGCTTGCTACAACGTGTAAAATTTTCTAAAAATATAAACATCTAAAAATAAGAGGGTTAATTAACTCTAGGTATTTTTTTTATTTATCTAACTTTTTTTAATTTTACATGTCAACTCCAATTTTGAATTGAGTTTTATTTAAATAATTTTATGTGATGCTTTTTACTCATTCATGAAAAAATAAATAGATATTAGTACTCAATAAATTCTAAAAAAAATAGAGTTATTGAAAATTTGATCTTCTAGTTTCTAATTTCATCACCACATTAGCCTAGAACCATTCGATTCATTTTTTTTTGAGGTACCACATGAGCCAAGATCCATCCAAATAATTTTTTGGGTAGGCACCACATAATTTTAGATGCCTCATGAGTAATAATATATATTACTAGGAGATGTATTATAAACTAAGTCCATGACATTGGTACTAAAAAGAACACATGGAAATTTTTTTGGGCCTTGTATATTAAGGCAACAAATTGTAGGTTAAAAATCACTAATCCTATGTGTTTAAGTGGAATAGATTTAAATTATTTTTTTGTGGGGACACCACACAATCCAAGATCCCTTATGTGCAAGAATATTTTCATTATTAAGATATGTACCATTATGTGAAATCCATAAAATCAATTCTAAAAAAAACACATGGAAAGTTTTGTTGGCCTTGTACCTTAAGGCAACAAGTTGTAGGCTCAAATAACAATAAGCCCAGGTGGTCCAATAGAGTGCATTTAGTTTCATATTTTTTGGATACATCACATGTGCCAAGAAACTTTCAATAAGTACAAGTAACTAGTAAAATGTGGGTTCAAATAACACCAAGTCTACATGGTCCACTATCATGAAAATAAACTTCACTTCATCCTTTTTATTTATAAAATACGGTGGTGTTTTTATTTCAAACATTTGGTTTTATTAATTCATGTGTAAATTACAAGTTATAATGAAACGGTTATTGTAGCATGGTGTAAAATATATAAATTGAGGGTTTAAATCCATGGTTTTAGGTAACCTAGCATAAACTCTAGGTTGCAGTACACTTTGTTCATTTATATAAATTCTCTGCAAACAATTGTAACTCATGCATTATATTTTGAGTGTTGTTTGAGAACTTAATTACTAGAATGGAATTTCAGAAGGTCACTAAGCCTAGGTGTTCCAGTAGAGTAGCCAAATTCTTACTCATCACAAGAATATATTTCTCTTTCCTTGTGATCCAATGTGAAATAATCAAAGAGCACATGAAACAAAAGACAATTCCATGTCACATATAATGTATCAATTAAATGGTCCAAGAACAATAAATAATTAACCATGGGCCTAATCCAAGGTGATGTTAGGTTAGACTTTGCATATGCATTGATGGATAATAGGATGTTTTTATCACTAGCATGAATTTTTTTTTAAGAAATTGCACATGATCTAAAGCAAAATGTTGTTAAAATACATTTGTGAATAATTTGAATATTTATGCACTCATTAGATACTAAATGCTTATATACATTTTTCACATATTTACCAATAACCAAAATCCATGGCATTAATGTTCAAAAGAGCATGTGAAAAACTTTGTGGACAATGTACATTAAGAAAACATGTTGTAGGGTCAAATAGCACTAGGCTGAGGTGGTCCAATGGGATAGCTTTAGATTCAATTTTTGTAGAGGCATCACATGAGCCAAGGACCTTTCAGTTTTTTTTTTTTTTTTAAGGCACCACACGAGCCAAGATCCATTCCATTTAAATTTTTTGGAGGCATTACAAAAGCCAAATAACGTAATGTACAAGAATAGCGACATTGCTCGGAAATGTATTATTATCTAAAATTTATGATATTAGTGATCAAATAACACATGTGGAAAATTTTGTAGGCCTCTAGATGTTCCAATTAGGTAGCTTTAGATTATTTTTTGTGAAAGTACCACATAACTAAAAATATTTAAATTCAATTATTTAAGAGGTGCTCCACATGTCATGAGCTGATCCATAAATTTTTTGTGAAGGGACCATATAAACCAAGAGCTCTCATGTGCATGTGCAAGAATGTTTACTGGACATAAACCATTATCTCAAATCTATAATATTAATTTTAAAAAGAACATGTGAAAAATTTTGTGGGCCTTATACTTTAAGGCAATAAGAAATTGTAGAATCAAATAACACCAAATCCATATGTGGTCCAGTTTTGTGGGCCTTATATTCGAATTTCAGGAAAACACCACAATGAGCCAAGAACCTTTCAATTCAATTTTGTTTCCAGCATATATAATAATGTGTAGAATTCGCGTGTAAATTGTATGTCTGAATCAAAGTCCACGTGATCCAAAGCAAAAAAGCCACCCTATTTTGTTTTGTAAAGAAAAAAAGCCACCCTGTTTTGTTTTGTAATGAAAAAAAAGGACAAAGTGAAGTTGCTTTTACTTATAGTGGATCACGTTTCAAACATGTGAGCGTATTAATATTCTGTGGAATTCACATGTAAATTGTATGACAGAATCGAAGGTTTGCTGTAACCTGGTGTAAATGTAAATGCTTGGCTGCAGTACACTTCATTCATCTCTATAAATTCGCTGCAAACAATGCCAACTCATGCATTGTGATTTGAGTGTTGTTTGAGAACATAATTGCTAGAATGGAATTTCAGAAGGTCTCCAGTAGGGATGCAAGCAAAATATCGGATCAGTGGCGTTTGGCTTCTGTGGATGAAGTGAGAAGCAATCTTGAAGAGATTAAAAAGCAAAATATCCTTCAAACGTGGACCATCCTACGCCTTCTGGATGGATCCGTGGATGGCAGCGGCTATGGATATAACGTTGCTCAAGAATACAGGAATATGGGGGAAATGCTACTAGTTAAAACGAATACAGCAAGACCATCAGGTAAGTTAATCTCACTCATTTTAGAAAATAAATAAATAATAGGTTCTTCTGGATTTAATTGGGTAATAATCTTCTCTAATTGTTAATTGAATTTCTGCAGACGGTTCATTCAATCCAGAAATGTATTCTGGAGTTGAGTTGAACGCTAAAGGAAGAGAAGTCGCTCTGTTATTAACAGTCGACGATAAAATCACTGAAGTCGTATACTTTGTGTTATATAAGTTTAAGGAGGTTGAAGAGCGTCTGGCTGAGAAGGAAAGCTTGATCCTGAAGTCATTTTTGGAGGAATCTATGGAAATGGATATGAATTAAACTATAATTTATTAGTGCATACTACCCAAAAACATATGGAAAACTATAAGTAGTAAAAAATAGCTTGAAAAAATTGTTGAGATGTATAGTTGGAGAGAAGCCCAAGCAATGGGACTTGGGTTTACCATAAGTTAAGTTTGCATATAATAGTTTAGTGAATATATCAGTATGGAAATCACCATTTTGGATTGTTTATAGAGGAAATTCTAAAGGTGTTTTACATTTGATGTAGTCATTAATTATAGACTGGGTTAGTTTTGATACATAAACATTTTTAAAGTACATAAAATAGTTGTAAGTAGAAGTAAGCATAAAGTTATAGGGAAGAAATGAAAAATATAAGGTAGAAAAATTTATAACAAAAAGTCCAAAATTATTTGAATAGTGATATTTGGTGATTGTATATTTTATAAAATTAAACATTTCTTAAAGGAACATGCAACAGGTTGAAGAAGAATGATATGTACAGAATTGTGAATAAAATAGATGAAAATGTTTATGAAGTAAATTTACCATAGAATTTTCATATTTATATATTATTAAATGTTTCATATTTATATGGATTTAATATATAATATTATTAAGGGTAAGAAAGTTAATAATTAGATTGGAAACAATGGGTACCAAGGAAGAATAAATAAAAGATAACACAGGTTCTAGATAATAAGATAGTGAACACAAGACAAGGCAACTATAACATGTATTCGGTATAGTGTAAAGGACTAAAATGGGAGAAAACACTTGGGTTTAAGAATGTGAGTTGAATAATATTGACAATAATAAATGGTAGGAGTATTAATAGGTTAACTTATAAGATGAGAGTTATTTTCAACTAGAGGAGGATAATGTGGACCCCTATCTTGTGGAGACCATAACTTTTGATCAGAGAACACATTTGCACTCCTTCTTTTGAAAATAAATATCTTGGATAGGATAATGCATCCACAACCTATCGTTTACTCTTATAATTAATTAGTGTATTAAAATTAAATCTAATTTTATGTAAATTTAAAATCTAATATAGGAGGATAAATAAGACAACCTACTATAAAAATATAGTGATATACAAAATTTACAGAAATTGTAAATTACTAAAAAATTAAATATGGTTAGGGTTAGAGATGTTACACGAAATGTGAATGCAGTGATTTAATATTCATTATTAATGCAAATATATACTAATCCATTTTTAAAAAATCTGGTAATAACCTATCAAGAATGGTGGTAACAACATTCTAAAATTGTGGTATTGGTGCAATTGATATGGTTACACCAAACAATCTAGAATAAAACGAACTGTATGCTATATCTGATTATGCTAACGTTCCCCCTTATTACATTATTTTTACAAACATCATATTATTGATAGTGGACCCCTCTTATTTCAAACATGGTAAAAAGGTTTTACACTCTCCGTATAGCCTGCTCACTTTTTAAGGTGTCATGCTATCTTTATGGCTTCATGGTCTTAATGGCACCTTGGTTTTTCCTTATAGGATTACCAAAAACCTAGAATTGACATGAGTACATCTCTCTATTTTATACACTTCAGTAGTTTCTTAGATTTCCACAAATCCTTTTCTAAGAACCAAGCACTACATTAGTGCTTTTTCTTCCCAAAATGTTCTTCAACAGGAGTTATCAAACTGGAAAATAATGATCAGTAATTTTATTGAAAACTACACTACATAGTAAAAACACACAATGCATAACATAAAACAAACACACTAAAAAATGTCACCATATAAATGATGTAACCCCATCATAGGAAACTCACAAGAGGATGCCAATTGTCTTGCAGCCTCCATGTATCCTCCAGCCTCCAATAAGGTGCTACTACATGTTTCACAACAAGAGATGTGAAGTGAAGGTGACCTCGTCAACTAACTCTTCGCTTTCATCAGTATCTGGTGGATCATCTACTTGAGAAACATTAGCTTTACTAGGCTTGAATTTCCCTTTGAGAACATCTTTTGCTCAAACAAAATAGTCCCATGTTGTATGACCTTACTTCTTGCAGTAGTGGCATTTATCTTTATTTTTTCAATATTGGACTTTTTATTTTGAGAATAAAGTGCATCCTCATGTTGAAAAATACCTTCATCTGATAAAAGTATCTTTTTGTCTTCTACCAGTAGTGCCACAATCATATCATCGAGAGATTGTGATGGTATTTGGCTAAGACTAAATATAATATTGCTATATTTTTATGGTAGACTATTGATTAGAATAGCTTTTGCATCATGATCTTCGACATTAGTTTTTACCTGAGCAAATTTCCTAATAAGAGATATCAAATTGTTTATATGGTTGGATATAGTAATTACATCATCCATTTTGAAACTATATAATGACAATTTTAGTGAAAATTAGGCATTTATCACTTTTGCACCAAACAGGGTGTTGAGCGTATTCCAAATTTCATTGGATGAATTTTCTAAATCCACATGATGTAACTCAAAATATAAAATCACAAGGCCAATAATATATTTTGCTTTATCATCTCTTGTTTTCCACTCAAATAATTTACTTTCATCAGTGGGTTGCTTCTCATCTCCATTTATGATACCACACAAATTTTTATGCATCAATTGCATTTGTATTTTAACCTTCTATGTATGAAAGTTTAAATCAAAATATTTCTCTATGAGATTTGAATTTCCATTTTGAAACAAAGAGACAAAGATCAATCTAATAAAATAAAATGAGAAAAGTACCAGGATCAAAATGTTGTGGAATGATGTAGCCTCCCAATATGTGTTAATTAATAGAATTAACAAAAGAAAAACGGTCTTCAAAATCTCCTTACTATATTACTGGTATTCATGACAGTAGTGATCTTTAGAAAAAAACACCTTGGCTATGTTATTTTGTACATATCACCAAATGCTTGGTCATATTTATCTACCATGATACTACATTGTTGTGATGCTGCACAGTTCACAAGTCTTCTAGGTTTGTATTGCATGGTCTTTTAGGTATTTACATCTTCAAGATACAAATGCTATAAGACTTCCATTTTTTTTATATTACTAGCTGCATTTTCTTCCCGGGAATATTTTTGCTATGAATTGATTTCTTTTACCTTGCATCTCTTTTCTATGAATGGAGATGTAATCAAACTTTGGGATTTATTGGTCGTATTGTCTACACTTCAGGATTTCTTAACCGTAGCTCATGGTTTTATAAATTATTGAATGGAATAATATTGTAGTATTATTTTTATTCAACAACATCTTGCAAAGCATAAAATTACACCAAACTGATGCAATCTTTGATCAATACAACAAAGATGTAGATTATACTAACTCCAAGTTTATATAGACAAACCATTTTATCACTGATTAAGATAAATGTAAATGGTACAATTGATAAACTACACAGTACTCAATTCTCTCTTCATTCATAGGGGTGATAATATATATGAGATCCCCTTACAAATATCTTACGTATCCATCATGGGAATAATTTGACACTACTCTGATACCAAAATGTTACATGTAATGAGAATGTAGTGATTTAATACTCATTATCAATGCAAATATATACAAATCCACTTACCAAAATATGGTAACAACCTACTGGGAATGGTGGTAATAACATTCTAAAATTGTGATACTGACGTAATTGAAATGGTTACACCAAATAGTCTAGAAATAATGTAAAATAACATGTACGCTATATCTGATTATGCTAACAAGAGAGATGTCATTCAAAATTGGTTTATCTCAATATTTTTTTTCATTCATTGAGTATGACTATTTGAAATTATTAATAAAAAAATATAATAAAACATTAGTTGAAAATAATGACTTGTTGTATCCTATGACAAGTGAAAAGTAGCTAGAAAGGGTTGTAGTGCATCATTATTTGATTATGCAGATTTTTATATGTAGAGTGTGCATTAAATATATAATTATGGGTTTATTTGTGTCTATCTATATATTTCCTTTTTTTTTAGAGCCTTGGATCTATGGATTACCTACATAATAAAAACCCTAGCCTACAGAAGTACATAACATAAGAATAAATGAAAAAGGGGGAAGAATGGGAAAGTGTAGTACAACCAAGCTATAGTCATAAAACCCATTATTGATTGAGTGTCTCCCACATAGTCCAAGTGGCCTTCAAGCCAATGTAGTTCTCCCTTTGGCCAAGATCATGTGAATTCAACTAAAAACTTTTATTAGAATGATTGACAAATGATGTCCTCAACCTACAAAAAAATAATGTTAACTTGGCCAATGATTGTAGTAATGTAGTAAAATTTTAGTAGGGCTCTTTACTAAATTGATAAATAATTTTAAAATTTCCTATATAAGAGAGCACTAGATAGATTAGTTGGGGGATCAAAATTAGACTCTTGATGTGCCTTTATATAATAATATTTAAATTATCTCTAACAACTAACCTATTGTTGTGTGCAAGAAATACATTAGGAAGCATGTAATTTTGAAAAACTAGCCTTTGGAGCATGGGATAAAAATCTGCACTAGTGGAAAAGTAAACAATGCACACCATTTTGCTTAGTGTGAACTTGTCTATAATGGATAAAGGCCTCTAAGTCTAAATTAAGTATGGAGTATATATTGATAAAGGATGAATAGGAATAAATTATGGATGTTTGTAAGATGTTCTCATTAATTTCAATAATTCGATGGCCTTCATATAGATAAATGATTATGCTAATGGCAAGTTAGCAAAGCAAGAAAAAGATGCCAAGGATAAGCATTGTCAAGAAGTTATTGACTAAATTTATGTTTTTACACCTTCCTTGTATATTTAGGCTACATTTCCATATAATTTGAATGCAATAAGTAACCATCTAAGTGTCCAAATTGCATTCTAGTATTTTACCAAAAAAATAGAATTTTAAAAATTAGACATATTTATAACCAAAAACAAAATTGACCTAAAATTCGTCCATTAAAAGTGGAAACTTGTAGGCCCATCTGAACTTTCATGTAAAAGTTTCTAAAAATAGAAACATCTAAAAATAACAGGGCCATTTAAGTCTAGGTATATTTTTAATTTATTTAGATTTTTTATTTTTTCATGTCAACTCCAATTTTAAATTAATTTTTATTTAAGTAATTTTATTTTATGATTTTAATTCATTCATGTATAATCAATAAATATTAATAGTACTCAACAAATTTTGAGAAAATTGGGTCTATTAAAAATTTGCTTTTCTAGTTTCTAATTTCATCACCACGTGAGCCATGAACCTTTTGATTAAATTTTTTATTAGGTACCACATAAGACAAGAGCCATTCAAATGAAAAAAATTATGGCTACTACATAATTTAAGATCCATCATGAGAAATAATATAAACATTTTTATGAGATATATTATTATCTCAAATTGATGACATTAGTTCTCAAAATAATAGATGAAAAAGCTTGTGGGCTTTGTACCTTAAGTAAATAAGTTTTAGGTTTAAAAAACATTAATTACAGGTGTTCAAGTAAAATAAATTTAAACTAAATTTTTTTATAGACAGGACACAAATTAAAAATATTTCAATTAAATGCTTTTCGAGGCACCACACAAGACAACATCCATTCGATTACAATTTTTTGAAGGAACCACATAATGCAAGATCCATCATATCCAATAATATCTACATTGTTAGGATATCTACCATTATCTCAAATACATAGCATTAATTCTAAAAATAACACATGGAAAATTTTGTCTGCCTTGTACCTTAAGGCAACAAGTTGTGGGCTCAAATAACATTAAACCTAGGTGGTCCAATAGAGTATCTTTAGTTTTACTTTTTTTGGAGAAACCGCATGATCCAAGAACCTTTTCATTCAATTTAATTAGAGGTGAAAGTAAATAGTAAAAAGTGGGCTCAATTAACACTAATTCTATGTGGTCCACTATCATGAAAATCAACTTCACTTCATCCTTTTTATTTAGAAAATAGGGTGTTGTTTTTATTTCAAACATCTGTGCGTAATAATATTCTATGAAATTCATGTGTAAATTATAGGTTATAATCAAAGGTTTATTATAACTTAGTTTAAAATGTGGAAATTGAGGGTCTGAATTGAAGGTTTTATGTAACCTATCATGAATTTTAGGTTCTAATACACTTCGTTCATCTATATAAATTGTATGAAAATAATGGCACTTCATGCATTATGTTTTGAGTGTTGTTTGAGAACTTAGTTACTAAAATGAAATTTTATAAGGTCTCTAATCCTAGGTGTTCTAGTGGATTAGCCAAATTATTATTCATCATGATAATATTTATCTCTTTTCCCATGATATAAAGTGAAATAATCAAAGGGCACATGAAACAAACAATGATTCCATATCACATATGATATCAATTAAATGATCCAACAAAATTTAATACTTAACCATGGGCCTAAGCCTAGGTGATGTTAGGTGGGGATTCACATATGTATTGATGGCCAATAAAATGTTTTTGTCACTAGCATGACAAATTTTAAATAAATTACATACAATCTAAAGGAAAATATTGTTAAAATACATTGTTGACTAATTTGAATGTTTATGCACTCATTAGATACTAATTATTTATATCTATTTTTCACATATTTTCCAATATCTAAAATCCATGAAAATAATGTTAAAGAAATCACACATGAAAAACATTTTGGGAAATGTACTTTAAAGCAACAAGTTTTAGGGTCAAATAGCATTAAGCCTGAGTGGTATTGTGGAGTAGCTTTAGAATCAATTTTTGTAGAGGCACCACATGAACCAAGGACCTTCCAATACAATTTTTTTTTAGGCACCACATGAGCCAAGAGCTATTCCATTTTATTTTTATGGAGGATCTACATAACTCAATATATCTAATGTGTAAGAATAACTACATTACTAGGAAATGCATTACTAACTATAATCCATGACATTAGTGATCAAAAGAACACTTGTGAAACCTTTTGTGGGCCTATAGGAATTCCAATGAATTAGATTTAGATTCATTTTTTGTGGAGGCACCACATGAGATAAGAATATTTAAACTCAATTATTTTTTAGGTACCACACATGCCATGAGCTGATCCATTAATTTTTTGTGAAGGGACCACATAAGCCAAGAGCCCTTATGTTAAAGAATATTTACATTGTTAGGACATATACCATTATCTCAAATATATTATATTAATTTTAAAAATAACACGTTAATAATTTTGTGAGCCTTATATCTTAAATAAATAACAAATTGTAGATTCAAATAACACTAATCCCATAGGTGGTCCAATAGAATAGACTTATACTCAATTTTCATAAGGATAACTAGGTTTTATATTATTTTATGACATTTTTCAATCATTTGTCCAAAAAAAATGAATTGAAAGGTTCTTGGCTCATGGTGAGCTTCATCAACAAGCCAATATTGTCAATGATATTTTCATTGAATACCTAGGATCCGTACCTGACATCTTCGTGCTTGAGCTTTTAATTCTCTATTAGAGATTGGAGATGAGAAAGAGAAAGATTCCTTGGGAAAATATAAAGCTGCCATTCTATATTCAGTATGTGATATTCATTTTTGTTTGTTAGCAACTAGTTGAGTAGACATCATTAGTGTGTTATTGTATGAGGAGATAAATAAAATAATAAATTTAGGATATTTATCTTTTTATAATTATCAAAGCATAGATCACTGAGTATTTATGCAAAGATAAAGAGGTCAAGCTTACATATAATGTTAGAGCTGATAGAAGGTCTCACCATTTGAGGGTAACATAGATTTTAGTGGTGGAGGAAAAATATGAAATAGTGTGTAGGTCAAAGACTAATCAGGTCATAAGTGTAAAAAATTTGGTCTTATGAATCCATTATCTCTTATGAGAACTAAGAAATGGTTTCAGCCCTACCATAAAGCACAATATATTTACTAAAATTGGCACAAGTTTGAAGTCTACAAGGTATTGTATTCTAAATTATGTATGTTAGATAATGACCAATTTTTTGGAAATATTTTCTTCTTGGAGTGGTAATGACTTATAGTAAAGGGAAGTAATGAAAGATACTGGTGACATCTAAATATATTCATTATGGCTACCATGTCAGGAGCTTTTGACAGTTGTTAAAATGAAAAATTAACTCTTTAATATGAACTAATTTTTTTTGGATATAGTTTTATGATATTCTAAATATATAAGGGGCATTATCATCTTGCCATTATGTAAACCTAGTATTAATCCCCATAGTTGGTGATTCAATGTTATATTTGTAAAAATTGTATATGTTAAGAGTTAACTAGTCATGCTATGAGGAGGCATACATATAGGCTGAAATAAGAGATTTAAAATAATTCCTTTCATATTAGTTAATAATGTTTTCTTACTCTTGACTAAAGGATAAAAGATGGAAAAGGTACAATTAAGTAAAATTAAGTGTAAATTTTTAAAATTTAAATGTATTTTGAGGTTGTAATAGATAGTTAGAGTAGAAGATGCCAAGGATAGAAACCCAAAGAGGGGCTATGCAGGATGAAAGAAGAAGAGAAGTAGGAAAGCAAGGGGCATACGATAAAAGAGGAAACAAGTAGAGAAAGTGAACAAACTAGGTAGAGTAGTAGGAAGCCATCAAGTTTGTGTAAGATGAGTTAAAGGAAAATGAATTGATTTCCATACAAGATGGTCCAAAGTTACATAAAGGACCACCAAAGTAGCCAAAATAATATAAATTTGAGAAGGCAAAATGGTGGTGCCATATTTTCCACACCAATATGCATGACACTGATCACTTTTGGTATAATTCCTTGACTCAAGACATATCTATTCGAGAGGGCACATCTAGTAGAGATAATTCATAGAAATCAAAAAGACATCCTCAACGATAGAAGCAACTAGGACATAATGTAGCAAAAAATTAACTATATCATGATGGTGCATCTGAAGAGTAAGTAATAGTAGAATAATATTATGATGCATATAATAACGTATTTCTTGTCTCCCAAACCTCATCACCAATGAGTAATATTTGGTTGATTGACTTAAGTACTAGTAAGTATATGACAAGATGCAAAGACATCTTTGATTCATTGACTAATCATCCCACTAAAGATCAGGTTTGGATCATAGATGTTAAGGAGTATTCTATAGAAAGAATTTGGACTATCATCATTCCTCTTGAGATGAGAAGTTGTACTCTCACGAAGGTTTTGTATGTTTCTAAATTGACAAAAAACCTTTTATCTATAAGTCATCTCTTGAATCATAAGGTTAAGGTGGTGTTCTTGATTAGGAATGGCACCAAATGTAGTTTTATCCAATGTAGTTACTCTCTCTACCTATACATTATAATCTATTTCCCTCTAGTATTATTGATATGGGCACCTTTATGATGACTCCTTATATCATCTCAATTCAAAGGTAATAGTACGTGTTATTCCTCATCTTTTCTACTCTTTGCCTATATCCCCTAGATGCCTTATGGTAAAAAAACTAGATTTTCATTTAAGCCAAGTCCCTCTCATGCTATGGATCATCTTGATGTGGTACATATTGATTTGTGTAGACCATTGCCTAATTATTTTTAAGGATTAAAGTAATTTCAATTATTCATTAATGATTTCTCTCACAAGACTTGGGTTTTCTTTCTCAAGAATAAGAGTGAAGTAATTTGCTCATTTTAAGGTCTTCTACCAACTTGTTGTGACCTAGTTAGGAAGGACTCTTTGTATTCTCCACTCAAATCAAGGGTGGATTTCAAATCAAAGAAGTTTTTGGAATTCTTTAAGTGACACACTATAAAATAACACTTGAATGATCCATATACACCCCAATAAAATTAAATTATAGAGTGACACATTCATTCAATCATGAAGATGGCTCATTTCATGCTTTCCACATCAAATTCAGAGGCACCATCTTGGGAAAAAGTAGTCCAGATAACCATTTATCTTCTAAAAAATGCACATATAAACATATTTCAAGACAAGACACCATATTAGGTATAGAGTGGTTATAAACCTTTGATCTCCCATATAAGAGTATTTGGTTGTACATCATATATGCATGTCCCTACTAAAAAGAGGAAGAAGATTGAACTGAAGACACTATAGTACATACTATTGGGTTACAATACTACCTCAAAATCATATCATCTCATATATATTGAGGCATAAAATATTTATGAAATTTCAGACATGGTTTTTGATGAGTCACCATTTGACTCCTTGACATACATAGAGGATTAAAATCTAACCACCTCTCATAAGTTGATTTCATAGTCAGATGATGATTATGATGAAGATGAGATACAAGGAGAATTATTAATTAATATTGAAAATTGGGAAGATAATTCTTCATCAAATAAGCATCAACATAAACATCTAAAGTGAGTAGAAAGCACCATCAGGGACTCAAACCTAAAATCTATTGTGTATACTTCATCAAGAGTTTAGACAAGAAGACAAGTGATAAATGAGGTTAATATCGCAATAATAAGTTTAGTTGTTAATAACACCAAACTAGAGATAGTTTGAGAGGCATTATCTCAACCTCAATGGATGAAGGCCATAGATGCCAAATATGATTCCTTGATAAAAATATAGAATGTGGGAACTTTTATATTTTCCTAAAGGAAATAAATCCATTTGATGCAAGTGGATTTTCAAAATAAAATACAAGAAAAGTGGATCCATCGACAAATACAAAGAATAACTTGTTAAAAAGTGGTATGCTCAACAAGGAGGAATTGATTATGAGGAGACCTTTGTACCCATTGTAAATATCAAAACCATTATATTTGTTTGAGCATTGGCAACACAAAAAGTGTGTAAGCTTTAGAAGATGGATGTCAAAATGGTGATCTCAAGGAAGAAGTGTACATGACCTAGGTAGAAGGATTTATTAACAAACAACATCCACAAAAGGTATGTCATCTAATCAAGTCACTTTATTGACTTAAGAAAGCATAAAGGGCATGGCACATTAAGATAAATGATCATATATTACAACATGGATTCATTGAAATCCCCTTAGATTCAAATTTGTATATCAAGAAGCTAGGCATAAACATTATCATTATTATTTTGTATGTGGATGATCTTGTGATCATAGGAAGCTTAGATGATCTCATTGAAGAAATGAATAATGACTTACATAAATATTTTGAAATAATAGGCTTGGAGCTACTTCATTACTACATTGGCTTAGAGATATGGAAAAAGACGAATTACATTTTTGTTTCACATATGAAATATGCCAAGACACTATTTGAGAAATAAGAGGTGATAAAT
Source organism: Torreya grandis (assembly GCA_037957365.1). Classification (NCBI taxonomy): domain Eukaryota; kingdom Viridiplantae; phylum Streptophyta; class Pinopsida; order Cupressales; family Taxaceae; genus Torreya; species Torreya grandis. Next base: position 7,212,122 of record JARHVA010000068.1, read on the forward strand.
TGTAAACCATTGTCAACTCCCATGAAGAAAGGTTTGCAACTTTATTGATTTTATGTTTCACCTCAAGTAGATGGAATTCAATACAAGTAACTTGTTGGGAGTCTTATTTACTTGACATATACTAGACCATACATATGCTTTCTTATCATCTATCTTTCAAGATTCATGCAGGAGCCAAATAAATGAAATTGATTTGAAACAAATCAAGTTTTGAGATATGTCTAAGGTACAAGATATTATGGTCTAGAATACAAAAATAACTCACATTTATTATTATAGGGTTATACAGACTCAGACAATGTAAGATTTGTTGATGACAGGAAATCAACTTAATGATATATCTCTCATCTCAAATTTAGACTAATTTCATGGATTATTAAGGAATAAGTAATCATTCTCTCATATATAGAGGCAAAATATCATGTCACACAAGGAGCTATGTATGAAGTATCTTTTTTATGTCACATTTTGTATGACATATAAATTCCTGAAGATCAGCTACCAATCCTTTTCCATGACAACCATGGTGTTTAGAAGCTTTTCAAGAATTTATTTTTTTATGAAAAAACCAAACACATTGAGGTCCAATGTCATTACTTTTGAGAACAAGTCTTGAAACACCACTTTCAACTCCAATACTACCCAATAGATTTACATATAATAGATATACTCACCAAGTCACCTAACATGGTGAAAATTGAACTATTTTGGGGGTAAATTTGTAAAAACAATGTAATAAAGAGGGCAATGTTAGCATAGTTTGAAATATATTGCATTGTTTTAAAATAATAAATAACTTAGTTAATCTAAGGTTTGATGGTTACATAGCTATAGTTGATGCAATTGGTAATTATTCAACTATTTTTGTATTATATATATTCACATTCTCTATTAATGAATATATATCAAAAACAATTGATTGCTACAATGTGTAAAAGTTTCTAAAAATATAAACATCTGAAAATAAAAGGGTTAATTAACTCTAGGTATATTTTTGATTTTTCTAAATTTTAGTTTTGCATGTCAATTCCAATTTTGAATTGAGTTTTAGTTAAATAATATTATGTGATGTTTTTATTTCATTCATGAAAAAATCAATAGATATTAGTACTCAATAAATTCTTAGAAAATTGGAGCTAATGAAAATTTGATCTTATAGTTTCTAATTTCATCACCATATTAGCCTAGAACCATTCGATCCATCTTTTCTAAGGTACCACATGAACCAAGATCCATTTGAATAATTTTTTGGGTAGGCACCATATAATTTCATATGCCTCATGAACAATAATATATATTATTATGAGATGTATTATAAACTAAATCCATGACATTGGTACTCAAAAGAACACGTGGAAATTTTTTTGGGCCTTATACATTAAGTTAACAAATTGTAGGTTAAAGAACACTAATCCTAAGTGTTCAAGTAGAATAGATTTAAATTATCTTTTTTGGAGACACCACACAATCCAAGATCCCTTATGTGCAAGAATATTTTCATTATTAAGATATGTACCATTATGTGAAATCCATAAAATTAATTCTACAAAGAACACATAGAAATTTTTGTCGACCTTGTCCCTTAAGGCAACAAGTTGTAGGCTCAAATAAAAATAAGCCCAAGTGGTCCAATAGAGTGTATTTAGTTTCAATTTTTTTTGGAGACACCACATGTGCCAAGAAACTTTCAATAAGTACATGTAACTAGTAAAAAGTGGGTTCGAATAACACCAAGTCTACGTGGTCCACTATCATGAAAATAAACTTCACTTCAGCCTTTTTATTTATAAAATAGGGTGGTGTTTTGCTTTCAAACATTTGAGAGTATAAATATTATGTGGAATTCATGTGTAAATTATAAGTTATATTCAAAGGGTTATTGTAACATGGTGTAAAATATGTAAATTGAGGATTTAAATCCATGGTTCTAGGTAACCTAGCATAAATGTTAGGTTGTATTACACTTCTTTCATCTATATAAATTATCTACAAATAATCGTAACTTGTGCATTGTGTTTTGAGTGTTGTTTGGGAACTTAATTACTAGAGTGGAATTTTATAAAGTCGCTAAGCCTAGGTGTTCTAGTGGAGTAGCCCAATTATTACATATCACAAGAATATATTTCTCTTTTCTTGCGATCCAGTGTGAAATAATCAAAGGGCACATGAAACAAAACACAATTCCATGTCACATATAATGTATCAATTAAATGGTCCAAGAAAAATTGATAATTAACCATGGGCCTAATCCAAGGTGATGTTAGCTGAGGTTTTGCATACACATTGATGGATAATAGGACGTTTTTATCACTAGAATGAATTTTTTTTAAGAAATTGCACATGATCTAAAGCAAAATGTTGTTAAAATACATTTGTGAATAATTTGAATATTTATGCACTCATTACATACTAAACGCTTATCTTAAAAATAATTGATTTTTTTAAATTCATGGAAACCTTGGCCCCACCAAAACTTGGCAAATGCTTTTAATTTTAAAGTAATAAAATAATTAATTAATTTACTTTGTGTCTTTACATGTCGTGTGTGTGTGTGTGTGTGTGTGTGTGTGTGTGTGTGTGTGTGTGTGTGTGTGTGTGTGTGTGTGTGTGTGTGTGTGTGTGTGTGTAGAGAGAGAGAGAGAGAGAGATAGACACACACACACACACACACACATTTTAAAATTAAATAAAAGTATATAAATGTCAATTAATGCATGTAAATATGTAATTAAGTTTCTAGATGAGTTGGTGAACCTTATTTTACTAAAACTTACAACTAAGAAGATTTCAAGTTAGAAACCTCTTTAAAACTTTTTTTTGATCTTTTTTATTGTCTTGGGAAAGTTAATTACAAATTAAATTAATTTGAATATTATTTTTTGGTTTATGTGCTATGTTTCACTTGTTCAAAACTCTTGTTAACCTGTCAACTTTGTTTTGACATTTATATTAACCACAATTTAGATAAACATAATTATGTAACCAGTTAATCCTTAAGTTTTGGAACCTTTCAAATGCATCTACGTAATCTATTTTATATTTTAAAACCTCTTATTATTAATTGTATAACTTTTTAATAATAGTTTTTAGGTGGTTATTCTGAGTGTGACTCTTTTGACACATATATTAGTGCAATTCCACTTCAATTTTTTACTTTCTCTAGAATCTAAATTATATAATTAAGTATAGTTACATGTGTAATTCATATTTTTTTAAAATAGATCAAAAACTCATTAAAAATATTTTGTTTAAAATAGTTGTGTTTATATTAGTATAATTTTATGATACTTGCAACACCTTATTTTGTTTTAATATTTTGTAATTTTCTTTTTTATCTAGCATTAAATTTATCAATTATTATGTTTTTACACTTAAAATATACTTTTTACTTTCAAATAAAGTTAAAATTCATATTAAAAAGATTTATTTTCAGCTTTTGGTACCTATAATGTTTAAAGGGAAGGTATGATTTCACTTCATTTTACTTTAGATAAATCCTAAATGCTTAATACAAGTAACTATAATATTTATAAAATTCATTTTAAATTTAAATTCATGGCCTAGAAGTTATAGAATATTATTTTTGGGATTGAAAAAACATCGTCTGGATGACATGTGACCCCTGAGCTTACCAATGCATTATAATAAAAATCGTAGGAAATTATGTCTATTATCTTACATATTATTAAGGATGAATTCTTTCTCCACATTGGTAATCATGAATCTCCTAGTGATACTTAGAAACCCTTAAATCCATGCATGAAGGCACTAGTCTCTAAAATTATTAAGTTAATCTTTGAATTGCTAACTACACCTATGAAATGTGATGAAAAAGTTGTGAATGTTCTTGCTAAAATTAAAAATATTATAGCTCAGTGATTTGATTGTAATTATAATTTGATTAAGATAAATTAATTTATTTTATCACTCAATTAAATATTCATGAAAATTTTTAAAAAATTATTTCAATTTTTAATTTTGATTATCAAACTGAGCAAGATATCCTTGACCTTACCACCCTGTCTACTCTTCTAATTCAATAAGAGCAAGTTGTGACCAATTTTGATTATAAAGATAATGCCACTCAGGAACTTTTCATCTTAAATAATGTTTTTAATAATAATAAAAACTATAAATCTAACTTTAATTTTTATGATGGCAAAAATGAGAACAATGAATCTGGTAATAAGAACCATAAACTCAAGTTTAATGAAAATTGTAACCTTTGTGGTAAGTTTGGTCATAGAAGGGAAACCTACTATAAAAATAAAGATATAATTAATAATAAATCTTTTTAAAATAAACAAGAAAAAATATAAATAAAATAAATAGAAGAATCAAAACCCTAATTAGAATAATAACTAGGATCAGAATGTTATTACTTTATAAACTACTTTTTTTTTGCTTCAAATGAAAATGAATGAATTTTAGATAGCGGTGCATCACACCATATAAATTTTTTATCTAATATTTTGTGTGATTCTAGAGACACCTCTGAAATTAGGAGATAATTATTTCTTATAAGCAACTAAACAATGAAAAACTATTTTTTTCAAATATTGTTATAAATGATGTTTTGTATGTACTTAAGCTTAAAAAGAATTTGTTGTCTTACTCATAACTTAATAATGATAATTTTATTGTATCATTGCTTAAAGGTAACTAGTCCATTAGAAATCCATCTAGGTCTTTAATTATTGAAGGGGTTCAAAAGAATAATTTATACATTTTCTTTCCTTTTTTTGCATATTTTCTTTCATCACATAGTAAATATGAATCTCAATTATGGCATAAAAATTAGGTCATGTTAATTTTATAAGTTTACATGATATACTTGCTTATAATCTTGTTGTTGTAGTTTATTATATACCTTCTCATCATGAAACTTGTGAGGGTTGATTATTATTTTTTCAAATATTGTTATAAATGATGTTTTCTATGTACTTAATCTTAAAAAGAACTTGTTATCTTATTCATAACTTAATAATGATAATTTTATTGTAGCATTGCTTAAAGGTAACTATTCCATTAGAAAGCCATCTAGGTCTTTAATTATTGAAGGGGTTCAAAAGAATAATTTATACATTTTCTTTTCTTTTTCTACATGTTTTCTTTCATCACATAGTAAATATGAATCTCAATTATGGCATAAAAATTAGGTCATGTTAATTTTATAAGTTTACATGATATAATTGCTTATAATCTTGTTGTTTTAGTTTATTATATACCTTCTCACCATGAAACTTGTGAGGGTTGATTATTATTTTTTCAAATATTGTTATAAATGATGTTTTCTATGTACTTAATCTTAAAAAGAACTTGTTATCTTATTCATAACTTCATAATGATAATTTTATTATAGCATTTCTTAAAGGTATCTAGTCAATTAGAAAGCCATCTAGGTCTTTAATTATTGAAGGGGTTCAAAAGAATAATTTATACATTTTCTTTCCTTTTTTTGCATGTTTTCTTTCATCACATAGTAAAAATGAATCTCAATTATGGCATAAAAAATTAGGTCATGTTAAAATTTTACATGATATACTTTCTTATAATCTTGTTGTTTTACTTTATTCTATACCTTCTCATCATGAAACTTGTGAGGGTTGATTACATGGTAAGTAACATACTAACCCCTTTCACAAGAATCATGATGAAAATACCTCACATCCTTTATAATTGATCTATAGTGATGTTGTAGGAACTCTTAAAAATATATCTCTTAATATTTATTTATACTCTATTATTTTTATTGATGATTACATTAAAATTATTTAGTCATATTTCATTAAAATAAAATTAGATGTATTGTCTAAATTCAAAGAATTTAAATATATGTTTAAAAAGCATATGTTTTTGATATTAAGAGATTAAGAACTGATAATGGTGGTGAATATGTTAGTAAAGAGTTTGATTCTTTTTGTATTAACTATGGTACTTAAAGAAAATTAACAACTCCTTATTTGCCACAACAAACTAGTATTACTGAAAGGAAAAATCGCACCATTATTGAGATGAAAAGAACAACATTACATTATACAAATATTTCTCATGGTTCTTATGGGCCGAAGCCATGAATACTACTATGCATATTCTAAATAGAATCCTTGCTTAATATTTACATTTTTCTACATCAAAAAAAATGCATGTATGCTCATAACATTTGATTTGATTTGATAAAAAAAAAATTGTTGTTACTTTAGAGATACTAACTATATTGATAGTGTCTCATTTACATTGTATATATTAGTAAAATGATTTAGTTTAACTCTTTAAAATGTTTAATATAATTATATTTTAATAAATATATTTATCTTAGATGAAAAAATAAAAAATATATATAAATATTATGTTTATTTTCAATTTTTATGAGTTAGCATGGAAATACATTATATGTAAAACATCACGCTTAATTTGACAAAATTATCATATTTAGTTATAGGATTTGGTAAAAATATCATGCATAGTTAGTTTATATCATTTATGTGTTAATGCTTTCATTTGATTATTGAGACAATTTCATACTAATATGCTTAGATACTCTCATTTGATTGTTTTATCATTTAATTGTTTATGCTAACATTCTTATACGCTTCATTTAGTAATAAGATATGTTATGAAATGTGAAGTGTAGATGAATTTTATATTATTATATCTTCATTATTTACTTTACTAATCATTTTATTCATACATATCTGAACATATTTAATTCAATCTTATATATGTTTGATTGGATGATGGCATTTTCATGCTAAAACTATACACATTTGATGTATGAGAGGTTATTCCTCAATCTTTTGTTGAAGCATATTAAATTTGTAAAGTTTTTTATAAGACTCAAATAATAAAATGAGTTATTGCTAATAGGATATCTAATATTTGGCTAAACTCAATATCATATTATTAGTAAATTATTGTATGCACATTGCTTGATAGTTGGGGACACTCATATTGTTAATATAGGAGACATATAATAATGAATTGCATAAAATAACTTATTGATGATGAGATGATGGTAAGAATATACACATTGTCTATTATTATGGAATTTAAGTCAACCCAATAAAGTCATGGAAAAATAATTAATATAACAATAAATTTAACACTATACAAAACTACAAGATCACCAGGGATCACATTGCATACTAACTACTTATATTAAGTGAAAACTTCATTTCTTATAAATATGAGTAAAAAGGATAGTAATTTTTACATGTGAGTGAGACATGGAAATTGTAAACTAAGGAATAAATAGTAATGAACAAATGGTCACTACGAGGAAAAGAGATTTATAAATATATATTAAGGTCATCTTAGTTTATGGATGGTTAAGATTTAGTGATGAAAATCTTTCGGTTTGTCAATGGATAGGTTTGAGTGAATGCTAAGAGAAAATTCTATGTGACAATTTATGGAAATTAAATTGTTAAAAGAAGAAAGACACATTGTTTTAAAATTAATGGTATATCTTTGGTGAAATAATAGATTATGAAATTAATATGTAATTCTAATATTAAATAGGACATAGGGCCACTTAGCTTTGGCTACTGGGAATATATTAAAAAAATTGAGATAAAATTCATTGAATAGATTGTGTAGTGATTGAAGTGTCACAACTTGTATAAGGTAATTTTAATTATTTTTTTGAAACCTTTTTTTCATTATATTAGTTTAAATTCCTTTTGTTTTAGATGTTTTCACTTATTTATTTTACATTTTTTGGTTAGGATGTAGCTTATTTATAAGATCTATAGATTTTGTATTAATGAAAAATATTTTTCTTTGATTATTTACATTTCATGATACACCTACTTTATAGCCTATTTTTACATTATAATTATCTTTGTATTATGTTTTCCATCCTATATGATATAATTATGTGTGTTAGAGAAAAAATAATAACATAAATTTGCATTTAGAAGTACATTTATGTCCACTAAAACCATGATTACTCTACTATGTAGTATAGAGGCCTCTTCTAAGGTGATAGGAAAGGTGGATAAAGTAAAAATACCAATGTCATATTTGTTTTTACTAGGTGAATTTGTCTCTTTTATATACATGCTTATTTCTTATTAAACATGTGATAAAATTCTATTTAACCACATGGTCTTATCTCTAAGAGTTGTGGTTTGGGGACCCCATTCTATGTGACATTATTGAGGCATTTGAATTTCATATTATATCTTTATGCCATTGGGAATATAAATATTTTGAAGGATTTGATTACAATTTATTAGTTTTGTTTTATATTTCTCCTCTTTATTTTCACTTTGATCCTACTATTTTTTGTTGAATATACCGATATATGATCTTTCCTTATTTTCTTCATTGGCTATAGTTAAATCATAATAATGAGTAAAAATAAAATTATGCTATTAATTTATAAATAAATTATTGGGGTGAAATTCAATAGGTAGTTTAGTAAGATCTTAACATAGTAGTCAAGGGATTTTTCACTTCATCCTTATTGATAATTTATACTTATCATAAAGGTAGTTATGTGTAACATGGTACAAAAACATCTCCTTATATGGTATCTTTTTATAATCAAGCTAAAATCATAAAATGAGAAAGAAAACTTATAGTGTTAGGCTGCATGTGTTTTGGTTCCTATTTTAGTTTCAATATATTTAAGGAGAATCTTAAAACAATGTTAGTTTTATTTTTATTGGTGGAAGAGTTAAATTTTGAAGTTTAATATGTTGTCATTAATTTATTGAATTATCTAATATAATATGGCATTCTTAGGATAAAAATAAATATTTTCCATTTATTAAGAAATTAGAAATCACTATGAATGTTTTTTAGTAATGTTTCTTTTTCAAGCTAAATATAAATGTTTAAGTATTGAAATAATCTGGAGTAATAAATTTCATTTCAAAATTGTAATTTTAACTAAAAATAATAATTTTATTTGATCCTCATCAACTTCATATTCTACATCTTTTTTCTCTATAAATATATTTTTAACATATCTTTCAATTTAACATATTGCATTAACATCAATAAGATCTACCTATTCTTGGCCTTATTTTTGTAATCTCAAAACACATATATAATTTATATTATATTTAGTTTAATTGTGACCCCAAACCTCAATTTTTATGATAAAGTTAATTATATAATTTTTTATTTTCTTAGAAGTATGAAAAGAATCAAAAGCTAATGGAATATATGCATAATAATTGTGGATTGATCTATATGTTACAGCTCAATGAACTACCTTATACAGTGATTTTCAGATGTACATTTGTATTTTAATATAATAGGATTTCAAAATTATGTCTATTATTATGGTTATTAGGTAACAACTACTCTTTATTGTATATAAGCAACCAATTCTTAGCACATATCTATGAAGTAATAGGAAGGATCATTGGGAATGCCAATTGATACATAAAACACAATGTTAACAATATCATTAACAAACCCAAATGGAATATTTATATCATGGATGCTAAGAATGTGTGCATGCACACACACATTATGTGTGTGTAAGAGGAGGATTTTCCTTGTAGATCCATTCAATTCATAAACCATCCCATAATTAATCTTCAATTAAATCAATAATTTAGAAAAATAATCTACATGACATAATTCCTTAGGTAGAATCAAATAATTTAAGTATATCATAAACCATCCAAAGAATAGGAATGTGAGCATAGTGTTTAAAAAAAAAGAAAACACATTGTAACTCACTAAATAGAAGCCATTAGGATAGGTCATGGGAGTAGTGTAATGCACCAAATCTTCGATGGGATCAATTGTGAACTTAATAAAATTAGTCTTCCTAAATTTAATGGAGGAAGCATGGATCGCTGGTACAAGAAGATGTTTTGGGCTGAAAGATTTATCTAACAGTAGTAAGGCAATATTGCCTATTTTCCAATTGATTGATTAAACATCCCTGTGGTAAGCTTATAAAAAATGGATGAACAAATTGGGTGTGTCAATCCTCACTTTGTAGATATTTGAGGATATATTATAAGGAAATTATATTTCAAATACATACTTTACTAAGAGGATCAATGTATTTCATTATCTTTGTTAAAAATATATGAATTTAGAATAATAGGATTTACATTTATTAAGTATGTGGTATGCATCGAGGGTGAAGTGACTAAGGTTAACTAATATGACAATGGGATTTCAACTACCATTGGAACTCTATTGTGAACTTCTGAACCCACTATTATGATTAAGGCCATTAGAAAGACATCATCATTTGAGCATGAGGTTAAGATAATAAAATATAATGAGTTAAAATAAGTTCAAAAGGATGTCCAAGATAATGGAATCAGTCCCTATCTACATGGTGGTTCTCAACTTCACAATACATAGCATCAAAAACATATCTGATGTGATAAAAAATATGA
>JARHVA010000068.1:7227500-7252500 GCA_037957365.1 Torreya grandis
GGGAGGGTAGGGGAGCCTGCTGGGAGCTCACATCCAAAGAGATAATAATTCAACCAGTCAAAGAGGGGGAGGAAAGGTTAACCTATAATTTATCCACATAATCCAACATAATGTTAAACCACTCCTTGATATCTTAAAATATATACAAGGGAATAATGCCATAGTTTTACTTCCTTGAGAGGGGCTATGACGATGGGACTTTGTCCAAAAAATCCTTAATTATTGTTTATTGTCTAAGCATGTATCAAGATTTTATCATCTATTTCATTATATTTTCACCATTTCCTTGTCCTCCATAGTGAAGATCATGTTGATGATGAATAATGAAGTCTCCAAGAAAACTAGGACCACTATGGCCTCCAATACTAGCCTAAAATGAATATAAAAACCTTCTTCAGATGGGATTCACTAATTCTTCCCTTGAAAGACATTTTCATCTTGTCAAAATAAACACACAACAAAGGCTAACTAATAGAAATTTGAACCATGTACAACATCTAAATAGTTCTAAATTATCCAACTCCCAACCCAAGAATATCACTCAAATGGAAGGCCTTAAACTTGAAGTATTCATAATCCACATAAATTCAATCCAATCTACTATAGACTCTAAAATGTGTGAGGATTTTATTTTATACATGGCCACTTTAGTTTTGTGGACCACCTCCTCTAATACAATGGCTCTATTTTCAAATATCATCTGATTGTGTTCTTTCTATAACATCCAAATTAGTATAGCTGAACAGGACACCCAAAGACTAGAAAAGGTGTCCTTAATAGGCCCTAGTTTCCAAGAGGCAAGGTAGAAAGATGTGACCTAGGGCAAGCCCATCTCATCCCTAGTTTAACACACATCCAATTTTTACACTAGTCTGTAAGGTGGTAATTAAACAACAAGTGATTTACATTTTGCTTCCCAGTAAAGAAAAAACAAAAAGAGGGCCCTTCTACTCCAATCCTATGCAACCTATCAAAAATTAGTATATTATTCTGAGTAGTTATCCAAGCAAATGCCTTAGCCTTGGGCATCCCATTTTTATTCTAGGATATCATTTTTTCCCAAGAAAAGGAATAGTCCATGAATCTAAAAAAATTTAGCTCATATTGAGAGTGTATACACAATATTTGGCTTCTACCCAATGAATTAAATCATCTTTGGAGTTTAGGAAGACTTTTCTTTTGAAACATATTCTAGTTATAATCTATTTTTGACTGTTCATGAATATGAATTCCCCCAAATTATTTAATTTCCATTTCATCATACTTTCCCATGGATGGGAAGCTAGGTAATCATACACATTTTGACCCTAATCAGAAGTCAAGAAATCCTTGGCCTCTTCTAGCCTTTGCACACCCTAGATCATCTTGTGACCATTCCACGAGTCACCCCAATAATATGATTTTTTCTCATTGTTGACAATTCAATAGACATGGTATTTTATTATGAAGTGAAATTTTAAAATGAAATTCCACAGGTGAGAACCCTTGAGGAGGTTGTAAATAGTTAAAATATTAGTGGCTTCATGATCTCCAAAATATTTGCCACAATAAAATTAAGGTTAGGTCATATGTTTTTGTCACCCTAGCATGTATAAAATACCATGAATTGAATATAAAATTGTTAATATTTTTAAATATTGATTAAAAAGACTTTAAACATATTACAACTCAAATTATTTGGATCAGGTTGTCAACTTTTATATTTAAAAGTTTATTTGCCAGCTTAACTAATTTAGTGGAATTTATCATATGCACTAAACTAATTTAACATTAATTTAATATTATTTTAAACAAAATAAACCATCAATGCTAACACTTGGGTTTTATATTATTTTCTGACATTTTCTAAGCATTTGGCCAAAAACATTGAATTGAAAGGTTCTTGGCTCATGTGATGTCCTTAGAAAAATTGAATATAAGTCTATTCTATTAGATCACCTATGGTATTAGTGCTACTTGAATCTACAAATTATTTTTTATTTAAGGCATAAGGCTCACAAAAAATTTCACATGTTATTTTTAAAATTAATATAATGGATTTGATATAATGGTACATGTGCTAACAATGCAAATATTAATGAACATCAGGGATCTTGGCTTATGTGGTTCCTTCAAAAATATTTAATGGATTAGTGCATGTCATGTGTGGTATCTAAAAAATAATTGAATTTAAAGTTTTTTAGCTCATGTGGTGCCTCCATAAAAAATGAATCTAAATCTAATTTGTTGGAATGCCTATAATCCCACAAAAGTTTCCATAAGTATTATTTTAATCACTAATGTCATGGATTATAGATAGGAATGCATTTCCTAGCAATGTAGTTATTCTTGCACATTAGGGCTCTCGGCTTATGTAGTGCCTCCATAAAAATTAAATGGAATAGATCTTATCTCATGTGGTGCCTCCAAAAAGAAATCAAATTTAAGGGTCCTTAGCTCATGTGGTGCCTCTACAAAATTGAATCTAAAGTGACACAACTAGACCACTTGGGATTAGTGTTATTTGATCCTATAACTTATTGCCTTAAGGTACATTACCCAGAATGTTTTACATGTGTTTTTTTAACAATATTATTATGGATTTTAGATATTGGTAAATATGTGAAAAATGCATATAAAAAATTAGTATCTAATGAGTGCATAAACATTCAAATTATTCAAAAATGTATTTTAACAACATTTTGCTTTAGATTTCATGTAATTTCTTAAACTTTTCTCATGATAGTGATAAAAACATCCTATTGGCCATCAATGTGTATGTAAAGTTCCACCTAACATCTCCTAGGCTTAGGCCCATGGTTAAGTGCTAATTGTGGTTAGACCATTTAATTGATATGTTATATGTGATATGGAATCACGATTTTTTTTCATGTGCCATTTGATTATTTCAAATTATATCATGGGAAAATAGAAATATATTATTGTGATTAATAATAAATTGGATACTCAACTAGAACACCTAGGTTAGAGACCTTCTAAGATTTCATTCTAGCAATTAAGTTCTGAAACAATACTCAAAACATAATGCATGAGTTGCCATTATTTGTAGAGAATTTATATAAATGAACAAAGTGTACTATAACCTAGCATTCATAATAGGTTACCTAAACCTTGGATTCAGACCCTCAATTTCCACATTTTAAATAAATTTAAAACAAACCTTTGATTTTAACCTATAATTTGCACATGAATTTCATAAAATATTATTATGCTCAAACGTTTGAAATAAAAACACCACCCTATTTTATAAATAAAAAGGATGAAACGAAGTTGATTTTCATGATAGTGGACCATGTAGAATTAGTGTTAACTAAACCCACTTGTTACTAATTACTTGTACCTCCAAAAAAATTGAATCGAAAGGTTCTTGGCTCATGTGGTGTCTCTAAAAAAATTGAAACTAAAGTTACTCTATTGGAACACCTAGGATTAGTGTTATTTGATCCTACAACTTGATCATTAAGGTAAAAGGAAAACCAAATTTTCCATTTGTTCAATTTAGAATTAATTTTATGAATTTGAGATAATGGTAGATATCCCAATATATATATATATTATTTCACATGAAGTATTTTACATTATGTGGTCCCTTAAAAAAAATGTAATTGAATATATCTTGGCTTGTGTGGTTCCTCCAAAAAAGCTTTATTGAAATATTTTTAATTCATGTGGTGTTTGCACAAAAATTTAATTTAAATCTATTCCATTTGAACACCTAGAATTAGTGTTTTTTTGAACCTACAACTTGTTTCCTTAAGGTACAAGGCACACAAGATTTTCCATGTGTTATTTTGAGCAGTAACGTCATAGATTTGACATAATAATACATGTCATACAAATTTATATATTATTTCTCATGAGGGATATTAAATTATATGGTGTCCCCATAAAAAATTAGTCAATTGGCTCTTGGTTGATGTGGTACATAAGAAAAAATTGAATCAAAAGGTTCATGGCTCATGTGGCGATGAAATTAGAAAATAGAAATGCAAATTTTTAATAAACCTAATTTAATCAAAATTTATTGGCACATTGCAATCAACACATATTGGCACATTGAAATGATCTTCAACTTGCTTGTAGCATGAATCTTTTTATTTAGATTTATTTCTCTATACTTATAGTTATGAAGAAACTAGTAATGCATTCATTATAGATATTGTGTGTCAATATCTACATCTGGCATGATATATTGGTGCATCTTTAGCCTTCATGGACTAAAAATTCCAAGTTATCCTAAGGAAGAATCTATCAAATTGGTTTCTATTCACATTTTCCTACCCTCCCACATTACAATGATGCCCTTCCATCTCAGCTTTGGAAGTATGGTATAATAAGTTTTCATTCTTAAATCTCACTCAGATTAGTTCTCTCTCCATGTGATGTCTAAGTGAAATGGTTCATGCATTTCTAGTAGTATCACATAGTTGTTATCTTGCAAGATTTTGTCTTTATTTAATTAGTGTTTAAGTTTAGATGTGTCATTTGTTATATGTTATAATTAATCCATTGAACCATAGATAATTAGGGGATGTTAGGATGTTAAAATTAGCAGTGTTTGTTATATGTTATAATTAATCCATGTGTCATTTGTTATAATTAATCCTTCATAATTAATCTATGGTTCAATAGATTATCGAGAACTGAAAACACAATGAAGAGTAGCTATTATAACTCAAGTGCAACATACATATACACAATCATGAGTAGTTGTTACCCAATAATCGTAAAAACAAACATAATTGTGGAATCCTATTATATTGAAGCACAAATGTACACATGAAAATCATTGTACAAGGTGGTCCATTGAGTTGTAACATATATATCAATCCACAATTACTATGTATATATGCCATTAGCTTTTGATTCTCTTCATATTTCCAAGAAACTAAATTATCTTAACAGTTGTATTTGAGATAATAAAAATAAGGCCAAGAATAGGTGGATCTTGTTGATGTTAATGCAATACATTAAAGGGAAAGATATTTATAGAGAAAAAAATATTTAGAATACTAAGTTGATGAGGATCAAATAAAATTATTTTTGTTATTTGAAATGACAACTATGAAATGGACTTGTGCACTTTTTAGTATTACTCTAGATTATTTCAATACTTAAACATGTATATTTAGCTTGAAAAAGAAGCATTACTAAACAACAATTACAATGATTTCCAATTCCTTAATAAATGGAAAATAATTCTTTTTTTCTCCTAAGAATACCATATTACATTAGATCATTCAATAAATTAAGCATAACATAGTGAACCTCACAATTTTACTCTTCCACCAAGAAAAATAAAACTAACATTATTTTAAGATTTTTCTTAAATATATTAAAACTAAAATAGGAGCCAAAACACATGCACCCTAACACCATAAGTTTTATTTCTCTTTTTATGATCTTAGCTTGATTAGAAACAGATACCATATGAGGATTTGTTTTGGTTTTACTAGGTGAACATGACTTCTAAGAAATCCAATTCACTTCTTATCCTTCATGCATGAAATTAGTACACAAGGATGAAAATAATGCATCTTAACAAAAAGAATCATATGAATATAAATTTCTACAAAAAATTATCCATATATAATCAATTTTTAATCATTCACACATGAAAACAATACACAACGAGGAACATAATGCATCTCAATTAAGATAAATTGAATTAATGTGTACATTTTATCAAGAAATCCATCACACATGGGTAATTAGGAAATAGTCCATCACTGCTATAGGAAAACATCTATCACACACCATAAATTACATAAATAGAACAACATAGAGAAGACATTCATTTTACACATGGGAAATGACATCAATTAATCACCATTAAGAAATTTTTCATCTTTTCAATAAATAAATATCATATAGAAAATATCCACATGGGGAAATTACAAAAATCATTTATTTAATGGTGCAATATAGGACATAGAGTGGTTGGATCAACAAAACACACATCACAACCTCTTATTTAGCCACATATTAGCATGCATCATTTCAAAATAATAGATTTATCAATCTTAAAGTGTAATAATTCTTTTCAAAATCAACCATATAATTCATCATGCATGATGAATTGATGGTCCAATAGATCATCAAGATCTAAATACACAATTAAGAGTAGTTGTCATACACTCAAGAGCAACATGCATATGCATAACTAAGAGAAATTACTACCCAATAATCATAAAAACATACATAATTATCAAATCTTATTATATTGAAACATGTGAATAAAAAATATACACGTGAAAATCATCATATAAGGTGGTCTATTGAGTTGTGACATATATATCAATCCACAATTATTATGCATATATATCATTAGATTTTGATTATCTTGATTTTTCATAGAAATTATATTTTTATAACTAAATTTATCATAAAATTTGAGGTTGGGGTGATAAATAAATTAAATATAATATGAATTTTCCATGCATTTCAAGAGTTGTATTTGAGATAGAAAAAATAAGGCCAAGAATCAGTGGGTCTTGTTGATGCTAATGCAATGTGTTATGTTATAAAATATATTTGTAGATAAAAGAAGATGTAGACTAAGAAGTTGATGAGGATCAAATAAAATTAGTTTTTCTAATTTTTAATGACAAATGTGAGATGGAATTCTATGCATTTTGAGTATTACTATGGATTATTTCAATACTTAAACATGTTTATTTCCCTTGAAAAATAAAAAATATTAAATAATAGTCACAATAATTCCAACTCCTTAATAAGTGGAAAATAATTATTTTTGCTCGTAAGATTACCATATTATATTACTGAATTCAATGAATTCAACACAACGTAGTAAACTTAAGAATTTAACTCTTCCACCAAGAAAAATAAAACTAACATTGTTTTAATATTTTCCTTAAATATATTGAAACTAAAATAAGATCCAAAATAAATGCATGCTAACACCATAAGTTTTTTTACTCATTCTATGATCTTACCTTGATTATAAAAATATACCATATGAGCAGATGTTTTGGTGTCATGTTCCACCTAGCTACCATCATGATGAGTATGAATTATCAATAAGGAGGAAATGAGGAATCAATTGACTACAATGTTGACATCTTACTAAGCTAGCCATTTAATTTCACCCCAATACTTTGTTTCCAAATTAATACCAAATTTTTATTTTTAACCATTATTATTATTCAACTATAACCAATGAGATAAATGAGGAAAGGTCATATATAAAATATATTCAATAAAAATAGTAAGATCAAAGTGAAAATAAAAATGAGAAATATAAAATAAAATTATTAAATGTTAATCAAATCCTTCAAAATAGTTATATTCCCAATGGCATAAATGCACAATAGAACATTCAAAGGCTTTAAAATTTTCATATCGAATGGGATCCCCAAACCACAATTTATTGAGATAAAATTAGAGTTAAATGTGATTTTAGCACATTTTTATTAAGAAATAAAGTTTCTTAGAGTGGAGACAAAATCCCCAAATAGCGTAAACACAACTATGACATTGGTCCTATGACTTTATTGACCTCTCCCAACACCCTGAAATATACATCTATTCTATGTAGTAATGTATTCACAGTTTTAATGGACATAAATGTGCTTCCTTATGTAAATTTATATTATTCTCCTTCATCTAACCCACACAAAGAAATCATAGAGGATGGAAAATATACTACAAGGATAATTACAAAGTGAAAATAAGATAGAAACTAGGTGCTAACCTGAAATGTAAATAATTACAAAGGAAAATTTTTCATTAACATAAAATCCATAGATTGTATAAGTAAGCTACATCCTAAAAAAAAATGTAAAAGGAATAAAGTGTAAACATCCAGCACAAGGGAAATTTTAACTAATAGAATGAGATGTTCTAATCATAAATAAATCCAAACTATTCAATCAAAAGGGGAAAATGGTTTCATAAAAGTAATAAAGATTACCTTATATATGTTATGATACTCCAATAACTACTGATCTATATTATGAATTTTATCTCAATTATTTTTTTCCTTATTTTTTAAAATATTCCTCATAGCCAAATATAATGGCATTTTGTTTTTTTAATATTATAATTCATTATTAATTTTATAGTCCTTTCTTTCACCAAAGATATACCATCACTTTTAAGGCAATGTGTCTTACTTCTTCTAACAATTTAATTTCCACAAATTGTTACTTAGAATTTTTTGTTAATGTTCACTCAACCTATCCATTGACAGAAGGAAGGATTTTCATCATTAACTCTCAACCATCCATAAATTTGGGTGTCCTTAATATATATTAATAAATATGTTTTCCTCATAGTGACCATTTGTTCATTACTATTTTTGCGTTAGTTAACAATATCCATGTCTCATTCACATGTGGAAAAATTGCTATCCTTTTTACCCATGCTTATAGATATGATTTTTTCACTTAATCTAAGTGATTAGTATGCAACATGATCCCTAGTGACTGTGTAGTGTGGTATGTTGTTAAATTTAGTACCATACTAAAAAAATTTCCCCAACTCTACTGAGTTGACTCAAATTCCACAACAATTACAATATGTAGATCCTTGCCAACTCGTTTGATCATCAATATTGTTTTTAAAAATTTCCATACCATATACACATTAAAAGTTTACATCAAGGTAAATATATGCTATGATAATGTCAAATCCCTAATCTTACAGATAAAAAATGATTAATAGAGAAAACCATAATCCATCAATAAAACCATCATTTTTTATATTAATTAAATGCCATGTCATCATTCTATGTAAATGATAATCGAATGTCACATAAGAAATAAAGTGTACATAAATAAATGATCTCATAATTATACATATAAATAAATATTTACTCACATATGTTCTATAATATAGAGTTCCTAAATGAGTTTTTATCATCTAATATATAAAAATACATGAGTCCATAACATAATAATAACTTTAAGGAGAATTCCCATGTTAGAAAAAATAAGAGTCTCATGATGGGTCATTACATAGTCCCCATTAAAAATATTCTTTCCAGAAGTTTCACCTAAAATTATGAGGATAAATATGTTTTATCCTAAAAGTGTCTCCATACCTTGTAGAAGTAGGGATATATTGTCATGTTTGATCCTTACTAGATCCATCGAAGATGAAGTGATTATCAGGAAATAATACTCACATGTTGAACCTTGAGATAATCCTCATATGTTTATAAATATAATTAATCTATAACATTAAATAGGTTAAGATTATTTACACATGGAAAATATCATGCATCCTATACATGTTGGATGGCAAGGTAAGCCTATAAATAACTGGGACAAATTATTCAAGAATATAAAATGATCATATAATCCATAGTAAAAACACATATTTTCATCAAATATTACATGGATTAATATTAATGAATTCCAAATCCTAAACATCAAAAATTATATTAATTGATCTATGCCTCATTGATCTATCCATGCCTTGTTGCCACATTTCTTAATCTGCACAACCTTTTATTTGATTTATTTCACCATATCAAGAATGATAAATATTTTTTGTTCAAGCCTACTCCAAATTAAAAGTGATGTGAAGTTTCACCCATAAAAAGTTTCAAAAGGGACCATGTGAATGGAATTGTGTTAATAATTGTTATATGTAGATTATACCAAAGGTAGATAATTAACCCAATGATTATGTCAATCCATGAAATGTGTTTTAAATATGTCCTATTGGACATAATTTAACCCTTTTTATTATCCATCCATATAATTAATTTACTCTATACTTAAATTAAACTTTGAACCAAAATCTGACAAAAACATTGTCTAAAATTAGGATGAGAACAAAGAATCCATAAATAAAATTATTTTAAGTGGTAAAACATATGGATACAAAATATTATCCACATAAAATTGGGTAATGTATTATAACTCAAAGGTGTTATTTGACAATATAAAAATGTGTGACCTTGGTTTATATATCTAGAAATACCAAGATGGAATTATGTCTATGTTGAGCTAGTGGAAACCCAATAATGAAATATGTGCATATGAAAAAATATATACCAATGTGAAACACTAGAAACATCAGTAGTGTCAACAAAATGTCCTTGAGTTTCTAAAATAAAACCTCACATTGCTTATTTCATATAAATATCCTTCCCTTTGGATTGTTATGATTGGGGTTAAAAGTCATGAGTAATGTTCCATGAATCTGCAATAATATCTATTGAATCCCATAAAGATGTGCATTTTAGTAACATTACTTTTATTTTTTTCAATACATTTTTACACTAATATTGGTTTGATTAACTCGTATACCACTAAAATAAATTTTGTGACTTAAGTATTACATTTACTATTTTAATAATGCATATTTAAGTAATTTTCCATAGAGTTGGTTTTCCATTAAACACTACAAAACTTGTTCCAAATATACCCCATGTTGTTCCTTAGTCCAAAAAGATATTAGATTATTATAAATAAAATAAGCACAAATCTATCTTGATATTTATGAAACACATTTCTCATGATACCTAAAACACATTTGATGAATTTGTGAGACCAAATGACAATACACAAAACTAATAATGATAATATAGAATGCAAAAATATGTCTTTGATATGTCACCCTCTTTTATTTTTAACAAGTGTATGCATACCTAAAATATATTTTGGTTAAAAATCATGATTTTCTCATCTTATTGAAAAAATCAATCATATTCAGTAATGGGTAACTATATTCAATTATCCCCTTGTTCAATTATGTATACTCAATGCATATCCTTAGTGATGAATCTTTATTATTCATAAATATTACTAGTGGGCCCCATGGATGCATATTTGGCTTCACTAATCCCTTGTCAATTAGGTATTGCATCTATAATCATAATTCACACAACTGAAGGGAATTCATCTTATATGGATCTTTTGAAATAGATCTATTATAGGAATTAATTCAATGTAGAAATTAGTCTCTCTTTATGGTAGAAATACAAATCGATACAAATTGCTTAAATTTTTTTAAGGATGAGATTAAAAATTTTAATAAAAACTACAATTTTAATATAAAAATTGATAATATATGTGTACAATCCAAAAATAACATGCACATCCACCATTATAATTTCTTAATATTTATTTTTAAAATAATTTTTAAAAAATAACTTTATAATAAAATTTTGAAGTTGGGAGGCATAATAAAATTCAATATAATATAAATTACACATTTTTTTTTAGAGTTGTATTTAAGATCAAAAAATTAAATTGAAGTGATTATCTCATCTTATTCAAAATATCATTGGTCATTGGTAATATGTATCTATGTTTAATTATCCCCTTATTCAACTATGTATACTCAAAACATATTCTCAGTGATGAATGTTTTTTTCATAAATATTACTGGTGGGACCCATGGATACATGTTTGGATTCACTAATCCCTTGTCAATTAGGTATTTCATCTATGCTCATAATTCACACAACTGAATGGAATTCATTCTGTATGGAGATTTTGAAATAGGTCCATTGTGGGCATTAATTCAATGGAGAAAATGGTCTCTCTTTTGGTGGAAATATAAATCGATACAATTTTATTTTATTTTCTTAAGGATGAGATTCAAAATTTTAATAAAATCTATAATTTTAATACAAAAATTTATAATATCACTTATTTATGTACAATCCACAAATAATATGCATATCCACCATTAGAATTTCTTAATATTTATTTGAAAAATGATTTTAAAAAAATAACTTTATAATAAAATTGTGAAGTTGGGGGCCATAATAAAATTCAATATAATATAACTTATACGTGTCTTTTTGAGAGTTGTATTTAATATTTTAAAAAAAAGGCCAAGAATTAGTGGATATAGTTTAGAGGAGAATAAAGATGTAGACTAAGAAGATTGAATAAATTTGTTTTTTAATATGTGTACAAATATAGTTAAATGTACTTATACAATGAGTGTATTTGTACCATTATTTTGGATTATTTCAATACTTAAAAAGGCATATTACCTTTGAAAGAGAAATAAGATTAAACAACAATCACAATGATTTTGAATGCTTTAATAATTGAATAATTTATATTATTTACTGACCACAAGGCCTTCAAGTGTGTGAAGACTCCAAATAAGTCAAATAATATACATGAAAAGTGGGTGTACTTATTGCAGGGATATACTTTTGTTTTAAAACATATATCAAGAAAATAGAATCATGTATTTAATTCTTTAAGTAGGCAAGTGTCATTGTTAACTACTATGGTGAGTGGAGTAGTTGGATTTGAAGTTATTAAGGAATTATATAATACTAATATAGATTTTGGGAAGATTTTTTAACAAAGCAAAAATCCATTAGAAAATGAGGTAAATACTATTCATTATGATTATCTTATACATGATGGTTGTGTATTCATTGGAAAATAATTATATATTATCATTGGATCTATGAGAGACAATATTATAAGATAATTTCATGGTGGTGGTTTAGGTGGACACCTTGTAAGAATAATAAAATATATTTGATGGAGGAGAAGTATTTTTAGCCAAATATGAATAGATATGTGGTAATTTATGTTTTAAAATACATTATATACTAAGTGGATAAGGGCCATACAAAAAACATAAGGTTATAAATGCCATATGAGTACCAAGAGGACATGGGAATGATTTTAGTATGGATTATGTATTAGGGTTGAAAACCACATAGAGAGATAATGATCCATTTTTTTAGATATGGACAAGTTTTCTGAGATGGTTCATCTTATTGCATGTAAGAAAATCAATGATGTCACTAGAATATGAGATATATTTTTTTCAGATGTGAGCTTTCAATGTGTTCCAAAAACCATTACTTCATATAGAGATACAAAATTTATTAGTTGTTTTTGGAGGAATCTATGGAAAATGATATGAATTAAACTATAATTTATTAGTGCATACTACCCAAAAACATATGGAAAACTATAAGTAGTAAAAAAGATCTTGAAAAAATTGTTGAGATGCATAGTTGGAGAGAAGCCCAAGCAATGGGACTTGGGTTTACCATAAGTTAAGTTTGCATATAATAGTTTAGTGAATATATCAGTATGGAAATCACCATTTTGGATTGTTTATGGAGGAAATTTTAAGGGTGTCTTACATTTGATGTAGTCATTAATCATATAATGGGTTAGTTTTGATACATAAACATTTTTAAAGTACATAAAGTAGTTGTAAGTAGAAGTAAGCATAAAGTTATAGGGAAGCAATGAAAAATATAAGGTAGAAAAATATATAACAAAAAGGCCAAAATTATTTGAATAATGATATTTGGTGATGGTATATTTTATAAAATAAACATTTCTTAAAGGAACATGCAACATGTTGAAGAAGATTGGTATGTAAAGAATTGTGAATAAAATAGTTGAAAATGTTTATGAAGTGAATTTACCACATAATTTTCATATTTATATATTATTAAATGTTTCATATTTATATGGATTTAATATATAATATTATGAAGGGTAAGAAAGTTAATAATTAGATAACATAGGTTCTGGATAATAAGATAGTGAAAATAAGACAAGGCAACTATAACATGTATTTGGTATAGCGTAAAGGACTAAAATGGGAGAAAACACTTGGGTTTAAGAATGGGAGTTGAATAATATTGAAAATAATAAATGGTAGGAGCATTCATAGGTTAACTCATAAGATGAGATTTATTTTCAACTAAAGGAGGATAATGTGGACACCTATCTTGTGGAGGCCATAAATTTTCATTAGAGAACCCATTTGCACTCCTTTTTTTGAAAATAAAGATCTTGGATAGGATAATGCATCCACAACCTATCATTTAATTTTATAATTTATTAGTGTATTAAAATTAAATCTCATTTAATGTAAATTTAAAATATAATATAGGAGGATAAATAAGACAGCTTACTATAAAAATATAGTGATATACACAATTTATAGAAGTTGTAAATTACTACAATATTAAATATGGTTAGGGTTAGAGATGTTGCACAGAATGTGAATGTAGTGATTTAATATTCATTATCAATGCAAATATATACTAATCTATTTACCAAAATATGGTAATAACCTATCGAGAATGGTGGTAACAACATTCTAAAATTGTGATACTGGTGTAACTGAAATGGTTACACCAAACAGTCTAGAAAATAATGTAAAATAGCTTGTATGCTATATCTAATTATTCTAACATTCCCCCTCATTACATTATTTTTACAAACATCATATTATTGATAGTGGACCCCTCTTATTTCAAACATGGTAAAAAGAATTTACACTTTCCGTATAGCCTGCTCACTTTTTAAGTTGGAATGTTATCTTTATGGCTTCATGGTCTTAGTGGCACCTTGGTTTTTCCTTATAGGATTACCAAAAACCTGAAATTGACATAAGTACATCTCTCTATTTTATACACTTTAGTAGTTTCTCAAATTTCCACAAATCCTTTTCTAAGAACCAAGCACTACATTAGTGCTTTTTCTTCCCAAAATGTTCTTCAACAGGAGGTACCAAACTAGAAAATAATGATCAATAATTTTATTGAAAACTACACTACATAATAAAAACACACCATGCATAACATAAAACAAACACACTAAAAAATGTCACCATATAAATGATGTAACCCCATCATAGGCAACTCACGAGAGGATGCCAATTGTCTTGCAACCTCCATGTATCCTCTAGCCTTCAGTAAGGTGCTACTACATGTTTCACAACAAGAGATGTGAAGTGAACGTGACTTCATAAACTAACTCTTCACTTTCATCAGTATTTGGTGGATCCTCTACTTGAGAAACATTAGCTTTACTGGGCTTGAATTTCACTTTGAGAACATGTTTTGCTCAAATAAAATAGTCCCATGCTGTATGACCTTACTTCTTGTAGTAGTGGCATTTATCTTTATTTTGTCAATATTAGACTTTTTATTTCAAGAATAAATTCTATCTCATGTTGAAAAATACCTTCATCTTATAAAATCATCTTTTTGTCTTATGCTAGTAGTGTTACAATCATATCATTAAGAGATTGTGATGGTATTTGGCTAAGATTAAATATAATAGTGCTATATTTTTATGGTAGACTATTCAATAGAATAAATTTTGCATCATGATCTTCGACATTAGTTTTTACCTCAAAAAATTTCCTAATAAGAGATATCAAATTTTTTATATGGTTGCACATAGTTATTACATCATCCATTTTGAATCTATATAACTACAATTTTGGTGAAAATTAGGCATTTACCACTTTTGCACCAAACAGGGTGTTGAGCGTATTCTAAATTTCCTTGGATGATTTTTATAAATCCACATGATGTAATTCGAAATCTAAAACCACAAGGCCAATAATATATTTTGGTTTATCATCTTTTGTTTTCCACTCAAACAATTTCTTTGCATCAGTGGGTTGTTTCTCATATGCATTTATGATACCCCACAAATATTTATGCATCAATTGCATTTGTATTTTAACCTTCTATGTATGAAAGTTTAAACCAAAATATTTCTCCATGAGAATTTGAATTTCCATCTTGAAACAAAGAGACGTAGATCAATCTAATAAAATAAAATTAGAAAAGTACTAGGATCAAAATGTTGTGGAATGATGTAGCCTCCCAACATGTGTTAATCAATAGAATTAACAAAAGAAAAATGGTCTTCAAAATCTCCTTACTGTGTTACTAGTTTTCATGATGGTAGTGATATTTAGTGTAAAAACACCTTGGCTACGTTATTTTATACATATCACTAAATGCTTGGTCATCTTTATCTACCATGATACTACACTACTATGATGCTGCATAGTTCACAAGTCTTCTACGTTTGTATTGCATGGTCTTTTAGGTATTTACATCTTCAAGATTCAAATGCTATAAGACTTCCATGCTTTTTTATATTACTAGCTGCATTTTCTTCCCAGGAATATTTTTGCTATGAATTGATTGCTTTTACCTTGCATCTCTTTTCTATGAATGGAGATGTAATCAAACTTTGGGATTTATTGGTCGCATTGTCTACACTTTAAGATTTCTCAACCATAGATCATGCTTTTATAATTGAATGTAATAAGACTATATTATTATTTATATACAAATAGGTCTTGTAAAGCATAAAATTACACCAAACTGATGCAATCTTTGATCAATACAACAAAGATGTAGATTATGCTAACTCCAAGTTTATATAGACAAATTAATTTATCACTAATTAATCTAAATATAAATGGTGCAATTGATAAACAATTTAGTACTCAATTCTCTCTTCATTCATATGGGTGATAATATCTATGAGATCCCCTTACAAATATCTTATGTATCCATCATGGGAATAATCTGACACTGCTCTGATACTAAAATGTTACACGTAATGAGAATGTAGTGATTTAATATTCATTATCAATGCAAATATATAAAAATCCACTTATTAAAATATGGTATCAACCTACTGGGAATGGTGGTAACAACATTCTAAAATTGTGATACTGGTGTAAATGAAATGGTTACACCAATCAGTCTAGAAATAATGTAAAATAACATGTATGTTATATCTGATTAAGCTAACAAGAGAGATGTCATTCAAAAAAAAATTATCTCAAAAAAATAAATTCATTCACTGAGTATGACTATTTGAAACTATTAATAAAAAAATATAAAATAACTTTAGTTAAAAACAATGACTTGTTGTATCCTATGACAAGTGAAAAGTAGCTAGAAAGGGTTGCAGTGCATCATTATTTGATTATGTATATTTTTCTATGTAGAGTGTGCATTAAATATATAATTATGGGTTTATTTACATATATCTATATATTTCCTTAATTTTTGTAGAGCCTTGGATCTATAGATCACCTACATAATAAAAAACCCAGCCTACAAAAGTACATAACATAAGAACAAATGAAAAAGGGGGAAGAATGGGAAAGTGGAGTAAAACCAAGCTACAGTCATAAAACCCATTATTTATTGAGTGTCTCCTACATAGTCCAAGTGGCCTTCAAGCCAATGCAGTTCTCCCTTTGGCCAAGATCATATGAATTCAACTAGAAAAATTTATTTAAATGATTGACAAATGATGTCCACAACCTACAAAAAAATAATGTTAACTTGGCCAATGATTGTAGTAATTTAGTAAAATTTTAGTAGGGCTCTTTACTAAATTGATAAATAATTTTGAAATTTCCTTTATAAGAGAGTACTAGATGGATTAGTTGGGGGATTAAAATGATACTCTTGATGTGCCTTTATAGAATAATATTTCAATTATCTCTAACCACTAACCTATTGTTGTGTGTAGGTAATACATTAGAATGCATGTAATTTTGAAAAACTAGCCTTTGGAGCATGGGATAAAAATCTGCACTAGTGGACAAGTAAACAATGCACCCCATTTTGCTTAGTGTGAACTTGTCTATAATGGATAGAGGCCTCTAAGACTAAATTAAGTATGGAGTATATATTGATAAATTATGAATAGGAATAAATTATGCAAGTTTGGAAGATGTTCTCAGTAATTTCAATAATTTGATGACCTTCATATAGATAAATGATTATGCTAATGGCAAGTTAGCAAAGCAAGGCAAAGATGTCAAGGATAAGCATTGTCAAGAATTTATTGACTAAATTTAAGTTTTTACATGCGCCTTGTATATTTAGGCTACATTTCCATATAATTTGAATTCAATAAGTGACCATCTAAGGGTCTAAATTGCATTCTAGTATTTTACAAAAAAATTAGAATTTTAAAAACTAGACATATTTATAACCAAAAATAAAATTGACCTAAAATTCATCCATTATCATGAATTTAATGTGTCTAGAATAAGTGGATACTTGTAGGCCCATCTGAACTTTCACGTAAAATTTTCTAAAAATAGAAACATCTAAAAATAGCAGGGTCATTTAAGTCTAAGTATATTTAATTTATTTAGATTTTTTAAATTTTCATGTCAACTCCAATTTTAAATTAAGTTTTATTTAATTAATTGTATTTTATTATTTTAATTCATTCATGTATAATCAATAAATATTAATATAACTCAAAAAAATTTGAGAAAATTGGGTCTATTGAAAATTTGCTTTTCTAGTTTCTAATTTCATCACCCCGTGAGCCATGAACCTTTTGATTAAATTTTTTCTTAGGTACCACATGAGAAAAGAGCCATTCAAATAAAAAAAATTTATGGCCACCACATAATTTAAGATCCATCATGAGAAATAATATAAACATTTTTACGAGATATATTGTTATCTCAAATCCATGACATTAGTGCTCAAAATAACACATGAAAAAGTTTGTGGGCTTTGTACCTTAAGTAAATAAGTTTTAGTTTTAAAAAACATTAATTACAAGTGTTCAAGTAAAATATATTTGAACAAAATTTTTGTATATACACCACACAAATTAAAAATATTACAACTAAAAGCTTTTGGAGGCACCACACAAGACAACATCCATTTGATTACAAATTTTTGAAGGGACCACATAATGCAAGATCCATCACATGCAATAATATCTACATTGTTAGGATATCTACCATTATCTCAAATACATGACATTAATTCTAAAAATAACACATGTAAAATTTTGTCTGCCTTGTACCTTAAGGCAACAAGTTGTAGGCTCAAATAACATTAAGCCTAGGTGGTCCAATAGAGTATCTTTAGTTTCAATTTTTTTGGAGACACCACATAATCCAAGAACCTTTTAATTCAATTTTATTATAGGTACAAGTAACTAGTAAAAATTGGGTTTAATTAACACTAGTCTACGTAGTCCACTATCATGAAAATCAACTTCACTTCATCCTTTTTATTTAGAAAATAGGGTGTTGTTTTTATTTTAAACATCTGAGTGTAATAATATTCTATGAAATTCATGTGTAAATTATAGGTTATAATCAAAGGTTTATTATAACTTGGTTTAAAATGTGGAAATTGAGGGTCTAAATCCAACGTTTTAAGTAACCTATCATGCATTATAGGTTGCAGTACACTTTGTTCATCTATATAAATTGTATGAAAATAATATCAATTCATTCATTATGTTTTGAGTGTTGTTTGAGAACTTAGTTACTAAAATGAAATTTTAGAAGGTCTCTAATCCTAGGTGTTCTATTGGATTATCCAAATTATTATTCATCGTGATAATATATATCTCTTTTCGCATGATATAATGTGAAATAATCAAAGGGCACATGAAACAAAGAATGATTCCATATCACATATGATATCAATTAAATGATCCAACCACAATTAATACTTAACCATGTGCCTAATACTAGGTGATGTTAGGTGGGGCTTCAAATATCCATTGATGGCCAATAAAAAAAAATTGTCACTACCATGAGAAATTTTAAATAAATTACATGCAATCTAAAGGAAAATATTGTTAAAATACATTGTTGAATAATTTTAATGTTTATGCACTCATTAGATACTAATTATTTATATGTTTTTTTCACATATTTTCCAATATCTAAAATCCATGAAAATAATGTTAAAAAAATCACACATGAAAAACATTTTGGGCAATGTACTTTAAAGAAACAAGTTGTAGGGTCAAATAGCATTAAGCCTGATTGGTCTTGTGGAGTAGCTTTAGAATCAATTTTTGTAGAGGCACCACATGAGCCAAGAGTTATTCTATTTTATTTTTATGGAGGATCTACATAAGTCAATATATCTAATGTGTAAGAATAACTACATTGCTAGGAAATGCATTACTAACTATAATCCATGACATTAGTGATCAAAAGAACACTTGTGAAAACTTTTGTGGGCCTCTAGGAATTCCAATGAATTAGATTTAGATTCGGTTTTTATGGAGGCACCACATGAGCTAAGAATATTTAAATTCAATTATTTTTTAGGTACCACACATGCCATGAGCTGATCCATTATTTTTTTGTGAAGGGACCACATAAGCCAAGAGCCCTTGTGTTAAAGAATATTGACATTGTTAGGACATGTACCATTATCTCAAATCTATTATATTAATTTTTAAAATAACACGTTAAGAATTTTGTGAGCCTTATATCTTAAATAAACAATAAATTGTAGATTCAAATAACGCTAATCCCATAGGTTGTCCAATATAATAGATTAATATTCAATTTTTGTAAGGATAACTAGGTTTTATATTGTTTTATGACATTTTCCAAGCATTTGTCAAAAAAATTAATTTGAAGGTTCTTTGCTCATGGTGGGCTTCATCAACAAGACAATATTGTCAATGATATTCTTATTGAATACCTAGGATCCCTACTTGACATCTTAGTGCTCGAGCTTCTAATTCTCTATTGGAGATTGGAGATGAGAAAGAGAAAGTTTCCTTTGGAAAATATAAAGCTACCATTCTATAATAAGTATGTGTTATTCATTTTTGTTTGTTAGCAACCAGTTGAGTAGACATCATTAGTGTGTTACTGTATGAGGAGATAAATAAAATAATAAATTTAGGATATTTATCTTTTTATAATTATCAATGCATAGATCACTAAGTATTTATGCCAAGATAAAGAGGTCAAGCTTACATATTATGGTGGAGCTGATAGAGGGTCTCACCATCGGAGGGTAACATAGATTTGAGTGGTGGAGGAAAAATATGAAATAGTGTGTAGGTTAAAGACTAATCAGGTCATAAGTGCAAAAAATTTGGTCTTATGAATCCATTATATCTTATGAGAACTATGAAATGGTTTGAGCCCTTCCATAAAGCATAATATATTTACTAAAATTGGCACAAGTTTGAATTTTACAAGGTATTATATTCTAAATTATGCATATTAGATAATGAACAATTTTTTGGAAATATTTTCTTCTTGGAGTGGTAATGACTTTTAGTAAAGGGAAGTAATGAAAGATACTAGTTGCATCTAAATGTATTCATTACGGCTGCCATGTCAGGAGCTTTTGACAGTTGTTAAAATGAAAAATTAACTCATTATTATGAAGTAAATTTTTTTGGATATAGTCTTATGATATTATAAAGATATAAGTGGCATTATCACCTTAACATTATGTAAAACTAGTGTTAAGCCCCATAGTTGATGATTCAATGTTATATTTGTAAAAAATTGTATATGTTAAGAGTTAACTAGTCATGTTATGAGGAGGCATACATACAGGCTGAGATAAGAGATTTAAAATAATTCCTTGCATATCAGTTAATGATGTTTTCCTACTCTTGACTAAAGGATAAAATATGAAAAAGGTATAATTAAGTAAAATTAATTGTACATTTTTAAAATTTAAATGTATTTTTAGGTTATAAGAGATACTTAGAGAAAAAAATGCTAAGGAGAGAAACCCAAAGACGGGATATGAAGGTTGAAAGAAGAAGAGAAGTAGGAAAGCAAGGGGCATAAGATAAAAGAGGAAACAAGTAGAGAAAGTGAAGAAACTAGGTAGAGTAGTTGGAAGCCATCCAATTCATGTAAGATGAGTTTAAGTAAAATGCATTAATTTCCATGCAAGATGGTCCAAAGTTATAGAAAGGACAACCAAAGTAGCAAAAATAATAGAAATTTGAGAAGGCAAAATGGTGGTGCCATATTTTCCACACCAATATGCATGACACTAATCACTATTGGTATAATTCCTTGACTCAAGACATATCTATTTGAGAGGGCACATCTAGTAGAGATAACTCAAACAAATCAAAAAGATATCCTCAATGATAGAAGCAACTAGGATATAAAGTAGCAAAAAATTAACTAGAACATGATGGTGCATCTAAAGAGTAAGTAATTGTAGAATAATATTTTGATGCATATAATAACTTATTTCTTGTCTCCCAAACCTCATCACCAATGAGTAATATTTTGTTGATTGACTTAAGTACTAGTAAGTATATGATAGGATGCAAAGATATCTTTGATTCATTAACTAATCAACCCACTAGAGATCAGGTTTGGATCATAGATGATAAGGAGTATGCTATAGAAATAATTGGGACTGTCCCCATTCCTCTTGAGATGATAAGTTGTACTCTCATGAAGGTTTTGTATGTTTCTAAATTGACAACAAATATTTTGTCTATAAGTCAGCTCTTGAATCATAAGGTTAAGGTGGTGTTCCTGATTAGGAATGGCACCAAATATTGTCTCCTCTCACAAGAAGGTAAGGTAATTTCTAAATATTTTCTAAATTATCATTTATTTTCACTAGATGTAGTTTCATCCAATGTAGTTACTCTCTCTACCTATGCATTATAATGTATTTCCCTTTAGTATTATTTATATGGGAACCTTTATGATGAATCCTTATGTCATCTCAATTCAAAAGTAATAGTACATGGTATTCCTCATCTTTTCTATTCTTTGCCTATATCCCCTAGATTCCTTATTGTAAAACAACATAGATTTTCATTCAAGCCGATTCCTTCTCATGCTAAGGATCATCTTGATGTGGTACATATTGATTTGTGTAGACCCTTGCCTAATTATTTTCAAGGACTAAAGTACTTCCAATATTTCATTGATGATTTCTCTCGCAATACTTGGGTTTTATTTCTCAAGAATAAGAGTGAAGCAATTTTCTCATTTTAAGGTCTTTTACCAACTTGTTGTGACATAGTTAGGAAGGCCTCTTTGCATCCTCCACTCAGATCAAGGGTGGATTTCAAATCAAAGGATTTTTTGGCATTCTTTAAGTGACAAACTATCAAATAACACTTTAATGATCCATATACACCCCAATAAAATTGAATTATAGAGTGACACATTCATTCAATCATGGAGATGGCTCATTTCATGCTTTCCACATCAAAGTTAGAGGCACCATCTTGGGAAAAAAGTAGTCTAGATAACCATTTATCTTCTAAAAAAAGCACATGTAAACATATTTCAAGACAAGAAACCATAATAGGTATGGAGTGGTTATAAACCTTTGATCTCCCATATAAGAGTATTTGGTTGTACATCATATATGCATGTCCCTACTAAAAAGAGGAAGAAGATTGAACTGAAGACACTATAGTACATACTATTGGGGTATAATACTACCTAAAAATCATATCATCTCATATATCTTGAGGCATAAAATATTTATGAAAGTTCAGACATGGTTTTTGATGAGTCATCATTTGACTCATTGACATACAAAGAGGATTAAAATCCAACCACCTCTCATAAGCACCATTAGGGACTCAAACCTAAAATCTATCATGTATAATTCATCAAGATTTTACAAAATAATACAAGTGATAAATGAGGTTAATATCTCACTAATGAGTTTATTTGTTAATAACACCAAACTAGAGATAGTTTGAGAGGCATTATCTCAACCTCAATGGATAAAGGCCATAGATGCCAAATATGATTCCTTGATAAAAAAAATAGAATGTGGGAACTTGTATATTTTCCTATATGACATAAATCCATTGGATGCAAGTGGATTTTCAAAATAAAATACAATAAAATTGGATCCATCGACAAATACAAAGAATAACTTGTTAAAAAGTGGTATGCTCAACAAGGAGGAATTGATTATGAGGAGACCTTTGTACCCATTGTAAAGATAAAAACCATTATATTTGTTTGTGCATTGGCAACACAAAAAGGGTGTAAGATTTATAATATGGATGTCAAAAGTAATTTTTTTAATGGTGATCTCAAGGAAGAAGTGTACATGACCTAGGTAGAAGGATTTATTAACAAACAACATCCACAAAAGGTATGTCATCTAATCAAGTCACTTTATTGACTTAAGAAAGCATAAAGGGCATGGCACATTAATATGGATGATCATATATTACAACATGGATTCATTCAAACCCCCTTAGATTCAAATTTGTATATCAAGAAGCTAGGCATAGACATTATCATTCTTGTTTTGTATGTGGATGATCTTGTGATCATAGGAAGATTAGATGATCTCATTGAAGAAATGAATAATGACTTGCATAAATATTTTGACATGATATACTTGGGGCTACTTTATTACTATATTATCTTGGAGATATGGAAAAAGAATAATTACATTTTTGTTTCACATATGAAATATGCCAAGACACTATTTGAGAAATAAGAGATCACAAATTGTAAACCATTGTCAACTCCCATGAAGAAAGGTTTGCAACTTTATTGATTTTAGGTTTCACCTCAAGTAGTTGGAATTCAATATAGGTAACTTGTTGGGAGTCTTATTTACTTGACATATACCAGACCATACATATGCTTTCTTATCATCTATCTTTCAAGATTCATGTAGGAGCCAAATAAATGAAATTGATTTGAAACAAATCAAGTTTTGAGATATGTCTGAAGTAAAAGAGATTATGGTCTAGAATACAAAAATAACTCACATTTATTATTATAGGGTTATACAGACTCAGACAATGTAGGATTTGTTGATGACAGGAAATCAACATAATGATATATCTCTCATCTCAAATTTAGACTAATTTCATGGATTATTAAGAAGGAATAAGTAACCATTCTCTCATATATATAGGCAAAATATCATGTTACACAAAGAGCTATGTGTGAAGTAATTTTTTATGTCACATTTTGTATGACATATAAATTCCTGAAGATCAGCTACCAATCCTTTTCCATGACAACCATGGTGTTTTGAAGCTTTTCAAGAATCTATTTTTTTTATGAAAGAACCAAACACATTGAGGTCTAATGTCATTACATTTGAGAAAAAGTCTTGAAACACCACTTTCAACTCCAATACTACCCAATAGATTTACATATAATAGATATACTCACCAAGTCACTTAACATGGTGAAAATTGATCTAATTTGGGGGTAAATTTGTAAAAACAATGTAATAAAGAGGGGAATGTTACCATAGTTTGAAATACATTGCATTTTTTTAAAATAATAAATAACTTAGTTAATCTAAGGTTTGATGATTACGTAGCTACAGTTGATGCAATTGGTAATTATTCAACTATTTTTGTATTATATATATTAACATTCTCTATTAATGAATATACATCAAAAAAAATTGATTTCTACAATGTGTAAAAGTTTCTAAAAATATAAACATCTAAAAGTAAAAGGG
>JARHVA010000068.1:7257500-7267500 GCA_037957365.1 Torreya grandis
GAAGATTGCCACTCCAAAGAAATTGCCGGGAGAGGGCATCATATTCCCGAAGAAAATACATCGGAGCAGCTTGGACCATGCTCTGGTAAATGGGCAGAGCTTGAATAACCGCCTGGAGAAGAGTCACCTGCCCCGCCGTAGTGAGCCACCTATGGGTCCAATGGTTGATTCGCTGCCTCAATTTATCCAGAATGTTCTGCCAAAAGAGCCTGGGCTGCCTACCAATCACAATGGGAACCCCCAGATAAGTCACCGGGAGAGTTTGTGATTGGAATCTAAGAATAGCTCCAATCCTACGCTGAATAGCATCAGGAGTATTAAAGAAATAAATGGAGGATTTATGTTCATTTAGTTTCTGTCCTGAAGCCACAAGATAAGTATCCAAAGCATTCTGAAAAGCATGCGCCTCCTGAGTCCTGGCTTTTCCTGCTACGATGGTGTCATCCACAAATTGGAGGTGAGTCAATTTGGAAGCCCCATTGCCCCACTGCCATCCCTGAATCTGGTTTTGTGCTGCCTAAGTCTTAATGAGCCGACCCAGCCCCTCAGCCAAAATAATAAACAGGTAGGGAGATAGAGGGTCCCCCTGGCGGAGACCTCTAGAAGCCCCAAACAATCTAGAAGGTGCCCCATTAATGAGGACAGAGTAAGACGGCGTGGTGACACAGCTCATTACCCAATTGATCCATTCCTGGCTAAAGCCAAAAGCGAGAAAAATTTTCCACATAAAATTCCAATCAACCCTGTCATACGCCTTAGCCAGGTCCAGCTTAATGAACATTGCTCTCTCTTGGGACATACTCATTGAGTGGATAGCTTCCGAAGCTATCACCACTCCATCCAAAATCTGCCTGCCAGCCACAAAACCCCCCTGTTCCTCAGAAATAATCTTAGGCAGCCATCCCTTGAGTCTCTCAGCAATAAGCTTGGTGATAATTTTGTACACCATGTTGCAAAGTGCAATGGGCCAAAACTGATCGAATTGGTTTGCCTGTTCATTCTTCGGTATAAGCACCAAGAAGGTCACATTAATTGCTCTGAGCATCTCTTTGCTGTGGAAGGACTCCCACACCACCTCAACTAAATCATGGCTGATAATATCCCAAAAAGCTTGAAAAAATTTAGCCGGGAAGCCATCCGGTCCAGGTGATTTCCCTTTACTCATAGCAAAAACCACTTTCTCCACTTCAGCACTGTCAATCGGTTTCAGGAGAGCGTCATTCATTTCTTGAGTGATCAGAGAAGGTATGCAAGAAAAAACCATATTTTCCTCAAAATCAGCATTACGTGCCTCTTCAGCAAGAATTTTGGAATAAAAACGGACAGCTTCCTCCGCAATGGCTGGGGCCGAAGAGATACGAGTCCCTTCCGAGGTAGCAAGAGAGGCAA
Organism: Torreya grandis; assembly: GCA_037957365.1. Lineage (NCBI taxonomy): Eukaryota > Viridiplantae > Streptophyta > Pinopsida > Cupressales > Taxaceae > Torreya > Torreya grandis. The sequence continues at coordinate 7,258,890 of JARHVA010000068.1, forward strand.
TATAATTCTGGTTGCGCCTGGCCTAGACCGACTTGTGAAAAAAGGCCGTGTTTCTATCACCTTCCTGGAGCCAATCCACCTGGGCTTTCTGCTTCCAAAAAATTTCTTCTCGGAGTTCCCACTCATTAAGGTCATTCAGGGCCTCAAATTCATTCCTGCTGAGCTCATCCGACAAGCCGAATTCAAGGATTTGTCTGGTGATGCTGTCCAACCTGTCTTGGGCTTTCTTCTTCATGGTATAGATGTTCCCAAAATTGCACCTGTTCCACACCTGTAACTTTCTCTTGACATACTACAGCTTCTTGGTGAAAATATACATCGCTGTACCGTATTCTGGGCCTCCTTGCCTCCACCAGTGTGTCATGAGGTCATGAAGAGAGGGATCCCGAAGCCACATAAGCTGAAACTTAAAGGGAGGTTTCTTTGGGCCAGCAATGAAATTGGTTGTGAGCTTGATTGGCCAGTGGTCTGACCCTCTCCAATCCAGTATTTCTGAGGCAATAGAGAAAGAACTAGATAACCAATAGCAAGAAACAAGAAATCTATCTAAACGCTCTGAGATAGCCTCATTACCTGATCTTCTATTACTCCAAGTAAACCGGCCATTGATAGGTTTGACATCGGATAGGTGCAGCTGATCCAGGTTGCGTCTAAGAAGCTCTGATGACGGTTCAAGACGATTCAGACCTCCTCTTTTCTCCTCCAGGTTGAGGACAGCATTGAAATCTCCACTCATTAACCAGGGCAGGTAAGGGCAGCAGCTCCGAACAAAACATAGATGTTCCCACAACTTACGTTGACCATGGATATCCCCAGGAGCATAAATATTAGAAACCAAAATCAGCTCTCCAGATTCAGGTGAAGACATAATCATGGTCAGCACCGAGGGATTAGCCATCCAATGGATTGGAGTGACCTTCTCTGGATCCCAACAAATTGCTAATCCCCCCGCACTCCCTAACGCCCCTACACACTCACATTTACCATAAGTCCACAATTTGGGAAGGCACCCAACCATAGCATCCACTGATAGCTTAGTCTCCTGAATACATAATATATTTGATGAGTGTTCCAAGATCAACTTACGCATAGTTTTTTGTCTAGGGGTACTATGCAGCCCCCTTACATTCCATGAGAGCACAATCATTGGGTGGGTTGGGTGAAATGCTCATCCAAGGTTTTAACCACTCCTGCTTCAACCAATAAGTCCCCTGTGAGCCTGAGCTTCTCTTGGTCCTTTCTACGGCCTGGTCTGGAAGATGTGGAAAAAGAGCCTTTTTTGAAAGGTCTCTGCATTAAACCCAAAGCTTCCGAAGCTCCTTTATCTTTCTTGTATCCTTCCTTATCTTTAACCATGTCTACCCAGCTGCCCTCCCTGTTCAGCTGCGCTGAAGGACCTCCCAAGGTCCCTTCATCCAAGGCATTCTCAATACCCTGACACTGCTGCACCTCCATATCCTGGGAACCAATGAAAAGGGCGCAATTCTCAGCCTTCTCTGATGGCCCTCCCTCCTCCAAGGGTGGAATACCATCCTCAATGGTCATGTTATCCAAGGCTTCAAATCGGTTAAAGCTCACTTCTAAAGACCTGTCTTTACGCTTCTGATTGCGTCCTCTCCCTCGTCGGCGAACTTGGGTAAACCCGTCCCTGTCAAGGTCAACATTCCCCGAGGCTCCCCCATTCACACCTGTCCCATTTGAATGGGCATCAACATTCGTAGCCTTTCCCCGCTCAGAGGTTGGGGCTCCCTGATGAGATGTTTGTCCTGCCTCTTGACCTCCCTTAGGCTCCATCCCTCTGAACCTTCCAGCCTGAGGGCATTGACGGTGCAGATGTCCATAGACATGACAAATTCTACAACGAAAGGGGATCGCTTCATAGTCAATTTGCTGGTCCCAAGATGTCTCTCCCAAGTAGATTTCCATTGATTCCGATAAGGGATTGTTAAGATTAATTTCAACACATATTCTAGCAAAGGAAATAAGCTTTTTATCTAGAGACTGATGAGCCACCGCAATTGGCTTCCCCAGAAGATTGGCAATCTGGCATAAGATATCTTCCCACCAAAATTCTAATGGCAGCCACGGGAGACGGACCCAAACAGGCACACTGGTAGGCAACTCCTCAGCAGAATTAAACCCAGGGTGCCAGGGTTTGACAAACAGTCCAAAACGGTCATAAAAATATGGTCCACCCTCAAAAATGCAGTTTCTGTCAGCTACAGAAGAGAAGTTTACCAGAAAATAGCTGTTGGCTGCCAGCATTATGTCAATATCCCCTTCAACCTGCCAGGTATGCCTCATCCATGCTTCTAGTGCTGATTGGGATACCTGAATCCCCATGAATTTGCAAATCAGGGTGTGAGCCCCCAGATATTCCAGGTCCTCCTTGACAGAATCCTGGGCAATCACCAGAACCGGTCTGTCTTGGCTGCGTGGGAAACAGCCATTGACCTTTGAAATTTTAAGTTTCTCCCTCAACAAATATGCCTCTCCAGCCTGGGAAGCTCCCTCTACACCCTGCCGTGCTGCCTCTGAGCCCTCGCCCACGCCCACGCCCACGCCCACTCCCACTCTGTTCTTCTCCTTCCCTCCATACGCTGCCATCGCTTGTAATTTTATTTTTTTATCTAGCATTAAATTTATTAATTATTTTTTTTTACACTTAAAATCTATTTTTTACTTTCAAATAAAGTTAAAATTCATAGTAAAAATATTTATTTTCAACATTTGGTACCTATAATGTTTAAAGGGAAGTTATGGATTCACTTCATTTTACTTTAGATAAATCCTAAATGCTTAATATAAGTAACTATAATATTTATAAAATTCATGTTAAATTTAAATTCATGGCCTAGAAGTTATAGAATATTATTTTTGGGATTGAAAAAACATCATCTGGATGACATGTGATCCCTGAGCTTACCAATGCATTATAATAAAAATCGTAGGAAATTATGTCTATTATCTTACAGATTATTAAGGATGAATTCTTTCTCCACATTGGTAATCATGAATCTCCTAGTGATACTTAGAAACCCTTAAATCCATGCATGAGGGCACTGGTCTCTAAAAAATTATTAAGTTAATCATTGAATTGCTAACTACACCTATGAAATGTGATGAAAAAGTTGTGAATGTTCTTTTTAAAATTAAAAATATTATAGCTCAGTGATTTGATTTTGATTATAATTTGATTAAGATTGATTAATTTATTTTATCACTCAATTAAATATTCATGAAAATTTTAAAAATTTTATTTAAATTTTTTATTTTGATTATCAAACTGAGCAAGATATCCTTAACCTTACCACCTTGTCTACTCTTCTGATTCAATAAGAGCAAGTTGTGACCAATTTTGATTATAAATATAATGCCACTCAGAAAATTTTCACCTTAAATAATGTTTTTGATAATAATAAAAACCATAAATCTAAATTTAATTTTTATGATGGCAAAAATGAGAATAATGAATCTGGTAATAAGAACCATAAACTCAAGTTTAATGAAAATTGTAACCTTTGTGGTAAGTTTGGTTATAGAAGGGAAACCTAATATAAAAATAAAGATATAGTTAATAATAAATCTTTTAAAAATAAAAAATAAAAAAATATAAATAAAACAAATAGAAGAATCAAAACCCAAATCAGAATAATAACTAGGATCATAATGTTATTACTTTATAAACTATTTTTTTTTGCTTCAAATGAAAATGAATGAATTTTAGATAGCGTTGCATCACACCATATAAATTATTTATCTAATATTTTGTGTGGTTCTAGAGACACCTCTGAAATTAGGAGATAATTATTTCTTAGAAGCAACTAAACAATAAAAAACTATTTTTTTCAAATATTGTTATAAATGATGTTTTGTATGTACTTAAGCTTAAAAAGAACTTATTATCTTATTCATAACTTCATAATGATAATTTTATTGTAGCATTTCTTAAAGGTAACTAGTCCATTAGAAAGCCATCTAGGTCTTTAATTATTGAAGGGGTTCAAAAGAATAATTTATACATTTTCTTTCCTTTTTCTACATGTTTTCTTTCATCACATAGTAAATATGAATCTCAATTATGGCATAAAAATTAGGTCATGTTAATTTTATAAGTTTACATGATATACTTGCTTATAATCTTGTTGTTGTAGTTTATTATATACCTTCTCATCATGAAACTTGTGAGGGTTGATTACTATTTTTTCAAATATTGTTATAAATGATGTTTTCTATGTACTTAAGCTTAAAAAAAACTTGTTATCTTATTCATAACTTAATGATGATAATTTTATTGTAGCATTGGTTACCGGTAAACTAGTCCATTAGAAAGCCATCTAGGTCTTTAATTATTGAAGGGGTTCAAAATAATAATGTATACATTTTCTTTCCTTTTTTTGCATGTTTTATTTCAAAACATAGTAAAAATCAATCTCAATTATGGCATAAAAAATTATGTCATGTTAATTTTATAAGTTTACATTATATACTTTCTTATAATCTTTTTGTTGTACTTTAGTCTATACCTTCTCATCATGAAACTTGTGAGGGTTGATTACATGGTAAGTAACATACTAACCCCTTTCACAAGAATCATGATGAAAATACCTTACATCTTTTATAATTGATTTATAGTGATGTTTTAGGAACTCTTAAAAATATATCTCTTAATATTTATTTATACTTTGTTAATTTTATTGATTATTACATTAAAATTATTTAGTCATATTTCATTAAAATAAAATTAGATGTATTGTCTAAATTCAAAGAATTTAAAGATACTGTTTAAAAAGCATATGTTTTTGATATTAAGAGATTAAGAACTGATAATGGTGGTGAATATGTTAGTAAAGAGTTTGATTCTTTTTGTATTAACTATGGTATTTAAAGAAAATTAACAACTCCTTGTTTCCCATAAAAAACTAGTATTGCTGAAAGGAAAAATCACACCATTATTGAGATGAAAAGAACAACATTACATTATAAAAATATTTCTCATGGTTCTTATGAGCTGAAGCCATGAATAATACTGTGCATATTCTGAATAGAATCCTTGCTTAATCTTTACATTTTTCTACATCAAAAAAATGCATGTATGCTCATAACATTTGATTTGATTTGATAAAAAAAATTGTTGTTACTTTAGAGATACTAACTATATTGATAGTGTCTCATTTACATTATATATATTAGTAAAATAATTTAGTTTAACTCTTTAAAAATGTTTATTATAATTATATTTTAATAAATATATTTATCTTATATGAAAAAATAAAAAATATATATAAATATTGTGTTTATTTTCAATTTTTATGAGTTAGCATGGAAATACATTATATGTAAAACATCATGCTTAATTTGACAAAATTATCATATTTAGTTATAGTATTTGGTAAAAATATCATGATTAGTAAGTTTATATCATTTATGTGTTAATGCTTTCATTTGATTATTGAGACAATTTCATGCTAATATGCTTAGATACTCTCACTTGATTGTTTTATCATTTAATTGTTTATGCTAACATTCTTATACGCTTCATTTGGTAATAAGATATGTTATGAAATGTGAAGTGTAGATGAAGTTTATATTATTAGATCTTCATTATTTACTTTACTAATCATTTTAATCATACATATCTGAACATATTTAATTCAATCTTATATATGTTTGATTGGATGATGGCATTTCATGCTAAAATTATACACATTTGATGTATGAGAGGTTATTCCTCAATCTTTTGTTGAAGCATATTAAATTTTTAAAGTTTTTGATAAGACTCAAATAATAAAATGAGTTATTGCTAATAGGATATCTAATATTTGGCTAAACTCAATATCATATTATTAGTAAATTATTGTATGCACATTGATTGATAGTTGGGGACACTCATCTTGTTAATATTGGAGACGTATAATAATGAATTGCATAAAATAACTTATTGATGATGAGATGATGGTAAGAATATACACATTGTCTATTATTATGGAATTTAAGTCGACCCAATAAAGTCATGGAAAAATAATTAATATAACAATAAATTTAACAATATACAACACTGCAAGATCACCAGGGATCACGTTGCATACTAACCACTTATAGTAAGTGAAAACTTCATTTTTTATAAAAATGAGTAAAAATGATAGTAATTTTTACATGTGAGTGAGACATGGAAATTGTAAACTAAGGAATAAATAGTAATGAATAAATGGTCACTACGAGGAAAAGAGATTAATAAATATATATTAAGGTCATCCTAGTTTATGGATGGTTGAGATTTAATGATGAAAATCCTTCAGTTTGTCAATGGATAGGTTTGAGTGAACGCCAAGAGAAAATTCTATGTGACAATTTACGGAAATTAAATTGTTAAAAGAAGAAAGACACATTGTTTTAAAATTAATGGGATATCTTTGGTGAAATAATAGATTAGGAAATAAATATTTAATTCTAATATTAAATAGGACACATGGCCACTTAGCTTTGGCTACTAGGAATATATTAAAAAAAATTGAGATAAAATTCATTGAATAGATTGTGTAGTGATTGAAGTGTCACAACTTGTATAAGGTAATTTTAATTATTTTTTTGAAACCTTTTTTTCCTTTTTGATTGAATAGTTTGGACTTATTTATTACTAAAACATCTCATTATATTAGTTTAAATTCCTTTTGTTTTAGATGTTTTCACTTATTTCTTTTACATTTTTTGGTTAGGATGTAGCTTATTTATAAGATCTATAGATTTTGTATTAATGAAAAATATTTTTCTATGATTATTCACATTTCATGATACACCTACTTTATAGCCTATTTTTACATTATAATTATCTTTGTATTATGTTTTCCATCCTATATGATATAATTATGTGAGTTAGAGAAAAAATAATAACATAAATTTGCATTTAGAAGTACATTTATGTCCACTAAAACCATGATTAGTCTGCTATGTAGTATAGAGGCCTGTTCTAAGGTGATAGGAAAGGTGGATAAAGTCAAAAGACCAATGTCATATTTGTTTTTACTAGGTGAATTTGTCTCTTTTCTATACATGCTTAATTCTTATTAAACATGTGATAAAATTCTATTTAACCACATGGTCTTATCTCTAAGAGTTGTGGTTTGGGGACCCCATTCTATGTGACATTATTGAGACATTTTAATTTTCTATTTTATCTTTATGTCATTGGGAATATAACTATTTTGAAGGATTTGATTACAATTTATTAGTTTTGTTTTATATTTCTCCTCTTTATCTTCACTTTGATCCTACTATTTTTTATTGAATATACCAATATATGATCTTTCCTTATTTTCTTCATTGGCTATATTTAAATCATAATAATGAGTAAAAATAAAATTATGCTATTAATTTAGAAATAAAGTATTAGGGTGAAATTCAGTAGGTAGTTTAGTAAGATCTTAACATAGTAGTCAAGGGATTTTTTACTTCATCCTTATTGATAATTTGTACTTATCATATAGGTAGTTAGGTATAACATGGTACAAAAACATATCCTTATATGTTATCTTTTTATAATCAACCTAAAATCATAAAATGAGAAAGAAAAATTATAGTGTTAGGCTGCATGTGTTTTGGTTCCTATTTTAGTTTCAATATATTTAAGGAAAATCTTAAAACAATGTTAGTTTTATTTTTATTGGTGGAAGATTTAAATTTTGAAGTTTAATATGTTTTCATTAATTTAATGAATTATCTAATATAATATGGCATTCTTAGGAGAAAAAATAAATATTTTCCATTTATTAAGAAATTAGAAATCACTGTGATTATTTTTTAGTAATGTTTCTTTTTCAAGCTAAATATACATGTTTAAGTAATGACATAATCTAGAGTAATAAATTTCATTTAAAAATTGTAATTTTCACTAAAAATAATAATTTTATTTGATCCTCATCAACTTCATATTCTACATCTTTTTTTCTCTATAAATATATTTTTAACATATCTTTCACTTTAACATATTGCATTAACATCAATAAGATCTACCCATTCTTGGCCTTATTTTTGTAATCTCAAAACACATATATAATTTATATTATATTTAATTTAATTGTGACCTCAAACCTCAAGTTATATGATAAAGTTAATTATATAATTTTTTATTTTCTTAGAAGTATGAAGAGAATCAAAAGCTAATGGAATATATGCATAATAATTGTGGATTGATCTATATGTTACAACTCAATGAACTACCTTGTACAGTTATTTTCAGATGTACATTTTTATTTTAATATAATAGGATTTCAAAATTATGTCTATTATTATGGTTATTAGGTAACAACTACTCTTGATTGTGTATAAGCAACCAATTCTTAGCACATATCTATGAAGTAATAGGAAGGATCATTGGGAATGCCAATTGATACATAAAACACAATGTTAACAATATCATTAACAAACACAAATGGAATATTTATATCATGGATGCTAAGAGTGTGTGCATGCACACACACATTATGTGTGTGTAAGAGGAGGTTTTTCCTTGTAGATCCATTGAATTCATAAACCATCCCATAATTACTCTTTAATTAAATCAATAATTTAGAAAAATAATCTACATGACATGATTCCTCAGGTAGAATCAATT
>JARHVA010000068.1:7272500-7352500 GCA_037957365.1 Torreya grandis
GGCTCTTGGCTCATGTGGTGCCTCCAAAATAAATAAATTGAAAGGTCCTTGACTCATGTGATGCCTCTACAAAAATTGAATCTAAAGCTATCCCATTGGACCACCTCGGCTTAGTGCTATTTGACCCTACAACTTGATGTCTTAAGGTACATTGTCCACAAAGTTTTTCACATGTTCTTTTGAACATTAATGCCATGGATTTTAGTTATTGGTAAATATGTGAAAAATGAATATAAGCATTTAGTATCTAATGTGTGCATAAATATTCAAATTATTCATAAATGTATTTTGACAACATTTTGCTTTAGATCATGTGCAATTTCTTTAAAAAAAATCATGCTAGTGATAAAAACATCCTATTATCCATCAATGCATATGTAAAGCCTCACCTAACATCACCTTGGATTAGGCCCTGGTTAATTATTAATTGTTCTTGGACCATTTAATTGATACATTATATGTGACATGGAATTGTGTTTTGTTTCATGTGCCCTTTGATTATTTCACATTGGATTGCAAGAACAGAGAAATATATTCTTGTGATGAGTAAGAATTTGGCAACTCCATTGGAACACCTAGGCTTAGTGACCTTCTGAAATTCCATTCTAGTAATTAAGTTCTCAAACAACACTGAAAACACAATGCATGAGTTATGATTGTTTGCAGAGAACTTATATAGATGAACGAAGTGTACTGAAACCTAGCATTTATGCTAGGTTACCTAAAACCATGGATTTTAACCCTCAAGTTACATATTTTACATCATGTTGCAATAACCCTTTGATTATAAATTGTAATTTACACACGAATTAATACGATAAAATGTTTGAAAGTAAAACACCACACTATTTTATAAATAAAAAGGATGAAGTGAAGTTTATTTTCATGATAGTGGACCATGTAGACTTGGTGTTATTCGAACCCATGTTTTACTAGTTACTTGTACTTATTAAAATTTTCTTAGCACATGTGGTGTCTCCAAAAAAAATGAAACTAAATGCACTCTATTAGACCACCTGGGCTTATTGTTATTTGAGCCTACAACTTGTTGCCTTAGGGTACAAGGCCAACAAAACTTTCCATTTGTTCTTTTTAAAATTTATTTTATAGATTTCACATAATGGTACATATCTCAATAATGAAAATATTCTTGTACATAAGGGATCTTGGATTGTGGGGTGTCCCCACAAAAAAATAATTTAAATATATTCCACTTAAATGCTTAGGATTAGTGTTTTTGAACCTACAATTTATTGCCTTAATATACAAGGCCCAAAAAAATTTCCATGTGTTCCTTTGAGTACCAATGTCATGGATTTAGTTTATGATACATCTGCTAGTAATATATATTATTGCTCATGAGGCGTCTAAAATTATGTGCTGCCTACCCAAAAAATTATTTGGATGGATCTTGGCTCATGTGGTACCTCAAAAAAAAATGAATCGAATGGTTTTAGCCTAACGTGGTGATGAAATTAGAAGCTTTTACACATTGTATCAAGCAAACTGTTTTGATGTATATTCATTAATAGAGAATGTGAATATATATAATACAAAAATAGTTGAATAGTTACCAACTGCATCAACTGTAGTTACGTAACCATCAAACCTTAGATTAACTAAGTTATTTATTATTTTAAAACAATGTAATATATTTCAAAATACACTAACATTCCCCTCTTTATTACATTGTTTTTATAAATTTACCCCAAAAATAGATCAATTTTCACCTTGTTAAGTGACTTGGTGAGTATATCTATTATCTGTAAATTTATTGGGTAGTATTAGAGTTGAAAGTGGTGTTTCAAGACTTGTTCTCAAATGTAATGACATTTAACCTCAATGTATTTGGTTCTTTCATAAAAAAATAAATTCTTGACAAGCTTCAAAACACCATGGTTATCATGGAAAAGGACCGGTGGCTAATCTTCAGGAATATCTATGTCATACAAAATGTGACATAACTAAATTACTTCTCACATACTTCCTTGTGTGACATGATATTTATTTATATCCTATATAAATATAAAAATATAGATGACAACAAACATATGTCTGGTCTTGTATATGTCAAGTAGATAAGACTCCCAACAAGTTGCCTGTATTGAGTTTCGTCTACTTGAGGTGAAACCTAAAATCAATAAATTTGTAAACCTTTCTCCATGGTAGTTGAAAATGGTTTATAATTTGTCATATCATATTTCTCAATTAGTGCCTTGGTATATTTCATCTTTTAGATAAGAATTTAATTCTTCTTTTGCCATATCTCCAAGCCAATATAGTAATGAAGTAGCCCCGAGTCTATCATGTTGAAGGATTTATTCAAGTCATTGATTACTTCTTTAATGAGATCATCTAAGATGCCTATGATCACAAGATTATCCATATACAGAACAATAATTATAATATCGATTCCTACCTTTTAAATATACAAATTATCTTAAAAAGTAGTGTAGTACAATGATTTGACATTGAAACTTAAATAAACATATAATTAATAAAACATAATATGATTCATAACATTTATTATAATAATAATTTTGAAAAATATTAAAATTATCCTTTTCATCATCCACCTCACCCATAACATCAATCTCCTTTCCTTAAAAGATACTAAATTAATATAGAAACATAAAACTACATATATTATATTGGAAGGGAGGACTAGGAGATCAATAGTGGTAGCCCAAATCTTGCTTAATCTTAAGGATAAAGCATTATTCTTATCAAGGCACTATTCAACTTGATTAAAATTATATAACACAAAGTATATGATTTCATTTATTTTATCATCAAATTTTAATAATAAAGTGACTTCTCTTCTTTTAGCATGCAACTCAAGTCTAACGTACATTTCTAGATTGAATGAACTATTTGCTAGAAAATCAATTAACAACATTCTACTTTAGATAATGTGTAATTTCTTAAAATTTTCACATGCTAATGATAAAAACATCATATTATCCATCAATGCATATGCAAAGCTTTGCCTAACATCACCTTGGATTAGGCCCATGTTTAAGTATTAATCTCTCTTGGATGATTTAATTGATAGATTAGATGTGATATGAAATTGTGCTTTATTTCATGTGCCCTTTGATTATTTAACATTGGATCGTAGGAAAAGAGATATATATTTTTGTGATAAATAAGAATTTGGATACTCTACTAGAAAACTTAGGCTTAGATACCTTCTAAAATTCCATTCTAGTAATTAAGTTCCCGAACAACACTCAAAACACAATGCATGAGTTAAAATTATTTGCAGAGAATTTATATAGATGAACGAAGTGTACTAAAACCTAGAATTTAAGCTAGGTTACCTAAAACCTTGGATTCAAACCCTGAATTTCCACATTTTACACCATGTTACAACAAAATCTTTGATTATAACCTGTAATTTACACATGAATTCCACATAATATTAATATGCTCAAATGTTTGAAAACAAAACACCACCCTATTTTCTAAATAAAAAGGATGAAGTGAAGTTTATTTTCATGATAGTGGACCATGTAGACTTGGTGTTATTTAAACCTGCTTATTATTAGTTACTTGTACCTATCGAAAGGTTCTTAGCATATGTTTTTTCTCCAAAAAAAATTGAAATTAAAAGCACTCTATTAGACCACTTGGGATTAGTATTATTTGAGAATATAACTTATTACCTTAAGGTACAAGTCTGACAAAACTTTCCATGTGTTATTTTTAGAATTAATTTTATGAATTTTAGATAATGGTACATATCCTAACAATGAAGATATTCTTTCACATAAGGGATCTTAGATTATGTGATCCCTTAAAAAGAAAATTAATCTAATGTCTCTTGGCTTGTGTGGTACCTCTAAACAAGTTAAATTGAAATTTTTTTAGCTCATGTGATGTCTCCACAAAAAAAAAAAAAAAAAAAAAAAAAAAAATCTATTCCACTTGAACACCTAGGATTAGTGTTTCTTAAACCTACAATTTTTTTCCTTAAGGTACAAGGCCCACAAAATTTTCCACATGTTCTTTTGAACACTAATGTCATGTGTTTAAATAATAATGCATATCCTAAAAATATATATATTATTGCTCATGAGGGATCTTGAATTATGTATCACCTCCATAGAACATTATTTGTAAGAACTTGGCTCATGTGGTACCTTGGAAAAAAATGAATCAAATGGTTCTTGGCTCATCTGGTGATGAAATTAGAAAATATAAAATCAAATTTTTAGTAGCCCCAATTTTATTTGAATTTGAGTACTAATATCTATAGATTTTTTTATGAATGAATTAAAATCATCACATAAAATTATTTAAATAAAACTCAATTCAAAATAGGAGTTGACATGAAAAATTAAAAAAGATAAATAAATCAAAAATATATGTAGAGTTTATTGACCCTATTATTTTTAGATGCTTCTATGTTTAGAAACTTTTACATGTAAGCTCAGATGGGCCTAAAAATATCCGCTTATGCCATAAACACCATATTCACAATAATGGATGAATTGCAACTCAATTTTAATTCCATTTTCAAATATATCTAGTTTTTAAAATTTTAAAATTATCAAAAAATACTAGAATGCAATTTTGAATCCTTATATGGTCACTTATCACCTTCAAACTATATGGAAATGTAGCACAAATTTCTAAGGTGAGTGTAAAAACTAAAATTTGATCAATAAATGCTTGATAATGATTTAAGGTATTTTTTAAGGAATGAGAATTTTTGGGAAGTGTATAATTGTAGGAAAATATTTTAATATTAAAGTATATGGAACATAAGTATGATAAGAAAAATTTAAGGAATAGCATAGAATCTACTAGTAATTAATGATTTTTTTTTCAAATCTAACAATTTTAAGGATATTTTATAAGTAAATTTGGTGAATATTTTTTTGAAAATTTCTTCATTGGTGAATCTAAAACTTTCAAAATTTGACAAAAAATAGTCAGTTGGAAAAAAATAGCCCCTAAAAATTACCCTAAAATGTTTGTCCTTGACATCTATACCTTGCTTGGCCAACTCATTATTATGATCATCATTTATCTATTTAAAATCCATCAAAGTCTTAAAATTAATAAGAACATCTTTTATACTTGCCTAATTTATTCCTATTCATCCCTAATCAATAAATAATCCACTATTAATTTAGTCTTAAAAGCCTCTATCCTTCTTGGACAAGTGTGCAGTATGAAAACATGGGTGCACTTATTACTTTTCCACTAGTGAATACTTTCCTTCCTTGCTTCAAAGGCTAGTTTTTAAAAGTTACACACTTCTTAATGCCTTTCTTGGGCACAACAATAGGTCAATTATTAAAAAAATTGAAATATTATTATATAAAGGCACATCAAGTGTCTCATTTCAAACCCCTAACAACTCTATCTAACACTCTCTTACAAAGGTAAATTCAAAAGCATCCATATATTAAACAAAGATTCCTAATGCAATTTTATTAGATTACTACAATCATTGACCAAGTTAATATTGTTTTGTTATAGATTGAGGGCATCCTTTGTCAAGCACTCTAATCAAATTTTCTAGTTACATTAATATGATCTTCCCTAAAGGGAAAACTATGTTGACCTGAGGTTAACTTATACTATGTAGCTAACACTCAATAAACAAGGGATTTTCTACAAATATCTTAGTCATATCCCACTTCCTCATTCCTTCTCCCTTTTCATTTGATCTTTTTTCATGTATTTGTGTAGGCTAGGGTTTTGATTATGTAGGTTATTAGTGCATCAAAACATTCTTTGAACATAATCAATAAATATATAGATAAAAGTAAACCAACCTAGAAATATAGTTTTAATGCACAGTCTAGATAGACAAAGTTTCATTAGTAAATAGTGACACACTATGACCTTGTCTATGTACTACATAGTTTTCCTAGGATACAACTAGTCACTTTTTCAATTAACTTTGTGATTTTTAGTTTTCATTGATAGTTCTAGACAACCATAGTTACCAAATGAATAACACAATTTGAAATTAAAAAAATTTCAAGGACATGTCTCTAACCAAATCATTCTCCTCTAGTTGAGAATAACTCACCTCTTATGAGTTACCCTTATTATACTCATACCATTTATACGCATCAATATTATTCAAATCCTATTTTTTATAGATAATTTAGGGATAATTTTACTTCTTCCAATATAAATGAATCAATTACCAAAACCACACATCTAGGATAACATCCACAAAAAGGTGATAGAGTATTACAATGTCCTAACCAGTTGATAATGAACCAACATAAAGCATAATACACAGAACCACTACCCAAAGGGGATAAAACATAACCAAAAACTAACTAGGGGGAAATGATCCTAGGAAAGGAAATCACCATAGAACATAAACTGAGATAAACATAAAAACACGTGCACATAGATAAGATACATGCAAGAAAAAAAGAGTCCTTCATCTAATCATTGGGCTACACCATGGTGCTCACCATTGAGTTGTCTCATTATTTTCCACTGGGGACTATAACTTGATACCTCTATTAAAATATTTACCTATTTATCCTTAGTAATGGGATCTAAATGATTGCCCAAAATAGGGGCTCACATGTTGGACTCAAGCTGAGCTTGCATGGTCAAAGAAGTTGCCTATTGAAAATGAGCCACCATAGTCCCATTAGGCCTTACATCCATGGTCCTTAAAGAGGGTGGAAAGTGATGGCCAACCCAACCATTTAATCTAGCAACCATGTAGTAACAAACACATGATGTGACTGAGACATCCCCATGATAAATGAAAGGGAGGGTAGGGGAGCCTACTGGGAGCTCACATCCAAAGAGATAATAATTCAACCAGTCAAAGAGGGGGAGGAAAGGTGACCTATAATTTATCCACATAATCCAGCATAATGTTAAACCACTCCTTGATATCTTAAAATATATACAAGGGAATAATGACATAGTTATACTTCCTTGAGAGGGGCTATGACGATGGGACTTTGTCCAAAAAATCCTTAATTATTGTTTATTGTCTAAACATGTATCAAGGTTTTATCATCTATTTTATTATCTCTTTCACCATTTCCTTGGCCTCCACAGTGAAGATCATGTTGATGATGAATAATGAAGTCTCCAAGAAAACTAGGCCCACTATGGCCTTCAATACTGGCCTAAATTGAATATAAAAACCTTCTTCAGATGGGATTCACTAATTCTTCCCTTGAAAGACATTTTCATCATGTCAGAATAAACACACAACAAAGGCTAACTAATATAAATTTCAACCATGTACAACATCTAAATAGTTCTAAATTATCCAACACCCAACCCAAGATGATCACTCAAATGGAAGGCCTTGAACTATTCATAATCCACATAAATGCAATCCAACCTACTATAGACTCTAAAATGTGTGAGGATTTTATTTTATACATGGCCACTTTAGTTTTTTGGACCACCTCCTCTAATACAATGGCTCTATTTTCAAATATCATCTGATTGTGTTCTTTATATAACATCCAAATTAGTATAGTTGAACAGGACACCCAAAGACTAGAAAAGGTGTCCTTAATAGGCCCTAGTTTCCAAGAGGCAAGGTAGAGAGAAGTGATCTAGGGCAAGCCCATCTCATCCCTAGTTTAACACACATCCAACTTTTACACTAGTCTGTAAGGTGGTAATTAAACAAGTTATTTACATGTTTCCCAGTAAAAAAAAAACAAAAAGAGGGCCCTTCTACTCCAATCTTATGCAACCTATCAAAAGTTGGTATATTATTCTAAGTAGTTATCCAACCAAATGCCTCAGCCTTGGGCATCCCATTTTTATTCTAGGATATCATTTTTTCCCAAGAAAAGGAATAGTCCATGAATCTAAAAAAATTTAGCTCATATTGAGAGTGTATATACAATATTTGGCTTCTACCCAATGAATTAAATCATCTTTAGAGTTTAGCAAGAATTTTCTTTTGAAACGTATTCTAGTTATAATCTATTTTTGACTATTCATGAATATGAATTCCCCTAATCATTTAATTTCCATTTCTTCATACTTTCCCATGGATGGGGAGCTAGGTAATCATACACATTTTGACCCTAATCAGAAGTCAAGAAATCCTTGGCCTCTTCTAGCCTTTGCACACCCTAGATCATCTTGTGACCATTCCACGAGTCACCCCAATAATATGATTTTTTCTCATCATTGACAATTCAAGAGACATGGTATTTTATTATGATGTGAAATTTTAAACTAAAATTCCACAGGTGAGAACCCTTGAGGAGGTTGTAAATAGTTAAAATATTAGTGGCTTCATGATCTCCAAAATATTTGCCACAATAAAATTAAGGTTGGGTCCTATGTTTTTGTCACCCTAGCATGTATACAATACCATGAATTAAATATAAAATTGTTAATATTTTTAAATATTGATTGAAAAGACTTTAAACATATTACAACTCAAATTATTTGGACCAGGTTGTCAACTTTTATATTTAAAAGTTTATTTGCCAGCTTAACTAATTTAGTGGAATTTATCATATGCACTAAACTAATTTAACATTAATTTAATATTATTTCAAACAAAATAAACCATCAATGCTAACACTTGGGTTTTATATTGTTTTTTGACATTTTCTAAGCATTTGGCCAAAAACATTGAATTGAAAGGTTCTTGGCTCATGTGATGTCCTTAGAAAAATTGAATATAAGTCTATTCTATTAGACCACCTATGGTATTAGTGCTACTTGAATCTACAACTTATTTTTTATTTAAGGCATAAGGCTCACAAAAAAATTCACATGTTTTTTTTTAAATTAAAATAATGGATTTGATATAAGGCATAACACTCAAAATATAATGCATGAGTTTCCATTATTTGTAGAGAATTTATATAAATGAACAAAGTGTACTATAACCTAGCATTCATACTAGGTTACCTAAACCATGGATTCAGACCCTCAATTTCCACATTTTAAACAAATTTAAAACAAACCTTTGATTTTAACCTATAATTTGCACATGAATTTCATAAAATATTATTACGCTCAAATGTTTGAAATAAAAACACCACCCTATTTTATAAATAAAAAGGATGGAATGAAATTGATTTTCATGATAGTGGACCATGTAGAATTAGTGTTAACTGAACCCACTTATTACTAATTAATTGTACCTACAAAAAAATTGAATCAAAAGGTTCTTGGCTCATGTGGTGTCTCTAAAAAAATTGAAACTAAAGTTACTCTATTGGAACACCTAGGATTAGTGTTATTTGATCCTACAACTTGTTCATTAAGGTAAAAGGCAAACCAAATTTTCCATTTGTTCTTTTATAAATTAATTTTATGAATTTGAGATAATGGTAGATATCCCAATAATATATATATTATTTCACATGAGGTACCTTACATTATGTGGTCCCTTAAAAAAAATGTAATCGAATAGATCTTGGCTTGTGTGGTTCCTCCAAAAAAGATTTATTGAAATATTTTTAATTCATGTGGTGTTTGCACAAAAATTTAATTTAAATCTATTCCATTTGAACACCTAGAATTAGTGTTTTTTGAACCTACAACTTGTTTCCTTAAGGTACAAGGCACACAAGATTTTCCATGTGTTATTTTGAGTAGTAACGTCATAGATTTGACATAATAATACATGTCATATAAATTTATATATTATTTATCATGAGGGATATTAAATTATATGGTGTCCCCATAAAAAATTTGTCAATTGGCTCTTGGCTGATGTGGTACATAAGAAAAAATTGAATCAAAAGGTTCATGGCTCATGTGGCGATGAAATTAGAAAATAGAAATGCAAATTTTTAATAAACCTAATTTTATCAAAATTTATGGACTATTAATATGTATTGATTCTACATGAATGAATTCGAAGCATAATATAAAATTACTTAAATAAAACTCAATTTAAATTACCTTTATTTTGTAAATTTATTTTATTCTAATTTAAATTTAATTTAATTTTAATTTCTTTAATCCTGTCATTATTATTTTATTTTCTTCTTCTTATATAATTTATTTTACTTTATTTGTTTGTGATTGTTTTATTTTTATATTTTTATATTTTTCTTTCTTATTAATTTATTAAGATTTGGTAATATTCACATGGTTATAATTGGTATTTTATTTATTTTATGTTATTGTGATTTGATTTAGGAGAGATTTCAAAGGAGATTTTATCTCCTTAAATATAGGAATGATATTCCTATACATTATTTACTCTTGTATAGAATTATAATGCAACAGAAGAAATTTATATATCTAGTCTATGTATATCATGTTGATTCTCTATAAATCTAAACTAGACTCATTATTTGGTATCAGAACATCCTTGGTCTTGCCCTATGATGAGAAAATGAATTGTTTTTAGGGACAACCTTCATATTATTTGTTTTCCCAAATCCATGAAGTTTGTTCAGTAGTGAAAATTATTATGGGTATAGGCCTTGATTGTGTTGTAGTTTTTTTTGGGTAACTCTACGTTATCAATTCTATCTTCAAGTTGGTTTATTCATATGTTAATTAATAGTTAAATTCATCTACATATCTATGTATTTGATATGGGAAGACTTTGCATATCATTGATTATTGTTTACATCTCATTGAATCCAATGTAAGAATAAACTTCTAGTTGCTTGAAAAATCTGATATTAGAAAATGTATGTGTGGCATTTCATCATCATAACTCATGCAATCAACACATATTGGCACATTGAAATGATCTTCAACTTGCTTTTAGCATGAAGATTTTTTTTTAGATTTATTTCTCTATACTTATAGTTCTGAAGAAACTAGTAATGCATTCATTGTAGATATTGTGTGTCAATATCTACATCTGGCATGATATATTGGTGCATCTTTAGCCTTCAGGGACTAAAAATTCCAAGTTATCCTAAGGAAGAATATATTATATTGGTTTCTATTCACATTTTCCTACCTTGCCACGTTACAATGATGCCCTTCCATCTCAGCTTTGGAAGTATGGTATAATAAGTTTTCATTCTTCAATCTCACTCAGATTAGTTCTCTCTCCATGTGATGTCTAAGTGAAATGGTTCATGTATTTCTAGTAGTAGCACATGGTTGTTATCTTGTAGGATTTTGTCTTTATTTAATTAGTGTTTAAGTTTAGAGAATATAAGGCATAACACTCAAAATATAATGCATGAGTTTCCATTATTTGTAGAGAATTTATATAAATGAAAAAAGTGTACTATAACCTAGCATTCATACTAGGTTACCTAAACCATGGATTCAGACCCTCAATTTCCACATTTTAAACAAATTTAAAACAAACCTTTGATTTTAACCTATAATTTGCACATGAATTTCATAAAATATTATTAGGCTCAAATGTTTGAAATAAAAACACCACCCTATTTTATAAATAAAAAGGATGAAATGAAGTTGATTTTCATGATAGTGGACCATGTAGAATTAGTGTTAACTAAACCCACTTATTACTAATTACTTGTACCTACAAAAAAATTGAATCAAAAGGTTCTTGGCTCATGTGGTGTCTCTAAAAAATTTGAAACTAAAGTTACTCTATTGGAACACCTAGGATTAGTGTTATTTGATCCTACAACTTGTTCATTAAGGTAAAAGGCAAACCAAATTTTCCATTTGTTCTTTTATAAATTAATTTTATGAATTTGAGATAATGGTAGATATCCCAATAATATATATATTATTTCACATGAGGTACCTTACATTATGTGGTCCCTTAAAAAAAATGTAATCGAATAGATCTTGGCTTGTGTGGTTCCTCCAAAAAAGATTTATTGAAATATTTTTAATTCATGTGGTGTTTGCACAAAAATTTAATTTAAATCTATTCCATTTGAACACCTAGAATTAGTGTTTTTTGAACCTACAACTTGTTTCCTTAAGGTACAAGGCACACAAGATTTTCCATGTGTTATTTTGAGTAGTAACGTCATAGATTTGACATAATAATACATGTCATATAAATTTATATATTATTTCTCATGAGGGATATTAAATTATATGGTGTCCCCATAAAAAATTTGTCAATTGGCTCTTGGCTGATGTGGTACATAAGAAAAAATTGAATCAAAAGGTTCATGGCTCATGTGGCGATGAAATTAGAAAATAGAAATGCAAATTTTTAATAAACCTAATTTTATCAAAATTTATTGACTATTAATATTTATTGATTCTACATGAATGAATTCGAAGCATAATATAAAATTACTTAAATAAAACTCAATTTAAATTACCTTTACTTTGTAAATTTATTTTATTCTAATTTAAATTTAATTTAATTTTAATTTCTTTAATCCTGTCATTATTATTTTATTTTCTTCTTATTATATAATTTATTTTACTTTATTTTTTTGTGATTTTTTTATTTTTATATTTTTCTTTCTTATTAATTTATTAAGATTTGGTAATATTCACATGGTTATAATTGGTATTTTATTTATTTTATGTTATTGTTATTTGATTTAGGAGAGATTTCAAAGGAGATTTTATCTCCTTAAATATAGGAATGATATTCCTATACATTATTTACTCTTGTATAGAATTATAATGCAACAGAAGAAATTTATATATCTAGTCTATGTATATCATGTTGATTCTCTATAAATCTAAACTAGACTCATTATTTGGTATCAGAACATCCTTGGTCTTGCCCTATGATGAGAAAATGAATTTTTTTTAGGGACAACCTTCATATTATTTGTTTTCCCAAATCCATGAAGTTTGTTCAGTAGTGAAAATTATTATGGGTATAGGCCTTGATTGTGTTGTAGTTTTTTTTGGGTAACTCTACGTTATCAATTCTATCTTCAAGTTGGTTTATTCATATGTTAATTAATAGTTAAATTCATCTACATATCTATGTATTTGATATGGGAAGACTTTGCATATCATTGATTATTGTTTACATCTCATTGAATCCAATGTAAGAATAAACTTCTAGTTGCTTGAAAAATCTGATATTAGAAAATGTATGTGTGGCATTTCATCATCATAACTCATGCAATCAACACATATTGGCACATTGAAATGATCTTCAACTTGCTTTTAGCATGAAGATTTTTTTTTAGATTTATTTCTCTATACTTATAGTTCTGAAGAAACTAGTAATGCATTCATTGTAGATATTGTGTGTCAATATCTACATCTGGCATGATATATTGGTGCATCTTTAGCCTTTAGGGACTAAAAATTCCAAGTTATCCTAAGGAAGAATCTATTATATTGGTTTCTATTCACATTTTCCTACCTTTCCATGTTACAATGATGCCCTTCCATCTCAGCTTTGGAAGTATGGTATAATAAGTTTTCATTCTTCAATCTCACTCAGATTAGTTCTCTCTCCATGTGATGTCTAAGTGAAATGGTTCATGCATTTCTAGTAGTAGCACATGGTTGTTATCTTGTAGGATTTTGTCTTTATTTAATTAGTGTTCAAGTTTAGATGTGTCATTTGTTATATTTTTAAGTAAGTCAATAGATTTTTAATAGCGTATTCAGTTTTTTAATAGTTAGATGTTATTATAAAATATAATCACTTTCATGAATACCTTTAGTCAATGCCTTTATATAGAGTCTTTAGTGTTAAAGTTATATATTTTATTTTAGCATTAGAAAAAGAGTCAAAGATCTTTTTTATGTATTTAGTCTTATTGTCCAAAAAAAATCATTGTGTCATTAATTATTTTTAATGTCATTGTAAGAGTATTGAGTCAAATTATAATTAATGTCTAGTATTTTTTTGGATTATGTCATTAAGTCATGAAAATTCAAGCTATCACAAGGTTTTAGGTCATCATTGAGTCATGTTTGTAAAAAAAATATATATCATATCGATGTATTTTTTATTGTATGCAATGTTTGAATTATGGGGAATATTGTCATTAATAACATGAGCCTCATCAAAATATAAACTGAGTAAGTAGCTTCAATAATTAAAGGATGGACGCATAAGATGATGGAAGCTATTAAAGCCTCTTAAAATCCACTAGTAAAGAGGCCACTTCTAATTTAGTGGCACATTTGTGTGGTGTGTGTTAATAATAACACAAGCACATTCCTATTCACATGCATTTTTTTAGTATGTTGGTTTGTAAATAAAACCTTTTGTAGATATTCAAGAAAAAAGTTCTTGTTTTCAAAAAACTCTTTTTTGGGTAGTAGGAGAAGATTTCAAGGTAAAATCAAGGATGGTTATCCAGTTGGTGCCAAGCTTATGGATCTTGGAGATTTAGAATTTGGGAGCCCAAGGAGGAAGGGAAAGACCCATAGGAACCTAAAGAGGAAGGGATTAGTCCTGCATAATTTAGCTCCCCACTACACCTTCACGAGGGTAAATATATAATCTATGGATTTTGTACCTGGTCTAGTCAGTGCTTTCAAAAGATGGTTAATTTTTTTGAAAATGTGATTTTATACCCATGTTCACATTAGGGTGGTGAATGTTAGGATTTGGTAATATTCACATGGTTATAATTGGTATTTTATTTAGTTTATGCTATTGGGAGTTGGTTTAGGAGAGATTTTGGAGGAAGTTTGATCTTCCTAAATATAGGATTGATATTCCTATATATTTTATATGCACGTATGGAATTGTAATGCAATAAAAAAAAAGTTTATCTGGTCTATGTAAATCATGTTGATTCTTTGAAAATCTAAACCAAGTTCATTATCATAATTAATATTATATTTTATTATATTTTATAAGTTTATTATATTTTTGGACTTTATTTTACCAATATTTAAATTAAGATAAACCCATCTTTGACTAGTGTAGAATCCAAGCTAGGCACAATGGGAGGCTCGAGTCTTCCCAAAAAGAAGAAAAGTAAACAAATCCAGTAGGAGCTAAAAAAACCAAATTTGAGGCACACTAGTAGGCCCATTTTATTAAAGAGAAAAGCATAGCCAGACAAAATTCCCCCATAAGACCAAGTAAATATGGGGGTCCCTGAGGGCATAAAAGAAACCTGGTCCCATAAATCAAAGATAAACCATTGAGGAAAATGAAAAGAACCCAAAAGTAAAGGAGCACTGACATCCAGATATTATAACCAATAAAACAAATAACGACGGGCTCTACACATGTTTTGAACTCAAGAGTGTTATAAATATTGTTGACTTCTAATTTTTTATAAAAAAATACATCAGGGGGAAGATTTGTAATTTCCCCATCTTACTTCCAAAACTCTTGAGAAGCATTAGAACCCTCCAGGCTGAGGTTACTATTATGGACTCCTTAGACCTCCATATATGAATTCTTGGGATCCCAAAATTTATTACAATTTGATAAAAATTTATTTATCCCTATTAAACATAATTTATTGGTTTTAACATCATAGAACAAACATGAACTAAATAGATTTAAGAAGATTATGGTCCCTAACAATTCACACAAAGCCTAGTTGAGATCAACATTTTACAAGAATGGATAGTAGGATCAATATTCATAAGCATATCAAAATAATTCCCAATAATTTTTAGGATTTAGTCCATCCAAAATGTAGGAGGGAGGCCAAAAGTTATAGCCATAGAGGAATCCAATCCAATTTAAAATACAAGTAAAATTGATTCAAATTAAAAGCTAAAATCATGAGGATTTACCTTCCCATCAAACATGGACTTCATTAAGGAATCTCATGTTATCTTCCACACAACCAAAAGAAAACAACAAATAATGATTAACAAGGGAAAAAATTATAACTTACTCAATTCTAATCTACTTCCTCTTGGTCTAATTTTTTATTGCTTCAATGCCATGCCTTGCTCCAACAAACTTCCCAATTAAAGAGTTTCTATATTTTTCTTCAACTTCTTCTAAAATCTTATCAGGGACATACATAACCAAATTCCTACTTCTAACAACACTCATGAGTGTTTGTAGTCACATCTCATAGGTTCCTTGACGTAATTAGGGTGTCCCTCTAAAATTTCCATCCCTTTTGCAGTGTTTGAGTCTTCAATAAACTAAACCTAACTTTTTGAACTAATGGATAACAAAGTCATAGAATGTTTGAATTTTTGCTTACATGGGCTGATTAATAAATGCTCTTCCAACCAAATCTTTTCAAAGGGAACTATTATCTAATAATTAAAAACTAAAATAGGTATAAAATAAATACATTTAATACTCTAATAGCTTAAACTAAATACACTCTTGGGAATTGGAAGTGGGTGCATGTTACTTCTCAACTTGAGTTACCAAACAGTCGCTAATAATTAAACATCACAGAGAAGCCCATCAAGGGTTCTAGTGAAATTAATAAATTTATAAAACTTAACATCCCCAAAAATCCTAACAAAAAAGTTTTAATATGAATAGATTTTCAAAATTGAGCTTTCCTTCCTCTTATATTGGCACTAGTTGCCACTTTTTTACCTTTCTTTCTTTAGATTTTCTACCTTTGTCCCTTTATTACAAAAATCAATTATTTAATGGTGAAATCTAGTACACATAGTGGTTGGATTAAAAAAACTTCAAAACCTCTCATTTAGTCACATATTAACATGCATGGTTCAAAATAATATATTTATCAATCTAAGAGTAATAATTCTTGGGAAATAAACCATATAATTAATCCTTCATAATCAATCTATGGTTCAACGGATTATCGAGAACTGAATACACAATGAAGAGTAGCTTTTATAACTCAAGTGCAACATACATATACATAATCATGAGTAGTTGTTACACAATAATCATAACAACAAACATAATTTTGGAATCCTATTATATTGAAGCACAAATGTATGCATGAAAATCATTGTACAAGGTGGTCCATTGAGTTGTAACATATATATCAATCCACAATTATTATGTATATATGCCATTAGTTTTTTACTCTCTTGATATTTCCAAGAAACTAAATTTATATAATTAACTTTATCATAAAATTTGAGGTGAGGGATCACAATTAAATTAGATATAATATAAATTTTACATGTGTCTTAAGAGTTGTATTTGAGATAATAAAAATAAGGCCAAGAATAGGTGGATCTTGTTGATGTTAATGCAATACATTAAAGGGAAAGATATTTATAGAGAAGAAAGATTTAGAATACTAAGTTGATGAGGATAAAATAAAATTATTTTTGTTATTTGATATGACAACCATGAAATGGACTTGTGCACTTTTTAATATTACTCCAGATTATTTCAATACTTAAACATGTATATTTAGCTTGAAAAAGAAGCATTACTAAACAATAATTAAAATGATTTCCAATTCCTTAATAAATGGAAAATAATACTTTTTTTCTCCTAAGAATACCATATTACATTAGATCAATCAATGAATTAAGCATAACATAGTGAACTTCACAATTTAACTCTTCCACCAAGAAAAATAAAACTAACATTATTTTAAGATTTTCCATAAATATATAAAAACTAAAATAGGATCCAAAACACATGCACCCTAACACCATAAGTGTTATTTCTCTTTTTATGATCTTAGCTTGATTATAAAAAGATACCATATGAGAATTTGTTTTGGTTTTACTAGGTGAACATGACTTCTAAGAAATCCACTTCACTTCTTATCCTTCATGCGTGAAATTAGTACACAAGGATGAAAATAATGCATATTAACAAAAATAATCATATGAATATAAATTTGTACAAAAGATTATCCATATATAATCAATTTTTAATCATTCACACATGAAAACAATACACAACGAGGAACATAATGCATCTCATTTAAGATAAATTGAATTAATGTGTACATTTTATCAAGAAATCCATCACACATGGGTAATTAGGAAATAGTCCATCACTGTTATAGGAAAACATCTATCACACACCATAAATTACATAAATAGAACAACATAGAGAAGACATTCATTTTACACATGGGAAATGACATAAATTAATCACCATTAAGAAATTTTTCATCTTTTCAATAAATAAATATCATATAGAAAATATCCACATGGGTAAATTACAAAAATCAATTATTTAATGGTGTAATATAGGACATAGAGTGGTTGGATCAACAAAACACACTTCACAACCTCTTATTTAGCCACATATTAGCATGCATCATTTCAAAATAATAGATTTATCAATCTTAAAGTGTAATAATTCTTTTCAAAATCAACCATATAATTCATCATGCATGATGAATTGATGGTCCAATAGATCATCAAGATCTAAATACACAATTAAGAGTAGTTGTCATACACTCAAGAGAAACATGCATATGCATAACTAAGAGAAATTACTGCCCAATAATCATAAAAACATACATAATTATCAAATATTATTATATTGAAACATGTAAATAACAAATATACACGTGAAAATCATCATATAAGGTGGTCTATTGAGTTGTGACATATATATAAATCCATAATTATTATGCATATATATCATTAGATTTTGATTATCTTGATTTTTCATAGAAATTATATTTTTATAACTAAATTTATCATAAATTTTGAGGTTGGGATGATAACTAAATTAAATATAATATGAATTGTGCATGCATTTCAAGAGTCGTATTTGAGATAGAAAAAATAAGGCCAAGAATCAGTGGGTCTTGTTGATGCTAATGCAATGTTTTATGTTATAAAATATATTTGTAGATAAAAGAAGATGTAGACTAAGACGTTGATGAGGATCAAATAAAATTAGTTTTTCTAATTTTTAATGACAAACGTGAGATGGAATTCTGTGCATTTTGAGTATTACTATGGATTATTTCAATACCTAAACATGTATATTTCCCTTGAAAAATAAAAAATATTAAATAATAGTCACAATAATTCCAATTCCTTAATAAGTGGAAAATAATTATTTTTTCTCTTAAGATTACCATATTATATTACTAAATTCAATGAATTCAACACAACGTAGTAAACTTAAGAATTTAACTCTTTCACCAAGAAAAATAAAACTAACATTGTTTTAATATTTTCCTTAAATATATTGAAACTAAAATAAGAGCCAAAATACATGCATGCTAACACCATAAGTATTTTTACTCATTCTATGATCTTAGCTTGATTATAAAAATATACCATATGAGTAAATGTTTTCGTGTCATGTTCCACCTAGCTAACATCATGATGAGTATGAATTATCAATAAGGAGGAAATGAGGAATCAATTGACTACAATGTTGACATCTTACTAAGCTAGCCATTTAATTTCACCCCAATACATTGTTTCCAAATTAATACCAAATTTTTATTTTTAACCATTATTATTATTCAACTATAACCAATGAGATAAATGAGGAAAGGTCATATATATAATATATTCAATAAAAATAGTAGGATCGAAGTGAAAATAAAAATGAGAAATATAAAATAAAATTATTAAATGTTAATCAAATCCTTCAAAATAGTTATATTCCCAATGGCATAAATGCACAATAGAACATTCAAAGGCTTTAAAATTTTCATATGGAATGGGATCCCCAAACCATAATTTCTTGAGATAAAATTAGAGTTAAATGTGATTTTAGCACATTTTTAATAAGAAATAAAGTCTCTTAGAGTGGAGACAAAATCCCCTAATAGAGTAAACACAACTATGACATTGGTCCTATGACTTTATTGACCTCTCTCAACACCCTGAAATACACATCTATACTATGTACTAATGTAGTCATGGTTTTAATGGGCATAAATGTGCTTCCATATGTAAATTTATATTATTCTCCTTCATCTAACCCACACAAATAAATCATAGAGGATGGAAAACATACTACAAGGATAATTACAATGTGAAAATAAGATAAAAACTAGGTGCTAACCTGAAATGTAAATAATCACAAAGGAACATTTTTCATTAACATAAAATTGATAGATTGTATAAATCAGCTACATCCTAACACAAAAATGTAAAAGGAATAAAGTGTAAACATCCATCATAAGGGGAATTTTAACTAATATAATGAGATGTTCTAATCATAAATAAATCCAAACTGTTCAATCAAAAGGGTAAAATGGTTTCACAAAAGTAATTAAGGTTACCTTATATATGTTGTGATACTCCAATAACTACTGATCTAAATTATGATTTTTATCTCAAATTATTTTTTTCCTTATTTTTTAAAATATTCCTCATAGCCAAATATAATGGCATTTTGTTTTATTTAATATTAGAATTCATTATTAATTTTATAGTCCTTTCTTTCACCAAAGATATACCATCACTTTTAAGGCAATGCGTCTTACTTCTTCTAACAATTTAATTTCCACAAATTGTTACTTAGAATTTTTTGTTGATGTTCACTCAAACCTATCCATTGACAGAAGGAAGGATTTTCATCATTAACTCTCAACCATCCATAAATTTGGGTGTCCTTAATATATATTAATAAATATGTTTTCTTCATAGTGACCATTTTTTCATTAATATTTTTGCATTAGTTGACAATATCCATGTCTCATTCACATGTGGAAAAATTGCTATCCTTTTTACCCATGCTTATAGATATGATTTTTTCACTTAATCTAAGTTATTAGTATGCAACATGATCCCTAGTGATTGTGTAGTGTGGTATGTTGTTAAATTCAGTACCATACTAAAAAAATTTCCCCAACTCTACTGAGCTAACTCAACTTCCACAACAATTACAATATGTAGATCCTTGCCAACTTGTCTGATCATCAATATTGTTTTTAAAAATTTCCATACCATATACACGTTAAAATTTTACATCAAGGTAAATATATGCTATGATAATTTCAAATCCCTAATCTGACTGATAAAAAAAGATTACTAGAGAAAACCATAGTCCAATAAAACCATCATTTTTTATATTAATTAAATGCCATGTCATCATTTTATGTAAATGGTAATATAATGTCACATAAGAAATAAAGTGTAAATAAATAAATGATCTCATAATTATACATATAAATAAATATTTACTCACATATGTTCTATAATATAGAGTTCCTAAATGAGTTTTGATCATCTAATATAGAAAAATGCATAAGTCCATAACATAATAATAACTTTAAGGAGAATTCCCATGTTAGAAAAAATAAGAGTCTCATGATGGGTCATTACATAGTCCCCATTAAAAATATTCATTCCAGAAGTTTCACTTAAAATTATGAGGATAAATATGTTTTATCCTATAAGTGTCTCCATACCTTGTAGAAGTTGGGATATATTGTCATGTTTGACCTTTACTAGATCCATCGAAGATGAAGTGATTATCAAGAAATAATACTCACATGTTGAACCTTGAGATAATCCTCATATATTTCTAAATATAATTAATCTATAACATTAAATAGGTTAAGATTATTTACACGTGGAAAATATCATGCATCATATACATGTTGGATGGCAAGGTAAGCCTGCAAATAACTGGGACAAATTATTCAAGAATATAAAATGATCCTATAATCCATAGTCAAAACACATATTTTCATCAAATATTACATGGATAAACATTAATTAATTCTAAATCCTAAACATCAAAAATTATATTAATCGATTTATGCCTCATTGATCTATCCATGCCTTGTTGACACATTTCTTAATCAACACAGCCTTTTATTTGATTTATTTCACCATATCAAGAATGATAAAAAAAAATTGTTCAAGACTGTTTCAAATTAAAAGTGATGTGAAGTTTCACCCATAAAAAGTTTCAAAAGGGACCATGTGAATGGAATTGTGTTAATAATTGTTATATGTATGTTATACCAAAGGTAGATAATTAACCCAATGATTATATCGATCCATGAAATGTGTTTGAAATATGTCCTATTGGACATAATTTAACCCTTTTTATTATCCATCTACATAATTAATTTACTATATATTTAAATTAAACTTTGAACCAAAATCTAACAAAAACATTGTCCAAAATTAGGATGTGAACAAAGAATCCATAAATAAAATTATTTTAAGTGGTACAACATATGGATACAAAATATTATCCACATAAAATTGGATAATGTAGTATAACTCATAGGTGTTATTTGATAATATAAAAATGTGTGACCTTGGTTTATATATCTATAAATACCAAGATGGAATTATGTCTATGTTGAGCTAGTGGAAACCCAATAATGAAATATGTGCATATGAAAAAATATATACCAATGTGAAACACTAGAAACATCGGTAGTGTCATCAAAATTTCCTTGGGTTTCTAAAATAAAACCTCACATTGCTTATTCCATATAAATATCC
The DNA here is from genome assembly GCA_037957365.1 of Torreya grandis. Lineage (NCBI taxonomy): Eukaryota > Viridiplantae > Streptophyta > Pinopsida > Cupressales > Taxaceae > Torreya > Torreya grandis. The sequence continues at coordinate 7,294,656 of JARHVA010000068.1, forward strand.
TTCCCTTTGGATTGTTATGATTGGGGTTAAAAGTCATGAGTAATGTTCCATGAATCTGTAGTAATATCTATTGAATCCCATAAAGATGTACATTTTAGTAACATTAATTTTATTTTTTCAATACATTATTACACTAATATTGGTTGGATTAACTCGTATACCACTAAAATAAATTTTGTGACTTAAGTATTACATTTACTATTTTAATAATGCATATTTAGGTAATTTTCCATAGAGTTGGTTTTCCATTAAACACTACAAAACCTGTTCCAAATATACTTCATGTTGTTCCTTAATCCAAAAAGATATTAGATTATTATAAATAAAATAAGAACAAATCTATCTTGATATTTATGGAACACATTTCTCATGATACCTAAAACACATTTGATGAATTTGTGAGACCAAATGACAAAACAGAAAACTAATAATGATAATATAGAATGCAAAAATATGTCTTTGATATGTCACCCTCTTTGATTTTTAACAGGTGTATGCATACCTAAAATATATTTTGGTTAAAACTCATGATTTTCTCATCTTATTGAAAAAATCAATCATATTCAGTAATGGGTAACTATATTTAATTATCCCCTTATTCAATTATGTATACTCAATGCATATCCTTAGTGATGAATCTTTATTTTTCATAAATATTACTAGTGGGCCCCATGGATGCATGTTTGGCTTCACTAATCCCTTGTCAATTAGGTATTGCATCTATAATCATAATTCACACAACTGAAGGGAATTCATCTTATATGGATCTTTTGAAATAGGTCTATTATGGGAATTAATTCAATGTAGAAATTGGTCTCTCTTTATGGTAGAAATACAAATCGATACATATTGCTTAAATTTTTTTAAGGATGAGATTCAAAATTTTAATAAAAACTACAGTTTTAATATAAAAATTGATAATATATGTGTACAATCCAAAAATAGCATGCATATCCACCATTATAATTTGTTAATATTTATTTTTAAAATGATTTTTAAAAAAATAACTTTATAATAAAATTGTGAAGTTGGGACGCATAAAAAATTAAATATAATATAAATTATACATGTTTTTTTTAGAGTTGTATTTAAGATCAAAAAATTAAATTGAAGTGATTATCTCATCTTATTGATAAAATTATTGGTCATTTGTAATATGTATCTATGTTTAATTATCCCCTTATTCAACTATGTATACTCAAAGCATATTCTCAGTGATGAATGTTTTTGTAATAAATATTACTGGTGGGACCCATGGATACATGTTTGGATTCACTAAACCCTTGTCAATTAGGTATTTCATCTATGCTCATAATTCACACAACTGAATGGAATTCATCCTATATGGAGCTTTTGAAATAGGTCCATTGTGGGCATTAATTCAATGGAGAAATTGGTCTCTCTTTTTGGTGGAAATATAAATTGATACAATTTTTTTTTATTTTTTTAAGGATGAGATTCAAAATTTTAATAAAATCTATAATTTTAATATAAAAATTTATAATATCACTTATTTATGTACAATCCACAAATAATATGCATATCCACCATTAGAATTTCTTAATATTTATTTTAAAAATGATTTTAAAAAAATAACTTTATAATAAAATTGTGAAGTTGGGGGCCATAATAAAATTCAATATAATATAACTTATACATGTTTCTTGAGAGTTGTATTTAATATTAAAAAAACAAGGCCAAGAATTAGTGGATATAGTTTAGAGGAGAATAAAGATGTAGACTAAGAAGATTGAATAAATTTGTTTTTTAATATGTGTATAAATATAGTTAAATGTACTTATACGATGAGTGTATTTATACCATTATTTTGGATTATTTCAATACTTAAAAAGGCATATTACCTTTGAAAGAGAAATAAGATTAAACAACAATCACAATGATTTTGAATGCTTTAATAATTGAATAATTTATATTATTTACTAACCACAAGGCCGTCAAGTGTGTGAAGACTCCAAATAAGTCAAATAATATACATGAAAAGTGGGTGTACTTATTGCAGGGATATACTTTTGTTTTAAAACATAAATCAAGAAAATAGAATCATGTATTTAATTCTTTAAGTAGGCAAGTGTCATTGTTAACTAGTATGGTGAGTGAAGTAGTCGGATTTGAAGTTATTAAGGAATTATATAAAACTAATCTAGATTTTGGGAAGATTTTTGAACAAAGCAAAAATCCATTAGAAAATGAGGTAAATACTATTCATTATTATTATCTTCTACATGATGGTTGTGTATTCATTGGAAAATAATTATATATTATCATTGGGTCTATGAGAGACAATATTATAAGATAATTGCATGGTGGTGGTTTAGGTGGACACTTCGTAAGAATAATAAAATATATTTGATGGAGGAGAAGTATTTTTAGCCAAATATGAATAGATATGTGGTAATTTATGTTGTAAATACATGATATACTATGTGGATAAGGGCCATACAAAAAACATAAGGTTATACATGTCATATGAGTACCAAGAGGACATGGGAATGATTTTAGTATGGATTATGTATTAATGATCCATTTTTTTAAGTTATGGACAAGTTTTATGAGATGGTTCATCTTATTGCATGTAAGAAAATCAATGATGTCACTAAAATATGAGATCTATTTTTTAAAGATGTGAGATTTCAATGTGTTCAAAAAACCATTACTTCATATAGAGATTCAAAATTTATAAGTCATTTTTGGAGGAATCTATGGAAAATTATATGAATTAGACTATAATTTATTAGTGAATACTACCCAAAAAATTATGGAAAACTATAAGTAGTAAAAAAGATCTTGAAAAAATGGTTGAGATGCATAGTTGGAGAGAAGCCCAAGCAATGGGACTTGGGTTTACCATAAGTTAAGTTTGCATATAATAGTTTAGTGAATATATTAGTATGGAAATCACCATTTTGGATTGTTTATAGAGGAAATTTTAAGGGTGTTTTACATTTGATGTAGTCATTAATTATAGAATGGGTTAGTTTTGATACATAAACATTTTTAAAGTACATAAAATAGATGTAAGTAGAATTAAGCATAAAGTTATAGGGAAGCAATGAAAAATATAAGGTAGAAAAAGTTATAATAAAATTGACAAAATTATTTGAATAATGATATTTGGTGATGGTATATTTTATAAAATAAACATTTCTTAAAGGAACATGCAACAAGTTGAAGAAGATTGGTATGTAAAGAATTGTGAATAAAATAGATGAAAATGTTTATGAAGTGAATTTACCACAGAATTTTCATATTTATATACTATTAAATGTTTCATATTTATATGGATTTAATATATAATATTATGAAGGGTAATAAAGTTAATAATTAGATAATATAGGTTCTGGATAATAACAAAGTGAACATAAGACAAGGCAACTATAACATGTATTTGGTATAGTGTAAAGGACTAAAATGGGAGAAAACACTTGGGTTTAAGAATGGGAGTTGAATAATATTGAAAATAATAAATGGTAGGAGTATTAATAGGTTAACTAATAAGATGAGAGTTATTTTCAACTATAGGAGGATAATGTGGACACCTATCTTGTGGAGGCCATAAATTTTGATTAGAGAACCCATTTGCACTCCTTTTTTTGAAAATAAAGATCTTGGATAGGATAATGCATCCACAACCTATCATTTACTCTTATAATTAATTAGTTTATTAAGATTAAATCTCATTTAATGTAAATTTAAAATATAATATAGGAGGATAAATAAGACAGCTTACTATAAAAATATAGTGATGTACAAAATTTATAGAAGTTGTAAATTACTACAAAATTAAATATGGTTAGGGTTAGAGATGTTGCATAGAATGTGAATGTAGTGATTTAATATTCATTATCAATGAAAATGTATACTAATCCATTTACCAAAATATGGTAATAACCTATCAAGAATGGTGGTAACAACATTCTAAAATTGTGATACTGGTGCAACTGAAATGGTTACACCAAACAGTCTAGAAAATAATGTAAAATAACTTGTATGCTATATTTTATTATGCTAACATTCCCCCTTATTACATTATTTTTAAAAACATCATATTATTGATAGTGGACCCCTCTTATTTCAAACATGGTAAAAAGTTTTTACACTTTCCGTATAGCCTGCTCACTTTTTAAGGTGGCATGTTATCTTTATGGCTTCATGGTCTTAGTGGAACCTTGGTTTTTGCTTATAGGATTACCAAAAATTTGGAATTGACATGAGTACATCTGTCTATTCTATACACTTTGGTACTTTCTCAGATTTCCATAGGAGGTACCAAACTAGAAAATAATGATCAGTAATTTTATTGAAATCTACACTACATAATAAAAACACACCATGCATAACATAAAACAAACACACTAAAAAATGTCACCATATAAATGATGTAACCCCATCATAGGCAACTCACGAGAGGATGCCAATTGTCCTGTAGCCTCCATGTATCCCCTAGCCTCCAGTAAGGTGCTACTACATGTTTCACAACAAGAGATGTGAAATGAAGGTGACCTCATCAAATAACTCTTCACTTTCATTAGTATCTGGTGGATCCTCTACTTGAGAAACATTAGCTTTACTAGGCTTGAATTTCCCTTTGAGAACATCTTTTGCTAAAATAAAATAGTCCCATGCTGTATGATCTTACTTCTTGTAGTAGTGGCATTTATCTTTATTTTGTCAATATTAGACTTTTTATTTCGAGAATAAAGTGCATTCTCATGTTGAAAAATACATTCATCTTATAAAATTATATTTTTGTCTTATGCCAGTAGTGCTGCAATCATATCATTGAGAGATTGTGATGGTATTTGGCTAAGACTAAATATAATATTGTTATATTTTTATGGTAGACTATTCAATAGAATAACTTTTGCATCATGATCTTCGACATTAGTTTTTACCTCATAAAATTTCCTAATAAGAGATATCAAATTTTTTATATGGTTGGACATAGTTATTACATCATCCATTTTAAATCTATAGAACTACAATTTTAGTGAAAATTAGGCATTTAACACTTTTACACCAAACAGGGTGTTGAGCGTATTCTAAATTTCCTTGGATGATTTTTCTAAATCCACATGATGTAACTCAAAATCTAAAATCACAAATCCAATAATACATTTTGGTTTATCATCTCTTGTTTTTCACTCAAATGATTTACTTGCATCAGTGGGTTACTTCTCATCTGCATTTATGATACCCCACAAATATTTATGCATCAATTGCATTTGTACTTTAACCTTCTATGTATGAAATTTTAAACCAAAATATTTCTCTATGAGAATTTGAATTTCCATCTTGAAACAAAGAGACGTAGATCAATCTAATAAAATAAAATGAGAAAAGTACTAGGATCAAAATGTTGTGGAATGATGTAGCCTCCCAACATGTGTTAATTAATAAAATTAACAAAAGGAAAATGGTCTTCAAAATCTCCTTACTGTGTTACTGGTGTTCATGATGGTAGTGATCTTTAGAAAAAAACACCTTGGCTACGTTATTTTATACATATCACCAAATGCTTGGTCATCTTTATCTACCTTGATACTACACTGTTGTGATGTTGCACAGTTCACAAGTCTTCTAGGTTTGTATTGCATGGTCTTTTAGGTATTTACATCTTCAAGATTCAAATGCTATAAGACTTCCATGCTTTTTTATATTACTAGCTGCATTTTCTTCCCAGGAATATTTTTGCTATGAATTGATTGCTTTTACCTTGCATCTCTTTTCTATGAATGGAGATGTAATCAAACTTTGGGCTTTATTTGTCGTATTGTCTACACTTCAAGATTTCTTAACCGTAGATCATGATTTTATAAATTATTGAATGGAATAAGACTATATTATTATTTATATACAACAAGATCTTGTAAATCATAAAATTACACAAAATTGATGCAATCTTTGATCAATACAACAAAGATGCAGATTATGCTAACTCCAAGTTTATATAGACAAATCACTTTATCACTAATTAAGCTAAATGTAAATGGTGTAATTGATAAATTATGTAGTACTCAATTCTCTCTTCATTCATATGGGTGATAATATATACGAGATCCCCTTACAAAAATCTTATGTATCCATCATGGGAATAATCTGACACTACTCTGATACCAAAATGTTACACATAATGAGAATGTAGTGATTTAATATTCATTATCAATGAAAATATATACAAATCCACTTATTAAAATATGGTAACAACCTACTGGGAATGGTGGTAACAACATTCTAAAATTGTGATACTGGCATAATTGAAATGGTTACACCAAATAGTCTAGAAATAATGTAAAAGAACATGTACGCTATATCTGATTATGCTAACAAGAGAGATGTCATTCAAAATTGTTTTATCTCAAAGTTTTTTTTTCATTCACTGAGTATGACTATTTGAAACTATTAATAAAAAAATATATAAAAACTTTAGTTAAAAATAATGACTTGTTGTGTCCTATGACAAGTGAAAAGTAGCTAGAAAGGGTTGTAGTGCATAATTATTTGATTATGAAGATTTGTCTATGTAGAGTGTGCATTAAATATATAATTATGGGTTTATTTTCATCTATCTATATATTTCCTTAATTTTTGTAGAGCCTTGGATCTATCGATCACCTACATAATAAAAAACCCAGCCTACAAAAGTACATAACATAAGAACAAATGCAAAAGGGGGAAGAATGGGAAAGTGGAGTAAAACCAAGCTATAGTCATAAAACCCATTATTGATTGAGTGTCTCCTGCATAGTCCAAGTGGTCTTCAAGCCAATGCAGTTCTCCCTTTGGCTAAGATCATATGAATTCAACTAGAAAATTTTATTTAAATGATTGACAAATGATGTCCTCAACCTACAAAAAAATAATGTTAACTTGGCAAATTATTGTAGTAATGTAGTAAAATTTTAGTAGGGATCTTTACTAAATTGATAATTAATTTTGAAAGTTCCTTTATAAGAGAGTACTAGATGGATTAGTTGGGGGATTAAAATGATACTCTTGATGTGCCTTTATAGAATAATATTTCAATTATCTCTAACAACTAACATATTTTTGCGTGTAGGTAATACATTAGGATGCATGTAATTTTGAAAAACTAGCCTTTGGAGCATGGGATAAAAATCTGCACTAGTGGACCAGTAAACAATGCACCCCATTTTGCTTAGTGTGAACTTGTCTATAATGGATAGAGGCCTCTAAGACTAAATTAAGTATGGAGTATATATTGATAAAGTATGAATAGGAATAAATTATGGAATTTTGAAAGATTTTCTCAGTAATTTCAATAATTTGATGGCCTTCATATAGATAAATGATTATGCTAATGGCAAGTTAGCAAAGCAAGGCAAAGATGTCAAGGATAAGCATTGTCAAGAATTTATTGACTAAATTTAAGTTTTTACACCTGCCTTGTATACTTAGGATACATTTCCATATAATTTGAATGCAATAAGTGACCATCTAAGGGTCTAAATTGCATTCTAGTATTTTACAAAAAAAAATAGAATTTTAAAAATTAGACATATTTATAACCAAAAATAAAATTGACCTAAAATTCATCCATTATCATGAAATTAATGTGTATATAATAAGTGTATACTTTTAGGCCCATCTGAACTTTCATGTAAAAGTTTCTAAAAATAGAAACATCTAAAAATAGCAGGGCCATTTAAGTCTAGGTATATTTAATTTATTTAGATTTTTTAATTTTTCATGTCAACTCCAATTTTAAATTAAGTTTTATTTAAGTAATTGTATGTTATGATTTTAATTCATTCATGTATAATCAATATATATTAATAATACTCAATAAATTTTGAGAAAATTGGGTCTATTGAAAATTTGCTTTTCTAGTTTCTAATTTCATCACCACGTGAGCCATGAACCTTTTGATTCAATTTTATCTTAGGTACCACATGAGAAAAGAACCATTCAAATAAAAATATTTATGGCCACCACATAATTTAAGATCCATCATGAGAAATAATATAAACATTTTTACGAGATATATTGTTATCTCAAATCCATGACATTAGTGCTCAAAATAACACATGAAAAAGTTTGTGGGCTTTGTACCTTAAGTAAATAAGTTTTAGGTTTTAAATACATTAATTACAGGTGTTCAAGTAAAACATATTTAAACTAAATTTTTGTATAGACACCACACAAATTTAAAATATTACAACTAAAAGCTTTTGGAGGCATCACACAAGACAACATCCATTAGATTACAAATTTTTGAAGGGACCAAATAATTCAAGATCCATCATATGCAAGGATATATACATTGTTAAGATATCTACAATTATCTCAAATACATGACATTAATTCTAAAAATAACACATGGAAAATGTTTTCTGCCTTGTACCTTAAAGCAACAAGTTGTAGGCTCAAATAACATTAAGCCTAGGTGGTCCAATAGAGTATCTTTAGTTTCAATTTTTTTGGAGACACCACATGATCCAAGAACCTTTTAATTCAATTTTATTAGAGGTACAAGTAACTAGTAAAAATGGGGTTCAATTAACACTAGTCTACGTGGTCCACTATCATGAAAATCAACTTCACTTCATCTTTTTTATTTAGAAAATAGGGTGTTGTTTTTATTTTGAACATCTGAGCGTAATAATATTATATGAAATTCATGTGTAAATTATAGGTTATAATCAAAGGTTTATTATAACTTGGTTTAAAATTTGGAAATTGAGGGTCTGAATCCAAGGTTTTAAGTAACCTATCATGCATTCTAGGTTGCAGTACACTTTGTTCGTCTATATAAATTGTATGAAAATAATAGCAATTCATGCATTATGTTTTGAGTGTTGTTTGAGAACTTAGTTACTAAAATGAAATTTTATAAGGTCTCTAATCCTAGGTGTTCTAGTGGATTATCCAAATTATTATTCATCATGATAATATATATCTCTTTTCCCATGATATAATGTGAAATAATCAAAGGGCACATGAAACAAATAATGATTTCATATCACATATGATATCAATTAAATGATCCAGCCACAATTAATACTTAACCATGGGCCTAATACTAGGTGATGTTAGGTGGGGCTTCACATATCCATTGATGGCCAATAAAATGTTTTTGTCACTAGCATGAGAAATTTTAAATAAATTACATGCAATCTAAAGTAAAATATTGTTAAACTACATTGTTGAATAATTTTAATGTTTATGCACTCATTAGATACTAATTATTTATATGTATTTTTCACATATTTTCCAATATCTAAAATCCATGAAAATAATGTTAAAAAAATCACACATTAAGAACATTTTGGGCAATGTACTTTAAAGAAACAAGTTGTAGGGTCAAATAGAATTAAGCCCGAGTGGTCTTGTGGAGTAGCTTTAGAATCAATTTTTGTAGAGGCACCACATGAGCCAAGGACATTCCAATACAATTTTTTTTTGCGGCACCACATGAGCCAAGAGTTATTCCATTTTATTTTTATGGAGGATCTACATAAGTCAATATATCTAATGTGTAAGAATAACTACATTTCTAGGAAATGCATTACTAACTATAATCCATGACATTAGTGATCAAAAGAACACTTGTGAAAACTTTTTTGGGCCTCTAGGAATTGTAATGAATTAGATTTAGATTCAGTTTTTGTGGAGGCACCACATGAGCTAAGAATATTTAAATTCAATTATTTTTTAGGTACCACACATGCCATGAGCTGATCCATTAATTTTTTGTGAAGGGACCACATAAGCCAAGAGCCCTTATGTTAAAGAATATTGACATTGTTAAGACATGTACCATTATCTCAAATCTATTATATTAATTTTTAAAATAACACGTTAAGAATTTTGTGAGCCTTATATCTTAAATAAACAATAAATTGTAGATTCAAATAACACTAATCCCATAGGTGGTCCAATAGAATATACTTATATTCAATTTTCATAAGGATAAATAGGTTTTATATTATTTTATGACATTTTCCAAGCATTTGTCAAAAAAATTTAATTGGAAGGTTCTTGGCTCATGGTGGGCTTCATCAACAAGCCAATATTTTCAATGATATTCTCATTGAATACCTAGGATCCCTACCTGACATCTTAGTTCTCGATCTTCTAATTCTCTATTGGAGATTGGAGATGAGAAAGAGAAAGTTTCCTTGGGAAAATATAAAGCTGCCATTCTTTATTAAGTATGTGGTATTCATTTTTGTTCGTTAGCAACTACTTGAGTAGACATCATTAGTGTGTTACTATATGAGGAGATAAATAAAATAATAAATTTAGGATATTTATCTTTTTATAATTATCAATGCATAGATCACTAATTATTTATGCCAAGATAAAGAGGTCAAGCTTACATATTATGGTGGAGCTGATAAAGGGTCTCACCATCGGAGGGTAACATAGATTTGAGTGGTGGAGGAAAAATATGAAATAGTGTGTAGGTTAAAGACTAATCAGGTCATAAGTGCAAAACATTTGGTCTTATGAATCCATTATATCTTATGAGAACTATGAAATAGTTTGAGCCCTGCCATAAAGCATAATATATTTACTAAAATTGGCACAAGTTTGAACTCTACAAGGTATTATATTATAAATTATGTATATTAGATAATAAACAATTTTTTGGAAATATTTTGTTCTTGGAGTGGTAATGACTTTTAGTAAATGGAAGTAATGAAAGATACTATTTGCATCTAAATATATTCATTAGGGCTACCATGTCAGGAGCTTTTGACAGTTGTTAAAATGAAAAATTAACTCATTAATATGAAGTAAATTTTTTTGGATATAGTCTTATGATATTCTAAAGATATAAGTGGTGTTATCACCTTGACATTATGTAAAACTAGTGTTAAGCCCCATAGTTGGTGATTCAATGTTATATTTGTAAAAAGTTGTATATGTTAAGAGTTAACTAGTCATGTTATGAGGAGGCATACATACAGATAAGATATTTAAAATAATTCCTTTCATATCAATTAATGATTTTTTCCTACTCTTGACTAAAGGATAAAAGATGGAAAAGGTACAATTAAGTAAAAGTAATTGTACATTTTTAAAATTTAAATGTATTTTGAGGTTGTAAGAGATAGTTAGAGCAGAAAATGCCAAGGAGAGAAACCCAAAGAAGGGATATGAAGGTTGAAAGAAGAAGAGAAGTAGGAAAGCAAGGGGCATAAGATAAAAGAGGAAACAAGTAGAGAAAGTGAAGAAACTAGGTAGAGTAGTAGGAAGCCATCCAATTCATGTAAGATGAGTTTAAGGAAAATGCATTGATTTCCATGCAAGATGGTCCAAAGTTATAGAAAGGACAACCAAAGTATCCAAAATAATAGAAATTTGAGAAGTAAAAATGGTGGTGCCATATTTTCCACACCAATATGCATGACACTTATCACTATTGGTATAATTATTTGACTCAAGACATATCTAGTCGAGAGGGCACATCTAGTAGAGATAACACATAGAAATCAAAAAGACATCCTCAATGATAGAAGCAACTAGGACATAAAGTAGCAAAATATTAACTAGAACATGATGGTTCATCTAAAGAGTAAGTAATAGTAAAATAATATTGTGATGCATATAATAACTTATTTCTTGTCTCCCAAACCTCATCACAAATGAGTAATATTTGGTTGATTGACTTAAGTACTAGTAAGTATATGACAAGATGCAAAGATATCTTTGATTCATTAACTAATCAACCCACTAGTTATCAAGTTTGGATCATAGATGATAAGGAGTATGCTATAGAAATAATTGGGACTGTCACAATTCCTCTTGAGATGATAAGTTGTACTCTCACAAAGGTTTTGTATGTTTCTAAATTGACAACAAATATTTTGACTATAAGTCAGCTCTTGAATCATAAGGTTAAGGTGATGTTCCTAATTGGGAATGGCACCAAATATTGTCTCCTCTCACAAGAAGGGAAGGTAATTGATAAATATTTTCTAAAGTATTATTTATTTTCACTAGATGTAGTTTCATCCAATGTAGTTACTCTCTCTACCTATACATTGTAATCTATTTCCCTCTAGTATTATTGATATGGGAACCTTTATGATGAATCCTTATATCATCTCAATTCAAAATTAATAGTATGTGGTATTCCTCATCTTTTATATTCTTTACCTATATCCCCTATATTCCTTATGGTAAAACAACATAGATTTTCATTCAAGCCGATTCCTTCTCATGCTAAGGATCATCTTGATGTGGTACATATTGATTTGTGTAGACCCTTTCCGAATTATTTTCAAGGATTAAAGTACTTCCAATTATTCATTGATGATTTCTCTCACAATACTTGGGTTTTCTTTCTCAAGAATAAGAGTGAAGTAATTTGCTCATTTTAAGGTCTTCTACCAACTTGTTGTGACCCAGTTAGGGAGGCCTCTTTGTATCCTCGACTCAGATCAAGGGTGGACTTCAAATCAAAGGAGTTTTTGGAATTATTTAAGTAACACACTATCAAATAACACTTGAATGATCCCTATACACCCCAATAAAATTGAATTATAGAGTGACACATTCATTCAATAATGGAGATGGCTCATTTCATGCTTTCCACATCAAAGTTAGAGGCACCATCTTGGGAAAATGTAGTCCAGATAACCATCTTCTAAATAGGGCACATATAAACATCTTTCAATACAAGACACCATAATAGGTATGGATTATTTATAAACCTTTGATCTCCCATATAAGAGAATTTGGTTGTACATCATATATGCATGTCCCTACTAAAAAGAGGAAGAAGATTGAACTAAAGACATAATAGTACATACTATTGGGGTACAATACAACCTCAAAATCATATCGTCTCATATATCTTGAGGCATAAAATATTTATGAAAGTTGAGACATGGTTTTTGATGAGTCATCATTCAACTCATTAACATACAAAGAGGATTAAAATCCAACCACCTCTCATAAGTTGATTTTATAGTCAGATGATGATTATGATGAAGATGAGATACAAGGAGAATAATTAATTAATATTGAAAATTGGGAAGATAATTCTTCATCAAATAAGCATCAACATAGACATCCAAAGTAAGTAGAAAGCACCATCAGGGATTCAATCCTAAAATCTATTATGTATACTTCATCAAGATTTTAGACAAGAAGACAAGTGATAAATGAGGTTAATATCACACTAATGAGTTTATTTGTTAATAACACCAAACTAGAGATAGTTTGAGAGGCATTATCTCAACCTCAGTGGATGAAGGCAATAGATGCCAAATATGATTCCTTGACAAAAAATAGAATGTGGTAACTTGTATATCTACTTATAGGAAATAAATCCATTGGATGCAAGTGGATTTTCAAAATAAAATACAAGGAAAATGGATCCATCGACAAATACAAAGAATAACTTGTTAAAAAGGGGTATGCTCAATAAGAAGGAATTGATTATGAGGAGACCTTTATACCAATTGTAAAGATCAAAACCATTAGAATTTTCTATGCATTGGCAACACAAAAAGAGTGTAAGATTTAGAAGATGGATGTCAAAAGTAATGTTTTTAATGGTGATCTCAAGGAAGAAGTGTACATGACCTAGGTAGAAGTATTTATTAACAAAAAACATTCACAAAAAGGTATGTCATCTAATCAAGTCACTTTATTGAGTTAAGAAAGCATAAAGGGCATGGCACATTAAGATAGATGGTCATATATTACAACATGGATTCATTCAAATCCCCTCAGATTCGAATTTGTTTATCAGGAAACTAGGCATAGATATTATCATTCTTGTTTTCTATGTGGATGATCTTGTGATCATAGGAAGCTTAGATGATCTCATTGAAGAAATGAATAATGACTTGCATAAATATTTTTACATCATAGAATTGAGACTACTTCATTACTATATTGGCTTGGAGATATGGAAAAAGAAGAATTACATTTTTGTTTCACAGATGAAATATTCCAAGACACTATTTGAGAAATAAGAGATGACAAATTGTAAACCATTGTCAACTCCCATGGAGAAAGGTTTGAAACTTTATTGATTTTAGGTTTCACTTCAAGTAGATGGAATTCAATATAAGCAACTTGTTGGGAGTCTTATTTACTTGACATATACCAGACCATAAATATGCTTTCTTGTCATCTATCTTTCAAGATTCATTCAGGAGCCAAATAAATGAAATTGATTTGAATCAAATCAAGTTTTGAGATATGTTTGAGGTACAGGAGATTATGGTCTAGAATACAAGAAGAACTCACATTTACTCTTATAGGGTTATACATACTTGGACAATACATGATTTTTTGATGACATGAAATCAACTTAATGATATATCTTTCATCTCAAATTTAGACTAATTTCATGGATTATTAAGAAGGAATATGCAATTATTATATAATCTGTAGAGGTAAAAGATCATGCCACACAAGGAAGTATGTGAGAAGTAATTTAGTTATGTCACATTTTATATGACATAGAAATTCCTAAAGATCAGCCACCGATCCTTTTCCATGATAACCATGGTGTTTTGAAGCTTGTCAAGAATCTATTTTTTTATGAAAGAACCAAATACATTGAGGTCCAATGTCATTACAATTGAGAACAAGTCTTGAAAAACCACTTTCAACTCCAGTACTACCCAATAGATTTATAGATAATAGATATACTCACCAAGTCACTTAACAAGGTGAAAATTGATCTATTTTGGGGGTAAATTTGTAAAAACAATGTAATAAAGAGGGGAATGTTAGCGTAGTTTGAAATATATTGCATTGTTTTAAAGTAATAAATAACTTATTTAATCTAAGCTTTGATGGTTACGTAACTACAGTTGATGCAGTTGGTAACTATTCAACTATTTTTGTATTATATATATTCACATTCTTTATTAATGAATATACATCAAAACATTTTGCTTGCTACAATGTGTAAAATTTTCTAAAAATATAAACATCTAAAAATAAGAGGGTTAATTAACTCTAGGCATTTTTTTTATTTATCTAACTTTTTTAATTTTACATGTCAACTCCAATTTTGAATTGAGTTTTATTTAAATAATTTTATGTGATGCTTTTAACTCATTAATGTAAAAATAAATAGATATTAGTACTCAATAAATTCTAAGAAAATTAGAGTTATTGAAAATTTGATCTTCTAGTTTCTAATTTCATCACCACATTAGCCTAGAACCATTCGATTTTATATTTTTTGAATTACCACATGAGCCAAGATCCATCCGAATAATTTTTTGGGTAGGCACCACATAATTTTAGATGCCTCATGAGTAATAATATATATTACTAGGAGATGTATTATAAACTAAGTCCATGACATTGGTACTAAAAAGAACACATGGAAATTTTTTTGGGCCTTGTATATTAAGGCAACAAATTGTAGGTTAAAAATCACTAATCCTATGTGTTTAAGTGGAATAGATTTAAATTATTTTTTTGTGGGGACACCACACAATCCAAGATCCCTTATGTGCAAGAATATTTTCATTATTAAGATATGTACCATTATGTGAAATCCATAAAATCAATTCTAAAAAGAACACATGGAAAGTTTTGTTGGCCTTGTACCTTAAGGCAACAAGTTGTAGGCTCAAATAACAATAAGCCCAGGTGGTCCAATAGAGTGCATTTAGTTTCATATTTTTTGGATACATCACATGTGCCAAGAAACTTTCAATAAGTACAAGTAACTAGTAAAATGTGGGTTCAAATAACACCAAATCTACATGGTCCACTATCATGAAAATAAACTTCACTTCATCCTTTTTATTTATAAAATAGGGTGGTGTTTTTCTTTCAAACATTTGATCCTATTAATTAGTGTGTAAATTACAAGTTATAATCAAAGGGTTATTGTAACATGGTGTAAAATATGTAAATTGAGGGTTTAAATCCATGGTTTTAGGTAACCTAGCATAAATGCTAGGTTGCAGTACACTTCATTCATCTATATAAATTCTCTGCAAACAATTGTAACTCATGCATTGTGTTTTGAGTGTTTTTTTAGAACTTAATTACTAGAATGGAATTTCAGAAGGTCACTAAGCCTAGGTGTTCCAGTAGAGTAGCCAAATTCTTACTCATCACCAGAATATATTTCTCTTTTCTTGCGATCCAATGTGAAATAATCAAAGGGCACATGAAACAAAAGACAATTCCATGTCACATATAATGTATCAATTAAATGGTCTAAGAAAAATTAATAATTAACCATGGGCCTAATCCAAGGTGATGTTAGGTGAGGCTTTGCATATGCATTGATGGATAATAGGATGTTTTTATCACTAGCATGAATTTTTTTTAAGAAATTGCGCATGATCTAAAGCAATGTTGTTAAAATACATTTGTGAATAATTTGAATATTTATGCACTCATTAGATACTAAATGCTTATATACATTTTTCACATATTTACCAATAACTAAAATCCATTGCAATAATGTTCAAAAGAACATGTGAAAAACTTTGTCGACAATGTACCTTAAGAAAACAAGTTGTAGGGTCAAATAGCACTAAGCCGAGGTGGTCCAATGGGATAGCTTTAGATTCAATTTTTGTAGAGGCATCACATGAGACAAGGACCTTTCAATTTATTTATTTTGGAGGCACCACATGAGCCAAGAGCCATTCCATTTAAATTTTTTAGAGGCATTACATAAGCCAAATAACGTAATGTACAAGAATAGCGACATTGCTCGGAAATGTATTATTATCTAAAATTTATGATATTAGTGATCAAATAACACATGTGGAAAATTTTGTAGGCCTCTAGATGTTCCAATTAGGTAGCTTTAGATTATTTTTTGTGAAAGTACCACATAACTAAAAATCTTTAAATTCAATTATTTAAGAGGTACTCCACATGTCGTGAGCTGATTCATAAAATTTATATGAAGGGACCATATAAACCAAGAGCTCTCATGTGCATGTGCAAGAATGTTTACTGGACATAAACCATTATCTCAAATCTATAATATTAATTTTAAAAAGAACATGTGAAAAATTTTGTGGGCCTTATACTTCAAGGCAATAAGAAATTGTAGAATCAAATAACTCCAAATCCATATGTGGTCCAGTTTTGTGGGCCTTACATTCGAATTTCAGGAAAACACCACATGAGCCAAGAACCTTTCAATTCAATTTTGTTTCGAGCATATATAATAATGTGTAGAATTCGCGTGTAAATTGTACGTCTGAATCAAAGTTCACGTGATCCAAAGCAAAAAAGCCACCCTACGCCTTCTGGATGGATCCGTGGATGGCAGCGGCTATGGATATAACGTTGCTCAAGAATACAGGAATATGGGGGAAATGCTACTAGTTAAAACGAATGCATCAAGACCATCAGGTAAGTTAATCTCACTCATTTTAGAAAATAAATAAATAATAGGTTCTTCTGGATTTAATTGGGTAATAATCTTCGCTAATTGTTAATTGAATTTCTGCAGACGGTTCATTCAATCCAGAAATGTATTCTGGAGTTGAGTTGAACGCTAAAGGAAGAGAAGTCGCTCTGTTATTAACAGTCGACGATAAAATCACTGAAGTCGTATACTTTGTGTTATATAAGTTTAAGGAGGTTGAAGAGCGTCTGGCTGAGAAGGAAAGCTTGATCCTTAAGATTAAGCAAGATTTGGGCTGCGACTGTTGATCTCCTACTCCTCCTTTCCAATTTAATATATGTAGTTTTATGTTTTTATATTAATTCAGTATGTTTTTAAGAATATTTAAATAAGGAAAGGAGATCGATGTTATCATCCCGAAGCACAACTGCACACAGTTCTTATGGGTGCCG
This sequence comes from Torreya grandis, assembly GCA_037957365.1. Taxonomy (NCBI): domain Eukaryota; kingdom Viridiplantae; phylum Streptophyta; class Pinopsida; order Cupressales; family Taxaceae; genus Torreya; species Torreya grandis. Next base: position 7,312,458 of record JARHVA010000068.1, read on the forward strand.
TGGATGATAAAGGATAATTGTAATATTGTTCAAAAGTGTTATTATAATAAATGTTATCAATCGTATTATGTTTTATTAATTATATTTTTATTTAACTTTTCATTGCACTACATTAATTTAAGATCATTTTTAGGAGTAATTGTTTTATGTTGGATATGCCACATTCAATATTCCTCAAACATTGTCTTCCAGCAGGCCTCTGATCACTGTAAACCCATAAACATAAATTATTGGGCTGCATACGAACATTCAAAAATCAGAAAATTTGGGATTGGAGATCCAACATTCAATACCTAATGTCTTCCTAAAACAGTATGTTATTTTGATAGATTAATGTATTTATGTGAACACGATGAGAATATTTTGTTGGTCTAAATTATATTGTTAATATTGAAATTAATTTAATTTTTTTTTTAATTATCATATCCAAACACAATTAAAAATCATTCTTATAAGTGAAATGGAAGATAAAAAGATTTTATAACATTTTCAAAAGGCGTAGGATGGTCCACGTTTGAAGGATATTTTGCTTTTTAATCTCTTCAAGATTGCTTCTCACTTCATCCACAGAAGCCAAACGCCACTGATCCGATATTTTGGTTGCATCCCTACTAGAGACCTTCTGAAATTCCATTCTAGCAATTCTGTTCTCAAACAACACTCAAATCACAATGCATGAGTTGGCATTGTTTGCAGCGAATTTATAGAGATGAATGAAGTGCACTGCAGCAAAGCATTTACATTTACACCAGGTTACAGCAAACCTTCGATTCTGTCATACAATTTACATGTGAATTCCACAGAATATTAATATGCTCACATGTTTGAAACGTGATCCACTATAAGTAAAAGCAACTTCACTTTGTCCTTTTTTTTCATTACAAAACAAAACAGGGTGGCTTTTTTTCTTTAAAAAACAAAATAGGGTGTCTTTTTTGCTTTGGATCACGTGAACTTTGATTCAGACGTACAATTTACACTCGAATTCTACACATTATTATATATGCTCGAAACAAAATTGAATTGAAAGGTTCTTGGCTCATGTGGTGTTTTCCTGAAATTCGAATATAAGGCCCACAAAACTGGACCACATATGGATTTGGTGTTATTTGATTCTACAATTTCTTATTGTCTTGAAGTATAAGGCCCACAAAATTTTTCACATGTTCTTTTTAAAATTAATATTATAGATTTGAGATAATGGTTTATGTCCAGTAAACATTCTTGCACATGCACATGAGAGCTCTTGGTTTATATGGTCCCTTCATATAAATTTTATGAATCAGCTCACGACATGTGGAGTACCTCTTAAATAATTGAATTTAAAGATTTTTAGTTATGTGGTACTTTCACAAAAAATAATCTAAAGCTACTTAATTGGAACATCTAGAGGCTTACAAAATTTTCCACATATGTTATTTGATCACTAATATCATAAATTTTAGATAATAATACATTTCCGAGCAATGTCGCTATTCTTGTACATTACGTTATTTGGCTTATGTAATGCCTCTAAAAAATTTAAATGGAATGGCTCTTGGCTCGTGCGGTGCCTCCAAAAAAAAATTTTGAAAGGTCCTTGGCTCATGTGATGCCTCTACAAAAATTGAATCTAAAGCTATCCCATTGGACCACCTCGGGTTAGTGCTATTTGACCCTACAACTTGTTTTCTTAAGGTACATTGTCCACAAAGTTTTCCACATGTTCTTTTGAACATTAATGCCATGGATTTTAGTTATTGGTATATATGTGAAAAATATATATAAGTATTTAGTATCTAATGAGTGCATAAATATTCAAATTATTCACAAATGTATTTTAACAACATTGCTTTAGATCATGTGTAATTTCTTAAAAAAAATTCATGCTAGTGATAAAAACATCCTATTATCCATCAATGCATATGCAAAGCCTCACCTAACATCACCTTGGATTAGGCCCATGGTTAATTATTAATTGTTCTTGGACCATTTAATTGATACATTATATGTGACATGGAATTGTCTTTTGTTTCATGTGCCCTTTGATTATTTCACATTGGATCGCAAGAAAAGAGAAATATATTATTGTGATGAGTAAGAATTTGGCTACTCTACTGGAAAACCTAGGCTTAGTGACCTTCTGAAATTCCATTCTAGTAATTAAGTTCTCAAACAACACTCAAAACACAATGCATGAGTTACAACTGTTTGCAGAGAATTTATATAGATGAACGAAGTGTACTGCAACCTAGCATTTATGCTAGGTTACCTAAAACCATGGATTTAAACCCTCAATTTACATATTTTAGACCATGTTACAATAACCCTTTGATTATAACTTGTAATTTACACACAAATTAATATGATCAAATGTTTGAAAGCAAAACACCACCCTATTTTATAAATAAAAAGGATGAAGTGAAGTTTATTTTCATGATAGTGGACCATGTAGACATTGTGTTATTCGAACCCACATTTTACTAGTTACTTGTACTTATTGAAAGTTTCTTGGCACATGTGGTGTCTCCCAAAAAAATGAAACTAAATGCACTCTATTGGACCACCTGGGCTTATTGTTATTTGAGCCTACAACTTATTGCCTTAAGGTACAAGGCCAACAAAACTTTCCATGTGTTCTTTTTAGAATTTATTTTATGGATTTCACATAATGGTACATATCTTAATAATGAAAATATTCTTGCACATAAGGGATCTTGGATTGTGTGGTGTCCCCACAAAAAAATAATTTAAATCTATTCCACTTAAACACATAGGATTGGTGTTTTCTAACCTACAATTTGTTGCCTTAATATACAAGGCCCAAAAAAATTTCCATGTGTTCTTTTTAGTACCAATGTCATGGACTTAGTTTATAATACATCTCCTAGTAATATATATTATTACTCATGAGGCATCTAAAATTATGTGGTGCCTACCCAAAAAATTATTCGGATGGATCTTGGCTCATGTGGTACCTCGAAAAAAAATGAATCGAATGGTTCTAGGCTAATGTGGTGATGAAATTAGAAACTAGAAGATCAAATTTTCAATAACTCTAATTTTCTTAGAATTTATTGAGTACTAATATCTATTTATTTTTTCATGAATGAGTTAAAAGCATCACATAAAATTATTTAAATAAAACTCAATTCAAAATTGGAGTTGACATGTAAAATTTAAAAAGTTAGATAAATATAAAAAATACCTAGAGTTAATTAACCCTCTTATTTTTAGATGTTTATATTTTTAGAAAATTTTACACGTTGTAGCAAGCAAAATGTTTTGATGTATATTCATTAATAGAGAATGTGAATATATATAATACAAAAATAGTTGAATAGTTACAAATTGCATCAACTGTAGTTACGTAACCATCAAAGCTTAGATTAACTAAGTTATTTATTAATTTAAAACAATGCAATATATTTCAAACTACGCTAACATTCCCCTCTTTATTACATTGTTTTTACAAATTTACCCCCAAAATAGATCAATTTTCACCTTGTTAGGTGACTTGGTGAGTATATCTATTATCTATAAATCTATTGGGTAGTACTGGAGTTGAAAGTGGTGTTCCAAGACTTGTTCTTAAATGTAATGACATTGGACCTCAATGTATTTGGTTCTTTCATAAAAAAATAGATTCTTGACAAGCTTCAAAACACCATGGTTGTCATGGAAAAGGATTGGTGGCTGATCTTCAAGAATTTCTATGTCATACAAAATGTGACAACCAAATTGCTTCTCACATACTTCCTTGTGTGGCATGATATTTTACCTCTACAGATGATAGAATAATTGTATATTCCTTCTTAATAATAAATGAAATTAGTCTAAATTTGAGATGAAAGATATATCATTAAGTTGATTTCGTGTCATCAATAAATCAGGCATTGTCCAAGTCTGTATAACCCTATAAGAATAAATGTGAGTTCTTCTTGTATTCTAGACCATAATCTCTTGTACCTCAGACATATCTCAAAACTCACTTTATTTTAACCTAATGACAATTATTTATATCCTATATAAATATCAAACTATAGATGACAAAAAACATATGTCTAGTCTTGTATATGTCAAGTAGATAAGACTCCCAACAAGTTGCCTATATCGAGTTCCATCTACTTGAGGTGAAACTTGAAATCAATAAATTTGTAAACCTTTCTCCATGGTAGTTGACAATGGTTTATAATTTTTCATATCATATTTCTCAAGTAGTGCCTTGGCATATTTCATCTGTGAGATAAGAATTTAATTCTTCTTTTGCCATATCTCTAAGCCAATATAGTAATGAAGTAGCCCCGAGTCTATCATGTTGAAGAATTTAATCAAGTCATTGTTTAATTCTTTAATGAGATCATCCGAGATGCCTGTGATCACAAGATCATCCATATACAAAACAAGAATTATAATATCTATTTCTACCTTCTTGATATACAAATTATCTTAAAAAGTAGTGCAGTAAAATGATTTGACATTGAAACTTAAATAAACATATAATTAATAAAACATAATATGATTGATAACATTTATTATAATAATAATTTTGAAAAATATTATAATTATCCTTTCTATCATCCACCTCACCCATAACATCAATCTCATTTCCTTAAAATATACTAAATTAATATAAAAACATAAAATTGCATATATTATATTGGAAGGGAGGACTAGGAGATCAATAGTGGTAGCCCAAATCTTGCTTAATCTTAAGGTTAAATCATTCCTCTTATCAAGGCACTCTTCAACTTGCTTAAAATGATATAACACAAAGTATATGATTTCATTGATTTTATCATCAAATTTTAATAATAGAGTGACTTCTCTTCTTTTAGCATTTGACTCAAGTCCAACATACATTTTTGGATTAAATGAAATGTCTGCTAGAAAATCAATTAACAACATTCTACTTTAGATCATGTGTAATTTCTTAAAAAAATCTCATGCTAATGATAAAAACATCATATTATCCATCAATGCATATGCAAAGCCTTGCCTAACATCACCTTGGATTAGGCCCATGGTTAAGTATTAATCTCTCTTGGACCATTTAATTGATAGATTGGATGTGATATGAAATTGTGATTTGTTTCATGTGCCTTTTGATTATTTCACATTGGATCATAGGAAAAGAGATATATATTTTGTGATAAATAAGAATTTGGCTACTTCACTAGAAAACCTAGGCTTAGATACCTTCTAAAATTCCATTCTAGTAATTAAGTTCTCAAATAACACTCAAAACACAATGCATGAGTTACAATTATTTGTAGAGAATTTATATAGATGAACGAAGTATACTACAACCTAGAGTTTGAGCTAGGTTACCTAAAACCTTGGATTCAAACCCTCAATTTCCACATTTTACACCATGTTACAACAAAAACTTTGATTATAACTTACAATTTACACATGAATTCCACATAATATTAATACGCTCAAATGTTTGAAAACAAAACACCACCCTATTTTCTAAATAAAAAGGATGAAGTGAAGTTTAATTTCATGATAGTGGACCACATAGACTTGGTTTTATTTGAACCTTCTTATTATTAGTTACTTGTACCTATCGAAAGGTTTTTATCATGTGTGGTTTAACCAAAAAAAAATTGAAACTAAAAGCTCTCTATTAGACCACTTGGGATTAGTATTATTTGAGCCTATAGCTTATTGCCTTAAGGTACAAGTCTGACAAAACCTTCCATGTGTTATTTTTAGAATTAATTTTATGAATTTTAGATAATGCTACATATCCTAACAATGAAGATATTCTTTCACATAAGGGATCTTGGATTATGTGATCCCTTCAAAATAAAATTAATCTAATGTCTCTTGGCTTGTGTGGTGCCTCCAAATAAGTTAAATTGAAATATTTTTAGCTCATGTGATGTCTCCACAAAAAAAAAAAAAAAAAAATCTATTCCACTTGAACACCTAGGATTAGTGTTTTTTAAACCTAAATTTTTTTCCTTAAGGTACAAGGCCCACAAAATTTTCCACTTGTTCTTTTGAACACTAATGTCATGTATTTAAATAAAAATGCATATCCTAGAAATGTATATATTATTGCTCATGAGGGATCTTGAATTAAGTAGCACCTCCACAAAACATTATTTGTAAGAACTTGGCTCATGTGGTACCTTGTAAAAAATGAATCAAATGGTTCTTGGCTCATGTGGTGATGAAATTAAAAATAGAAAATCAAATTTTTAGTAGCCTCAATTTTATTAGAATTTGAGTACTAATATCTATTGATTTTTTTTATGAATGAATTAAAATCATCACATAAAATTATTTAAATAAAACTCAATTCAAAATAGGATTTGACATGCAAAATTAAAAAAGCTAAATAAATCAAAAATATATGTAGAGTTAACAGACCCTATTTATTTTAGATGCTTCTATTTTTAGAAACTTTTACATGTAAGCTCAGATGGGCCTAAAAATATCCACTTATGGCATTCACACCAAATTCACACTAATGGATGAATTTCAACTCAATTTTAATTCCATTTTCAAATATATCTAGTTTTTAAAATTTTAAAACTATCAAAAAATACTAGAATGCAATTTTTGATCCTTATATGGTCACTTATCACCTTCAAACTATATGGAAATGTAGCACAAATTTCTAAGGCGAGTGTAAAAACTAAAATTTGATCAATAAATTCTTGACAATGATTTAGGGTATTTTTTAAAGAATGAGAATTTTTTGGAAGTGTATAATTGTAGGAAAATATTTTAATATTGAAATATATGGAACATAAGTATGATAGGAAAAATCTAAGGAATAACATAGAATCTACTAGTAATTAATGATTTTTTTTGCAAATCTAAAAATTTTATGAATATTTTATAAGTAAATTTGGTGAATATTTTTTTGAAAACTTCTTCATTAGTGAATCTAAAATTTTCAAAAAATTTCAAAAAATAGTTAGTTGGCAAAAAATAGCCCCTAAAAATTACCCTACAATGTTTGTCCTTGACATCTATACCTTGCTTGGCCAACTCATTATTATGATCATCATTTTTCTATTTAAAATCCATCAAAGTCTTAAAATTAATAAGAACATCTTCTAGACTTGCCTAATTTATTCCTTTTCATCCCTAATCAATAAATAATCCACTATTAGTTTAGTCTTAAAAGCCTCTATCCATTTTGGACAATTATGTAGTATAAAAACATGGATGCACTTCTTACTTTTCCACTAGTGCATAATTTTCTCCCTTGCTTCAAAGGCTAGTTCTTAAAAGTTACACACTTCTTAATGGCTTTCTCGAGCACAAAAATAGGTCAATTATTTTTTTTAAAATGAAATATTATTATATAAAGGCACATCAAGTGTCTCATTTTAAACCCCCAACAACTCTATCTAACACTCTCTTACAAAGGTAAATTCAAAAGCATCCATATATTAAACAAAGAGACCTAATGCAATTTTATTAGATTACTATAATCATTGACCAAGTTAATATTGTTTTGTTATAGGTTGAGGACATCCTTTGTCAAGCACTCTAATCAAATTTTCTAGTTACATTAATATGATCTTCCCTAAAGGGAAAACTACATTGACCTGAGGTTAACTTATACTATGTAGCTAACACTCAATAAACAAGGGATTTTCTGCAAATATCTTAGTCATATCCCACTTCCTCATTCCTTCCCCCTTTTCATTTGATCTTTTTTCATGTACTTGTGTAGGCTAGGGTTTTGATTATTTAGGTTATTAGTGCATCAAAACATGCTTTGAACATAATCAATAAATATATAGCTAGAAGTAAACCAACCTAGAATTATAGTTTGAATACACAATCTAGATAGACAAAGTTTCATTAGTAAATAGTGACACACTATGACCTTGTCTATGTACTACACAGTTTTCCTAGGATACAACTAGTCACTTTTTCAATTAAATTTATGTTTTTTAGTTTTCATTGATAGCTATAGACAACCATATTTACCAAATGAATAACACAATTTGAAATTAAAAAAATTTCAAGGACATGTCTCTAACCCAATCATTCTCCTCTATTTGAGAATAACTCACCTCTTGTGAGTTACCCTTATTATACTCATACCATTTATGTGCATCAATATTATTCAACTCCTATTTTTTATAGATAATTTAGGGTTAATTGTACTTCTTCCAATATAAATGAATTAATTACAAAAACCACACATCTAGGATAACATCCACAAAAAGGTGATAGAGTATTAAAATCTCCTAACCAGTCGATAATGAACCAACATAAAGCATAATACATAGAACCACTACCCAAAGGGGATAAAACATAACAAAAAACTAACTAGGGGGGAATGATCCTAGGAAAGGAAAACACCATAGAACATAAATTTAGATAAACATAAAAACACATGCACATAGATAAGATACATGAAACAAAAAAAGAGTCCTTCATCTAATCATTGGGCTACACTATGGTGCTCACCATTAAATTGTCTCATTATTTTCCACTGGGGACTATATCTTGACACCTCCATTAAAATATTTACATATTTATCCTTAGTAATGGAATCTAAATGATTTCCCAAAATAGGGGCTCACATGTTAGACTCAAGTTGAGCTTGCATGGTCAAAGAAGTTACCTATTGAAAATGAGCCACCATAGTTCCATTAGGCCTTACATCCATGGTCCTTAATGAGGGTGGAAAATGATGGCTAGCCCAACCATTTAATCTAGCAACCATGTAGTAACAAACACATGACATGACTGAGACATCCCCATGATAAATGAAAGAGAGGGTAGGGAAGCCTTTTGGGAGCTCACCTCCAAAGAAACAATAATTTAACCAGTCAAAGATGGGGAGAAAATGTGAACCTATAATTTATCCACATAATCCAATATAATGTTAAACCACTCCTTGATATCTTAAAAGATATACAAGGGAATAATGACATAGTTATACTTCCTTGAGAGGGGCTATGGCGATGGGATTTTGGCCAGAAAATCCTTAATTATTGTTTTTTATCTAAGCATGTAGCAAGGTTTTATCATCTATTTCATTATCTCCTTCATCATTTCCTTGTCCTCCATAGTGAAGATCATGTTGATGATGAATAATGAAGTCTCGAAGAAAACTAGGCCCACTATGGCCTCCAATACTAGCCTAAATTGAATATAAAAACCTTCTTCAGATGGGATTCACTAATGCTTCCCTTCAAATACATTTTCATCATGTTGGAATAAACACACAAAAAAGGCTAACTAATAGAAATTTGAACCATGTACAACATTTAAATAGTTCTAAATTATCCAACACCCAACCCAAGAATATCACTCAAATGGAAGGCCTTAAACTTGAAGTACTCATAATCCACATAAATGCAATCTAACTTACTATAGACTCCAACATGTGTGAGGATTTTATTTTAGACATGGCCACTTTAGTTTTGTGGACCACCTCCTCTAATATAATGACTCTATTTTCAAATTTCCTCTAATTGTGTTCTTTCTGTAACATCCAAATTAGTATAGCTAAACAAGACACCCAAAGACTAGAAAAGGTGTCCTTAATAGTCCCTAGTTTTCAAGAGGCAAGGTAGAGAGAAGTGATCTAGGGCAAGCCCATCTCATCCCTAGTTTAACACACATCCAATTTTGACACTAGTCTGTAAGGTGGTAATTAAAAAACAAGTGATTTACATGTTGTTTCCTAGTAAAGAAAAAACAAAAAGAGGGCCCTTCTACTCCAATCTTATGCAACCTATCAAAAGTTGGTATATTATTCTAAGTAGTTATCCAAGCAAATGCCTTAGCTTTGGGCATCCCATTTTCAGTCTAGGATATCATTTTTTCCAAGCAAATGAATAGTCCATGAATCTGACATTTTTTAGCTCATATTGAGAGTGTATATACAATATTTGGCTCCTACCCACTGAATTAAATCATCTTTGGAGTTTAGGAAGACTTTTCTCTTGAAACGTATTCTAGTTATAATCTGTTTTTGACTATTCATAAATATGAATTCCCCCAAATCATTTAATTTCCATTTCATCATACTTTCCCATGGATGGGGAGTTAGGTAATCATACACATTTTGACCCTAATGCGAAGTCAAGAAATCCTTGGCCTCTTCTAGCCTTTACACACTGTGGATCATCTTGTGACCATTCCATGAGTCACCCCAATAATATGATTTTTTCCCATTGTTGAAAATTCAAGAGACATGGTATTTTATTATGAAGTGGAATTTTAAAATGAAATTCCATAGGTAAGAACCCTTGAGGAGGTTGTAAATAGTTAAAATATTAGTGGCTTCATGATCTCCAAAATATTTGCCACAATAAAATTAAGGTTAGGGCCTATGTTTCTGTCACCCTAGCATGTATACAATACCATGAATTGAATATAAAATTGTTAATATTTTTAAATATTGATTGAAAGGACTTTAAACATATTAAAACTCAAATTATTTGGATCAGGTTGTCAACTTTTATATTTAAAATTTTATTTTCCAGCTTAACTAATTTAGTGGAATTTATCATATGCACTAACCTAATTTAACATTCATTTAATATTTTTTTTTTTTTTAAATTCCAATGATAACACCTGGGTTTTATATTGTTTTTTGACATTTTCTAAGCATTTGGCCAAAAACATTAAATTGAAAGGTTCTTGGCTCATGTGATGTTCTCAGAAAAATTAAATATAAGTCTATTCTATTAGATCACCTATGGTATTAGTGCTACTTGAATCTACAACTTATTTTTTATTTAAGGTATAAGGCTCACAAAAAATTTCACATGTTGTTTTTAAAATTAATATAATGGATTTGATATAATGGTACATGTGCTAATAATGCAAATATTATTGAACATCAGTGATCTTGGCTTATGTGGTTCCTTCAAAAGATTTAATGAATTAGCGCAGGTCATGTGTGGTATCTAAAAAATTATTGAATTTAAAGTTTCTTAGCTCATGTGGTGCCTCCATAAAAAATGAATCTAAAGCTAATTCATTGGAATGCCTAGAATCCCATAAAAGTTTCCATAAGTATTATTTTAATCACTAATGTCATGGATTATAGATAGGAATACATTTCCTAGAAATGTAGTTATTCTTGCACATTAGGGCTCTCAGCTTATGTAGTGCCTCCATAAAAATTAAATGGAATAGCTCTTAGTTCAAGTGGTGCTTCCAAAAAAAATCAAATTTAAGGGTCCTTAGCTCATGTGGTGCCTCTACAAAAATTGAATCTAAAGTTACTCTACTAGACCACCTGGGTAGTGTTATTTGATCCTATTACTTATTGCCTTAAGGTACATTACCCAGAATGTTTTATATGTGTTTTTTTAACAATATTGTTATGGATTTTAGATATTGGTAAATATGTGAAAAATGCATATAAAAAATTAGTATCTAGTGAGTGCATAAACATTCAAATTATTCAAAAAAGTATTTTAACAACATTTTGCTTTAGATTTCATGTAATTTCTTAAAATTTTCTCATGCTAGTGATAAAAACATCCTATTGGCCATCAATGTGTATGTAAATTCCCACCTAACATCTCCTAGGCTTAGGCCCATGGTTAAGTGTTAATTGTGGTTAGACCATTTAATTGATATGTTATATGTGATATAGAATCATGATTTTTTTCATGTGTCATTTGATTATTTCAAATTATATCATGGGAAAATAGAAATATATTATTTTGATGAATAAAAAATTGGATACTCCACTAGAACACCTATCTTAGAGACCTTTTGAAATTTCATTCTAGTAATTAAGTTCTGAAACAACAGTCAAAATATAATGCATGAGTTTCCATTATTTGTAGAGAATTTATATAAATGAACAAAGTGTACTATAACCTAGCATTCATACTAGGTTACCTAAACCATGGATTCAGACCCTCAATTTCCACATTTTAAACAAATTTAAAACAAACCTTTGATTTTAACCTATAATTTGCACATGAATTTCATAAAATATTATTACGCTCAAATGTTTGAAATAAAAACACCACCCTATTTTATAAATGAAAAGGATGAAATGAAGTTGATTTTCATGATAGTGGACCATGTAGAATTAGTGTTAACTAAACCCACTTGTTACTAATTACTTGTACCTCTAAAAAAAATGAATCGAAAGGTTCTTGGCTCATGTGGTGTCTCTAAAAAAATAGAAACTAAAGTTGCTCTATTGGAACACCTAGGATTAGTGTTATTTGATCCTACAACTTGTTCATTAAGGTAAAAGGTAAACCAAATTTTCCATTTGTTCTTTTTAGAATTAATTTTATGAATTTGAGATAATGGTAGATATCCCAACTATTTTATATATATATATATATATATATATATATATATATATATATATATATATATATAATTTCACATGAGGTATCTTACATTATGTGGTCCCTTCGAAAATATGTAATCAAATGGATCTTGGCTTGTGTGGTTCCTCCAAAAAAGCTTTATTGAAATATTTTTAATTCATGTGGTGTTTGCACAAAAATTTAATTTAAATCTATTCCATTTGAGCACCTAGAATTAGTGTTTTTTGAACCTACAACTTGTTTCCTTAAGGTACAAGGCACACAAGATTTTCCATGTGTTATTTTGAGCAGTAACATCATAGATTTGACATAATAATACATGTCATATAAATTTATATATTATTTCTCATGAGGGATATTAAATTATATGGCATCCCCATAAAAAAATATTCAAATGGCTCTTGGCTGATGTGGTACCTAAGAAAAAATTGAATCAAAAGGTTCATGGCTCATGTGGCAATGAAATTAGAAAATAGAAATGCAAATTTTTAATAAACCTAATTTTATCAAAATTTATTGAGTATCAATATTTATTGATTCTATAAGAATGAATTCAAAGCATAATATAAAATTACTTAAATAAAACTCAAGCTTGTGGATCTTGGAGATTTAGAATTTGAGAGCCCAAGGAGGAAGGGAAAGTCCCACAGGAACCTAAAGAGGAATGGATTAGTCTTGCATAATATATCTCCCCATTACACTTTCATGAGGGTAAAGATATAATCTATGGATTTTGTACCTAGTCTAGTCAGTGCTTTCAGGAGATGGTTATTTTTTTTTAAATGTAATTTTATCCACATGTTCACATTAGGGTGGTGAATGTTAGGATTTGGTAATATTCACATGGTTATAATTGGTATTTTATTTAGTTTGTTTTGTTGGGAGTTGGTTTAGGAGAGATTTTGGAGGAGGTTTGATCTCCCCAAATATAGGATTGATATTCCTATATATTTTGTACGAATGTATGGAATTGTAATGCAATAGAAAAAAATGTTTATATGGTCTATGTAAATCATGTTAATTTTCTAAAAATCTAAACCAAGTTCATTATCATAATTAAAATTAGATTTTATTATATTTTATAAATTTATTCTATTTTTGGGCTTTATTTTACCAATATTTAGATTAAGATAAACCCATCTTTGACTAGTGTAGAATCCAAGCTAAGAAAAATGGGTGGCTAGAGCCTCCCCCAAAAGAAGAAAAGTAAACAAATCCAGTAGCAGCTAAAAAAAACCACATTTGAGGCACACTAGTAGGCCCATTTTACTAAAGAGAAGATCATAGCCAGACAAAATCCTCCCATAAGACCAAGTAAATGTGGGGGTCCCTGAGGGCATAAAAGAAACTTGGTCCCATAAATCAAAGATAAACCATTGAGGAAAATAAAAAGAACCCAAAATTAAAGAAGGAGCACTGACATCGAGATATTATAACCAATAAAACAAATTACAATAGGCTCTACACATGTTTTGAACTCAGAAGTGTCATAAATATTGTTGACTTCTAATTTTTTATAAAAAATTCATCAGGGGGAAGATTTGTAATTTCCCCATATTACTTCCAAGATTCTTGAGAAGCATTAAAACCCTCTAGGTTGAGGTCAATATTATGGACTCCTTGGACCTCCATGTATGAATTATTGGGATTCCAAAATTTGTTACAATTTGATAAAATTTATGTATCCATATTAAACATAATTTATTGGTTCTAAGGTCATAGAACAAACATGAACCAAATAGATTTAGGAAGATTCTAGTCCCTAACAACTCACACAAAGCCTAGCTGAGATCAACCTTTTACAAGAATGGATAGTAAGATCAATATTCATAAGCATATCAAAAAAATTCCCAATAATTTTTAGGATCTAGTCCATCCAAAATGTAGGAGGGAGGCCAAAAGTTATAGCCATAGAGGAATCCAATCCAATTTAAAATAAAAGTAAAACTGATTCAAATTACAAGCTAAAATCATGAGGATTTACCTTCCCATCAACCATGGACTTCATTAAGGAATCTCATGTTATCTTCTATGCAACCAAAAGAAAACAACAAATAATGATTAACAAGGGAAACAATTATAACTTACTCAATTCTAATCTACTTCCTCTTGGTCTAATTTTTTATTGCTTCAATGCCATGCCTTGTTCCAACAAACTTCCCAATTAAAGAGTTTCTATATTTTTCTTCAACTTCTTCTAAAATCTTCTCAGGGACATACGTAACCAGATTCCTACTTCTAAGAATACTAGATGAGTGTTTTTAGTCACCTCTCATAGGTTCCTTGAAGTAATTAGTGGTGTCCCTCTAAAATTTCCATCCCTTTAGCATTGTTTGAGTATTCAATAAACTAAACCTAACTTTTTGAACTAATGGATAATAAAGTCATAGAATGTTTGAATTTTTGCTTGTATGGGCTGATTAATAAATGCTCTTCCAACCAAATCTTTTCAAAGGGAACTATTATCCAATCATTAAAAACTAAAATAGTTATAAAATAAATACATTTAATGCTCCAATAGCTTAAACTAAGAACATTCTTGGGAATTGGAAGTGGGTACATGTTACTTCTCAACTCGAGTTACCAAACAGTCACTAATAATTAAACATCACAAAGAAGCCAATCAAGGGTTTTAGTAAAATTAATAGATTTATCAAACTTAGCATCCCCAAAAATCCTAACAAAAAAGTTTTGATAAGAATAGATTTCCAAAATTGAGTTTTCCTTCCTCTTATTTTGGCACTAGTTGCCACTTTTTACCTTTCTTTCTTTAGATTTTTTGCCTTTGTCTATTTATCCTCATGAGATTGAGGATTTCCCTTAATAACATCAAATTCATTATTATCATTCTATGGGAGATTGATGTTGCTAAATTAAATCTAATTAAGAGACTTTCCCTGATGAGTGTTAAACCCTTTGGGATTGCCAGTCTTCTTTTTTGGGGAGGGAGTCATGTAAGGATTCCCAAGGGAACCTAGTAATGACATTCCCATCAAATAATATTTTAAATTTAGATTTAGGGAATCAAAGAGGGACCCAACACCCTTGGAAAAAATTATTTTACCTTTCTCTTCTAGGCTAAGAAGCTTTAGAGGTTTGTCTAAAAGTGATTTCAATAATTTCAATCATATTTTAAAGGATTCAAGAGGAAGATTCACTTCTTTAGAATTCCTTAAAATCCTTTTATTCCCGTATGGACCATCTTGACATCTTTCCAACTTAGGTTCCCAAAATCCTACAGTTGAATTATCCTTAATTATTAGAGGGATAGAAGGATTCCTAGGAGACTCAACATGATTCTCAGCCACCTCCTTCCTTGACTTATTTCTAAGGAGTGGGCATCAGCTTTTGTCATGACTTATTAAATCACATTTTCTATAAATAACCTCACACCTTTCATAAATGATCCTTTGGGTCCATTTCCAATATTTGGAGTTACGATGGATACTTATTAGAACAAGTTTATTCATCTGAATGTATACGTTTAGCCTTACTTCGATCAATCTTCATTTGGACTTAGTAATTAGATTAATAGACATTAACTATCTAATGGATCAAGTAATACCAAGAAAAACCTCCTCATCATAGAATTCTAGGGGGAACTTGGCAATGTAATCCACATATAAAGTTCCATAATAGTGTCACTATCAAGATTAAACCAAGGCTTCCATTTCTAGAGGGATAAAAATGATTTTCCAAAATACCCTGAGCCTCCTTCCAATTCTTTTGCATAGTTATCCAATGAGGATAAAGAGACTAAGAAGTAAATTTTAAGCATGCCCCCCTACTTCAATACATCCTATAGAATTCCATTTGATAGCCACCTATTCTCTAAAAGTATCAATTCTTGTATATCCTTAAGAGTGTTCCAATAGAGAGTTATCCAATGAGGCTTTAGTGTTATCCATAATAGCATCTAAGATGTCCAAATTTACTTCATTATCATCTATAATGGGTTTAAGATTCTAACTAGCTATGGAATTTGGATCCCTAATCCCTAAAATAATGTCTACCTAAGAATGTTTGGGCTCCTTATCCCTCACAACTTCTATCTTCTTGAGCCCATCACTATTTGAGATCCCTCTAGTCAAACATAAAATTTTAAAAATCCAAATCCACTATTGGTCATTAGTTATCTAAGAAAATACTATAAGTATCTATATGTGCTTATATAATAATAGTGTGTATACTTATTTTACCGATGTTTTAATTTAAATTATTTTCTATTTTTTAATATATTTTAATTTTAATTTTAATCTATTTTTATATTTATTATGGTAAAAATTTGATTTTATTTTATTTGTATTTATTATTATTTTATATTTGTATTCCATTTTTCTTCTTCTCTCTATATGTCGATTGACTTAACTCTCCTTTATGCTTTAATTTATATCACAAGTACTACTTCAAACCTTGGTGTGTCTTCCTCTTTTTCAAAATTTCCTCCAATATTCTCTTCCCTAAATATGGATCCAGTGATGAGATCTAAAACATCATAAAATAAATTTATTACATATTTGATTCTATAATAAACCTATTTATTTCATATTACTTTCACATGAGTTAGCATTATCTTACAATCAAAAATCTCACACAATATGGAAAAGCTCTAAAAAATAGAATGCAAATCATAATCAATTAATTTCAGCACATCCATGAAGTAATATAAAATTGATAACATAATTTCACCTATACATGTGATAATAACAATGAAAGAATATATATATATATATATATATATATATATATATACCTATACATGTGATAATAACAATGAAAGAATATATATATATATATATATATACATATATATATATATATATATATATACATATATATATATATATATATATATATATATATATATATATATATATATACATATATATATATATATATATACATATATATATATATATATATACATATATATATATATATATATATATAATCACATGTATAAGTGAGATTATGCTATCAATTTGCTATTACATCATGGATGTGCTGAAAATGCATTGATTATGATATGTATTCTAATTTTTAGATCTTTATATATATAAATATACAAATTTCACATGGGTTATAATTTTCTAGAAATCGTACATTCCAAACAATCTACAAAATCTCCCAGCAATGGAATACAAGCCATAAAAAAACCATTCTTAGCACATATCAAGTGATACATAAAACATAATTATTAATAATATCATCAGAGAACCTAGATGGAATTATTATATCATGGATGCTAAGTATGCATGCACGCGCGCGCGCGCACACACACACACACACACACACACACACACACACACACACACACACACACACACACACACACACACACACACACACACACACACACACACACACACACACACACACACACAATATTTATTTCTTTGTTTGTGTGTGTGTGTGTGTGTGTGTGTGTTCATGTGCACATACATGTGTATGTGCATGCATTCTTAGCATATATGATATAATAATTCCTTTTGTGTTTTTTGATGATGTTTTTAACATTGTGTTTTGTGTATCACTTGGTATGCCCAATTATCTTTCCTATTACTTCATGGATATATCCTAAGAATGGGTTGATTATGGTTTGTATTCCATTAATGGGAGTTTTTCCAAATTTTTTGGGATGTATTATTA
Organism: Torreya grandis; assembly: GCA_037957365.1. NCBI lineage: Eukaryota > Viridiplantae > Streptophyta > Pinopsida > Cupressales > Taxaceae > Torreya > Torreya grandis. The sequence continues at coordinate 7,330,391 of JARHVA010000068.1, forward strand.
TTGGAAAATTCTAACCCATGTGAATACACACACACACCATCATCATCATCATCATCATCAAACCCAAGAGGAATATCATATTCATATACAAGTATATAACATCATCAAACCCAAGAGGAATATCATATTCATATACAAGTATATAACATCAACAAACCTTTTTGGAATATTAATTAAAATAGATAAAGCAAATATATCATTAGTAGAACCATCTGGAACATCAAATCAAAATATCATCAATAAACCTAGCTAGAAATATTAAATCAGGGATATAAAGCATATGCATATTTTTTTGTACAATGTTAAATTTTAACATTGGTTCATCCCACACAACATACCAGCATTAATAATAGATAACATCAAAAATTAAGTTTTATAATATATCTCAACATGACACTCCATGCCTTAGAAGAGTCTTCTAACATCTATTGCACCCAAGAAAAGCATGAAGAGTGAAAAAATAAAATATATGCACTATTATCCAGTATAGGCAAACATGACTTCAAGGAAATTCACTTCACTTATTATACTTCATTCATTGACATGTGTGAAAGATTAAAATTTATTATATATGGCTTATGGCTTCTATTCAGTGAGTTACAATGTATTTTCTTTTTTGTTAACACTGTGCTCACATTCCTATTCTTTGGATGGTTTTTGATGTACTTAAATTATTTGATTCTACCTGAGGAATTATGTCATGTAGATTATTTTTATAAATTATTTATCTAATTGAAGATTAATTATGGGATGGTTTATTAATTCAATGGGTATATAGGGAAAAACCTCCTCTTACACTCACACATAATATGTGTGTGTGCATATGCATTCTTAGCATCCATGATATAAAAATTCCATTTGGGTTTGCTGATGATATTGTTAACATTGTGTTTTATGTATCAATTTTCATGCCCAATGATCCTTCCAACTACTTCATATATATGTGCTAAGAATGGGTTGCTTATTTTTTGTAGTCCATTAATGGGAGCTTTTATAAATTGTCTTAGATGTATGATTATTGGAAAACTCTTACTGATATATATATATATATATATATATATATATATATATATATATATATATATATATATATCAATTAAAAAATTCAAAGCATATAAATTGTCAACAAACTTGATTCGAATAGAAAACCAAATATGCAAAGCATATATATCATTAGTAGACCCAGTTGGAATATAAAATCAAAAATGCAAAGCATATATATCATCAACAAACCTAGCTATAAATATAAATGATGGAGGTAAAGCATATACATATTTTTTTATGTGAGTTAAAATTTTCACATTGGTTCATCCCTTGAAAAATACTGGCATCAACAATAACTAGTGTCAAAAATTAACTTTTATAAGATATTGTACCATGACACTCAATACCTTGAAAGATTCTTCTAAAATATATTACAACCAATAAAATTATAAAGAGTGAATAAATAAAATGCATGCACTATTATCCAATGTAGGTGAACATCAATTCAATTAAATTCACTTCACTTCTTATCCTTCATGCATAAAATCAATACACAAGGAGGAAAATAATGCATCTCAATAAAAATAATCATATAAAAATAAATTTATGCAAGAAATTAGCCATATATAATCAATTTTAATCCTTCACACATGAAAATAGTACACAAGGAGGAATATAATTCATCTCAATTAAGAGAAATCAAATTAATGTGTACATTTTAGTAAAACATCCATCACACATGGGTAACTAGGACATATTCCATCATTGCTATAAGCAAACATCCATTGCACATCAAAAAAATCATAAATAGAAAAAAATAGTACAAACATCCATGTCACACATGGGAAATTACATAAATTAATCACCATTAAGTAAATATTCATATTTTAGACAAATAATTATCATATATAAAATATTCACATGGGGAAATTACAAAAATCAATTATTTAATGGTGAAATCTAGTACACTAGTGGTTGGATAAAAACAACTTCAAAACCTCTCATTTAGTCACATATTAACATGCATGGTTCAAAATAATATATTTATCAATATAAGAGTAATAATTCTTGGAAAATAAACCATATAATTAATCCTTCATAATTAATCTATGGTTCAATGGATCATCGAGAACTGAATACACAATGAAGAGTAGCGTTCATAACTCAAGTCCAACATACATATACACAATCATGAGTAGTTGTTACCCAATAATGGTAACAACAAACATAATCATGGAATCCTATTATATTGAATCAAAAATTTACACATGAAAATCATTGTACAAGGTGGTCCATTGAGTTGTAACATATATATCAATCCACAATTATTATGTATATATGCCATTTGCTTTTGATTCTCTTGATACTTCCAATAAACTAAATTTATATAATTAACGTTATCATAAAATTTGAGGTGAACGGTCACAATTAAATTAGATATAATATAAATTGTACATGTGTCTTAAGAGATGTATTTGAGATAATAAAAATAAGGCCAAGAATAGGTAGATCTTGTTGACGTTAATGCAATACATTAAAGGGAAAGATATTTAGAAAATATATTTATAGAGAAAAAAATATTTAGAATACTATGTTGATGAGGATAAAATAAAATTATTATTTTTATTTGAAATGACAATTATGAAATGGACTTGTGCACTTTTTAGTATTACTCGAGATTATTTCAATACTTAAACATGTATATTTAGCTTGAAAAAGAAGCATTACTAAACAACAATGACAATGATTTCCAATTCCTTAATAAATGGAAAATAATTCTTTTTTTCTGCTAAGAATACCATATTACATTAGATCATTCAATGAATTAAGCATAACATAGTGAACTTTGTAATTTAACTCTTCCACCAAGAAAAATAAAACTAACATTATTTTAAGATTTTCCATAAATATATTAAAACTAAAATAGGAGACAAAACACATGCACCCTAACACCATAAGTTTTCTTTCTCATTTTATGATCTTAGCTTGATTAGAAAAAGATACCATTTGAGGATTTGTTTTGGTTTTACTAGGTGAACATAACTTCTAAGAAATCCACTTCACTTCTTATCCATCATGCATGAAATTAGTACACAAGGACAAAAATAATGCATCCTAACAAAAAGAATCATATGAATATAAATTTATACAAGAAATTATCCATATATAATCAATTTTTAATCATTCACACATGAAAACAATACAAAAGGAGGAATATAATGCATGTCAATTAAGATAAATTGAATTAATGTGTACATTTTATCAAAAAATCCATCACACATGGGTAATTAGGAAATAGTCCATCACTGCTATAGGAAAACATCTGTCACACACCATAAATTACATAAATAGAACAACATAGAGAAGACATTCATTTTACACATGGGAAATGACATAAATTAATCACCATTAAGAAAATTTTCATCTTTTCAATAAATAAATATCATAGAGAAAATATACACATGGGGAAATTACAAAAATCAATTATTTAATGGTGCAATATAGGACATAGAGTGGTTGGATCAACAAAACACACTTCACAACCTCTTATTTAGCCACATATTAGCATGCATCATTTCAAAATAATAGATTTATCAAAATTAAAGTGTAATAATTATTTTCAAAATCAACCATATAATTCATCATGCATGATGAATTGATGGTCCAATAGATCATCAAGATCTAAATACACAATTAAGAGTAGTTGTCATACACTTGAGAGCAACATGCATATGCATAACTAAGAGAAATTACTACCCAATAATCATAAAAGCATACATAATTGTCAAATCTTATTATATTGAAACATGTAAATAACAAATGTACACATGAAAATCATCATATAAGGTGGTCGATTGAGTTGTGACATATATATCAATCCACAATTATTATGTATATATACCATTAGATTTTGATTATCTTGATATTTCATAGAAATTAGATTTTTATAATTAAATTTATCATAAAATTTGAGGTTGGGGTGATAATTAAATTAAATATAATATGAATTTTACATGCATTTCAAGAGTTGTATTTGAGATAACAAAAATAAGGCCAAGAATCAGTGGGTCTTGTTGATGCTAATGCAATGTGTTATGTTATAAAATATATTTGTAGATAAAAAAAGATGTAGACTAAGAAATTGATGAGGATTAAATAAAATTAGTTTTTTTAATTTGTAATGACAAATGTGAGATGGAATTTTGTGCATTTTGAGTATTACTATGGATTATTTCAATACTTAAAAATGTATATTTCCCTTGAAAAATAAATAATATTAAATAATAGTCACAATAATTCTAATTTCTTAATAAGTGGAAAATAATTCTTTTTGCTCTTAAGAATACCATATTATATTACTGAATCTAATGAATTCAACACAACATAGTAAACTTAAGAATTTAACTCTTCCACCAAGAAAAATAAAACTAACATTGTTTTAATATTTTCCTTAAATATATTGAAACTAAAATAGGAGCCAAAATACATGCATGCTAACACCATAAGTTTTTTTACTCATTCTATGATCTTAGCTTGATTATAAAAAGATACCATATGAGTAGATGTTTTGGTGTCATGTTCCACCTAGCTACCATCATGATGAGTATGAATTATCAATAAGGAAGAAATGAGGAATCAATTGACTACTATGTTGAAATCTTACTAAGCTAGTCATTTAATTTCACCCCAATACTTTGTTTCCAAATTAATACCAAATTTTTATTTTTAACCATTATTTTTATTCAACTATAACCAATGAGCTAAATGAGGAAAGGTCATATACAAAATATATTCAATAAAAAATAGTAGGATCGAAGTGAAAATAAAAATGAGAAATATAAAATAAAAAAATTAAATGTTAATCAAATCCTTCAAAATAGTTATATTCCCAATGGCATAAATGCACAATAGAACATTCAAAGGCTTTAAAATTTTCATATGGAATGGGATCCCAAAACCATAATTTCTTGAGATAAAATTAGAGTTAAATGTGATTTTAGCACATTTTTAATATGAAATAAATTTTCTTAGAGTGGAGACAAAATCCCCTAATAGAGTAAATGCAACTATGACATTGGTCCTATGACTTTATTGACCTCTCCCAACACCCTGAAATACACATCTATAATATGTAGTAATGTAGTCATGGTTTTAATGGACATAAATGTTCTTTCATATGTAAATTTGTATTATTCTCCTTCATCTAACCCACACAAAGAAATCATAGAGGATGGAAAACATGTTATAAAGATAATTACAATGTAAAAATAAGATAGAAACTAGGTGCTAACCTGAAATCTAAATAATCACAAAGGAACATTTTTCATTAACATAAAATCCATAGATTGTATAAATAAGCTACATCCTAACACAAATATGTAAAAAGAATAAATTTTAAACATCCAGCATAAGGGGAATTTTTACTAATAGAATGAGATGTTCTAATCATAAATAAATCCAAACTATTCAATCAAAAGGGGAAAATGGTTTCACAAAAGTAATTAAGATTACCTTATATATGTTGTGATACTCCAATAACTACTTATCTATATTATGAATTTTATCTCAAATTATGTTTTTCCTTATTTTTTAAAATATTCCTCATAGCCAAATATAACATAATTTTTTTTATTTAATATTATAATTCATTATTAATTTCATAGTCCTTTCTTTCACCAAAGATATACCATCACTTTTAAGGCAATGTGTCTTACTTCTTCTAACAGTTTAATTTTCACAAATTGTTACTTAGAATTTTTTGTTGGTGTTCACTCAAACCTATCCATTAACAGAAGGAAGGAGTTTCATCATTAACTCTCAACCATCCATAAATTTGGGTGTCCTTAATATATATTAATAAATATTTTTTCTTCATAGTGACCATTTTTTCATTAGTTGACAATATCCATGTCTCATTCACATGTGGAAAAATTGATATCCTTTTTACCCATGCTTATAGATATGATTTTTTCACTTAATCTAAGTGATTAGTATGCAACATGATCCCTAGTGATTGTGTAGTGTGGTATGTTTTTAAATTCACTACCATACTAAAATTGTTTCCCCAACTCTACTAAGTTGACTCAAATTCCACAACAATTACAATATGTTGATCCTTGCCAACTCATCTGATCATCAATATTGTTTTTAAAAATTTCCATACCATATACAAATTAAAAGTTTACATCAAGGTAAATATATGCTATGATAATGTCAAATCCCTTATCTTACTGATAAAAAAATATTAATAGAGAAAACCATAGTCCATCAATAAAACCATCATTTTTTATATTAATTAAATGTCATGTCATCATTCTATGTAAATGATAATCTAATGTCACATAAGAAATAAAGTGTACATAAATAAATGATCTCATAATTATACATATAAATAAATATTTACTCACATATGTTAAATAATAGAGTTCCTAAATAAGTTTTTATCATCTGATATACAAAAATACATAAGTCCATAACATAACAATAACTTTAAGGAGAATTCCCATGTTAGAAAAAATAAGAGTCTCATGATGGGTCATTACATAGTCCCCATTAAAAATATTTATTCCAGAAGTTTCACACAAAATTATGAGGATAAATATGTTTTATCCTAGAAGTGTCTCCATACCTTGTAGAAGTTGAGATATATTGTCATGTTTGACCTTTACTAGATCCATTGAAGATGAAGTGATTATTAGGAAATAATACTCACATGTTGAACCTTGAGATAATCCTCATATATTTATAAATATAATTAATCTATAACATTAAATAGGTCAAGATTATTTACACATGGAAAATATCATGCATCTTATACATGTTGGATGGCAAGGTAAGCTTGCAAATAACTGGGATAAATTATTCAAGAATATAAAATGATCTTATAATCCATAGTCAAAACACATATTTTCATCAAATATTACATGGATTAACATTAATGAATTCCAAATCCTAAACATCAAAAATTATATTAATCGATCTATGCCTCGTTGATCTATCCATGCCTCGTTGACACATTTCTTAATCTGCACAACCTTTTATTTGATTTATTTCACCATATCAAGAATGATAAATATTTTTTGTTCAAGCCTATTCCAAATTAAAAGTGATTTGAAGTTTCACCCATAAAAATTTTCATAAGGGACCATGTGAATGAAATTGTGTTAATAATTGTTATATATAGATTATACTAAGGTAGATAATTAACCCAGTGATTATGTCGATCCATGAAATGTGTTTGAAATATGTCATATTGGACATAATTTAACCTTTTTTATTATCCATCCATATAGTTAATTTAATCTATATTTAAATTAAAATTTGAACCAAAATTTGAACAAAACATTGTCCAACATTAGGATGTGAACAAAGAATCCATAAATAAAATTATTTTAAGTGGTACAACATATGGCTATAAAATATTATCTACATAAAATTGGGTAATGTATTATAACTCATAGGTGTTATTGGCCAATATAAAAATGTGTGACCTTGGTTTAAATATCTAGAAATACCAAGATGAAATTAAGTCTATGTTGAGCTAGTGGAAACCCAATAATGAAATATGTGCATATGAAAAAATATATACCAATGTGAAACACTAGTAACATCGATAGTGTCATCAAAATGTCCTTGAGTTTATAAAATAAAACCTCGCATTGCATATTCCATATAAATATCCTTCCCTTTGGATTGTTATGATTGGGGTTAAAAGTCATGAGTAATGTTCCATGAGTCTGTAGTAATATCTAGTGAATCCCATAAAGATGTGCATTTTAGTAACATTATTTTTTATTTTGTTCAATACATTATCACACTAATATTGATTGGAATAACTCATATACCACTAAAATAAATGTTGTGACTTAAGTATTACATTTACTATTTTAATAATGCATATTTAGGTAATTTTCCATAGAGTTGGTTTTCCATTAAACACTAAAAAACCTATTCCAAATATACCTCATGTTGTTCCTTAGTCCAAAAAGATAATAGATTATTATAAATAAAATAAGCACAAATATATCTTGATATTTTTGAAACACATTTCTCATGATACCTAAAACACATTTGATGAATTTGTGAGACTAAAGGACAATACACAAAACTAATAATGATAATATAGAATGCAAAAATATGTATTTGATATGTCACCCTCTTTGATTTGTAACAGGTGTATGCATACCTAAAATATATTTTGGTTAAAACTCATGATTATCTCATCTTATTGAAAAAATCAATCATCTTTAGTAATGGGTAACTATATTTAATTATCCCCTTATTCAATTATGTATACTCAATGCATATCCTTAGTGATGAATCTTTATTTTTCATAAATATTACTAGTGGGCCGTATGGATGCATGTTTCGCTTCACTAATCCCTTGTCAATTAGGTATTGCATCTATAATCATAATTCACACAAATGAAGGGAATTCATCTTATATGGATCTTTTTAAATAGGTCTATTATGGGCATTAATTTAATGTAGAAATTGGTCTCTCTTTTTGGTAGAAATACAAATCGATATAAATTGCTTAAATTTTTTTAAGGATGAGATTCAAAATTTTAATAAAAAATACAATTTTAATATAAAATTCATAATATATGTGTACAATCCAAAAATAACATGCATATCCACCATTATAATTTCTTAATATTTATTTTTAAAATGATTTTTAAAAAATAACTTTATATTAAAATTGTGAAGTTGGGAGGCATAATAAAATTCAATATAATATAAATTATACATGTTTTTTTTAGAGTTGTATTTAAGATCAAAAAATTAAATTGAAGTGCTTATCTCATCTTATTGAAAAAATAATTGGTCATTGATAATATGTATCTATGTTTAATTATCCCCTTATTCAACTATGTATACTCAAAGCATATTCTCAGTGATGAATGTTTTTTTTCATAAATATTACTTGTGGGACCCATGGATACATGTTTGGATTCACTAATCCCTTATCAATTAGGTATTGCATCTATGCTCATAATTCACACAACTGAATGGAATTCATCCTGTATGGAGATTTTGAAATAGGTCCATTATGGGCATTAATTCAATGGAGAAATTGGTCTCTATTTTTGGTGGAAATATAAATCAATACAATTTTTTTTATTTTTTTAAGGATGAGATTCAAAATTTTAATAAAATCTATAATTTTAATATAATAATTTATAATATCACTTATTTATGTACAATCCATAAATAATATGCATATCCACCATTAGAATTTCTTAATATTTATTTTTAAAATGATTTTAAAAAAATAACTTTATAATAAAATTGCGAAGTTGGGGGCCATAATAAAATTCAATATAATATAACTTATACATGTTTTTTTGAGAGTTGTATTTAAGATTTAAAAAAATAAGTCCAAGAATTAGTGGATATAGTTTAGAGGAGAATAAAGATGTAGACTGAGAAGATTGAATAAATTTGTTTTTTAATATGTTTACAAATATAGTTAAATGTACTTATACAATGAGTGTATTTGTACCATTATTTTGGATTATTTCAATACTTAAAAAGGCATATTACCTTTGAAAGTGAAATAAGACTAAACAACAATGACAATGATTTTGAATGCTTTAATAATTGAATAATTTATATTATTTACTGACCACAAGGGCTTCAAGTGTGTGAAGACTCAAAATAAGTCAAATAATATACATGAAAAGTGGGTGTACTTATTGCAAGGATATACTTTATTTTTGAAACATAAATCAAGAAAATAGAATCATGTAGCTAATTATTTAAGTAGGTGAGTGTCATTGTTAACTACTATGGTGAGTTGAATAGTTGGGTTTAAAGTTATTAAGGAGTTATATGAAACTAATCTAGATTTTGGGAAGATTGTTGAACAAAGCAAGTATTCATTAGAAAATGAGGTAAATACTATTCATTATGATTATCCTATACATGATGGTTATGTATTCATTGGAAAATAATTATATATTATCATTGGGTCTATGAGAGACAATATTATAAGATAATTGCATGGTGGTGGTTTAGGTGGACACTTCTTAAGAATAATAAAATATATTTTATGGAGGAGAAGTATTTTATTATGGATTATGTATTAGGGTTGACAACCACACAAAGAGATAATGATCCATTTTTTTTAGTTATGGACAAGTTTTCTAAGATGGTTCATCTTATTGCATGTAAGAAAATCAATGATGTCACTAGAATATGAGATCTATTTTTTAGAGATGTTGTGAGATTTTAATGTGTTCAAAAAACCATTACTTCATATAGAGATACAAAAGTTATAAATCATTTTTGGAGGAAGCTATGGAAAAGGATATGAATTAAACTATAATTTATTAGTGCATACTACCCAAAAACATATGAAAAACTATAAGTAGTAAAAAAGAGCTTGAAAAAATTGTTGAGATGCATAGTTGGAGAGAAGCCCAAGCAATGGGACTTGGGTTTACCATAAGTTAAGTTTGCATATAATAGTTTAGTGAATATATCAGTATGGAAATCAACATTTTGGATTGTTTATAGAGTAAATTCTAAGGGTGTTTTACATTTAATTTAGTCATTAATTATAGAATGGGTTAGTTTTGATACATAAACATTTTTAATGTACATAAAATAGTTGTAAGTAGAAGTAAGCATAAAGTTATAGGGAAGCAATGAAAAATATAAGGTAGAAAAAGTTATAACAAAAAGGACAAAATTATTTGAATAATGATATTTGGTGATGGTATATTTTATAAAATAAACATTTCTTAAAGGAAAATGCAACAGGTTGAAGAAGATTGGTATGTATAGAATTGTGAATAAAATAGATGAAAATGTTTATGAAGTGAATTTACCATAGAATTTTCATATTTATATATTATTAAATGTTTCATATTTATATGCATTTAATATATAATATTGTGAAGGGTAAGAAAGTTAATAATTGGATTGTAAAAAATGGGTACCAAGGAAGAATAAATAAAAGATAACATAGGTTCTGGATAATAAGATAGTGAACACAAGACAAGGCAACTATAACATGTATTTGGTATAGTATAAAGGACTAAAATGGGAGAAAACACTTGGGTTTAAGAATGGGAGTTGAATAATATTTAAAATAATAAATGGTAGGAGTATTAATAGGTTAACTCATAAGATGAGAGTTATTTTCAACTAGAGGAGGATAATGTGGACACCTATCTTGTGGAGGCCATAACTTTTGATTAAAGAACCCATTCGCACTCCTTTTTTTGAAAATAAAGATCTTGGATAGGATAATGCATCCAAAACCTATCTTTTACTCTTATAATTAATTAGTATATTAAATTAAAATCTAATTTAATGTAAATTTAAAATCTAATATAGGAGGATAAATAAGATAGCTTACTATAAAAATATAGTGATATATAAAATTTACAGAAGTTGTAAATTACTAAAAAATTAAATATGGTTAGGGTTAGAGATGTTGCACAGAATGTGAATGCAGTGATTTAATATTCATTATCAATGAAAATATATACTAATCCATTTACCAAAATATGGTAATAACCTATCAAGAATGGTGGTAACTACATTCTAAAATTGTGATACTGGTGCAACTGAAATGGTTACACCAAACAATCTAGAAAATAATGTAAAACAACTTGTATGATATATCTTATTATGCTAATGTTCCCCCTTACTAAATTATTTTTACAAACATCATATTATTTATAGTGGAACCCTCTTATTTCAAATATGATAAAAAAATTTTACACTCTCCGTATAACCTGCTCACTTTTTAAGGTGGCATGCTATCTTTATGGCTTCATGGTCTTAGTGGCACCTTGGTTTTTCCTTATAGGATTACCAAAAACCTGGAATTGACATGATTACATCTCTCTATTTTATACACTTTGATAGTTTCTCAGATTTCCACAAATCCTTTTCTGAGAACCAATCACTATATTAGTGCTTTTTCTTCCCAAAATATTCTTCAATAGGAGGTACCAAATTGGAAAATAATGATCAGTAATTTTATTGAAAACTACACTACATAATAAAAATACACCATGCATAACATAAAATAAACACACTAAAAATGTCACCATATAAATGATGTAACCCCATCATAGGCAACTCACGAGAGGATGTCAATTGTCCTACAGCCTCCATGTATCCTCCAACCTCCAGTAAGGTGCTATTACATGTTTCACAACAAGAGATGTGAAGTGAAGGTGACCTCATCAACTAACTCTTCACTTTCATCAGTATCTAGTGGATCCTCTACTTGAGAAACATTAGCTTTACTGTGCTTGAACTTCCCTTTGAGAACATCTTTTTATCAAACAAAATAGTCCCATGTTGTATGACCTTACTTCTTGCAGTAGTGGCATTTATCTTTATTTTGTCAATATTGGAATTTTTATTTAGAGAATAAAGTGCATTCTCATGTTGAAAAATACCTTCATCTTATAAAATTATCTTTTTGTCTTCTTCCAAGAGTGTTACAATCATATCATCGAGAGATTGTGATGGTATTTGGCTAAGACTAAATATAATATTGCTATATTTTTATGGTAGACTATTCAATAGAATAGCTTTTGCATCATGATCTTCGACATTATTTTTTACCTTAGAAAACTGCCTAATAAGAGATATAAAAAAATTTATATGGTTGGACATAGTAATTACATCATCCATTTTGAATCTATATAACTACAATTTTAGTGAAAATTAGGCATTTACCACTTTTGCACCAAACAAGGTGTTGAGCGTATTCCAAATTTCCTTGGATGATTTTTCTAAATCTACATGATGTAACTCAAAATCTAAAATCACAAATCCAATAATATATTTTTCTTTATCATCTCTTGTTTTCCACTCAAATAATTTACTTACATCAGTGGGTTGTTTCTCATCTCCATTTATGATACCCCACAAATTTTTATGCATCAATTGCATTTGTATTTTAACCTTCTACGTATGAAAGTTTAAACCAAAATATTTCTCTATGAGAATTTGAATTTCCATCTTGAAACAAATAGATGTATATCAATCTAATAAAATAAAATGATAAAAGTACCAGGATCAAAATGATGTGGAATGATGTAGCCTCCCAACATGTGTTAATTAATAGAATTAACAAAAGAAAAATGGTCTTCAAAATCTCCTTACTATGTTAATGGTATTCATGATGGTAGTGATCTTTAGAAAAAAAACACCTTGGCTACATTATTTTATACATATCACCAAATGCTTGGTCATCTTTATCTACCATGATACTACACTGCTATGATGCTGCACAGTTCACAAGTCTTCTAGGTTTGTATTGCATAGTCTTTTAGGTATTTACATCTTCAAGATTCAAGTAGTATAATAATTCCATGCTTTTTTCTATTTATAGCTGCATTTTCTTCCTATAAATCTTTTTTCTATAAATTGATTGATTTTCCCTTGCATCTCTTTTCTATGAATCGAGATGTAATCAAACTTTGGGATTTATTGGTCGTATTGTCTACACTTCAAGATTTCTTAACTGTAGATAATGATTTTATAAATTATTGAATGGAATAAGACTGTAGTATTATTTGCATACAACAAAATCTTGCAAAGCATAAAATTACACAAAACTGATGCAATCTTTTATCAATACAACAAAGATGCAGATTATGCTAACTCCAAGTTTATATAGACAAACCACTTTATCATTAATTAAGTTGAATGTAAATGGTGTAATTGATAAACTACGTAGTACTAAATTCTCTCTTCATTCATAGGGGTGATAATATATATGAGATCCCCTTAAAAATATCTTACGTATCCATCATGGGAATAATCTGACACTGCACTGATACCAGAATGTTACACGTAATGAGAATGTAGTGATTTAATATTCATTATCAATGAAAATATATAAAAATACACTTACCAAAATGTGGTAACAACTTATTGGGAATGGTGGTAACAACATTCTAAAATTGTGACACTGGCGTAATTGAAATGGTTACACCAAACAGTCTAGAAATAATGTAAAATAACATGTACGCTATCTCTGATTATGCTAACAAGAGAGATGTCATTCAAAATTGGTTTATCTCAAACTTTTTTTTCCATTCACTGAGTATGACTATTTGAAACTATTAATTAAAAAACATAAAAAAACTTTAGTTAAAAATAATGACTTGTTGTATCCTATGACAAGTGAAAAGTAGCTAGAAAGGGTTGTAGTGCATCATTATTTTATTATGCATATTTTTATATGTAAAGTGTGCATTAAATATATAATTATGGGTTTATTTGCATCTATCTATATATTTTCTTATTTTTGGTAGAGCCTTGGATCTATGGATCACCTACATAATAAAAACCCCAGCCTACAAAAGTACATAACATAAGAACAAATGCAAAAGGGGGAAGAATGGGAAAGTGGAGTAAAACCAAGCTATAGTCATAAAACCCATTATTGATTGAGTGTTTCCTGCATAGTCCAAGTGGCCTTCGAGCCAATGTAGTTCTCCCTTTGGCCAAGATCATATGAATTCAACTAGAAAGTTTTATTAGAATGATTGACAAATGATGTCCTCAACCTAAAAAAAAAATAATGTTAACTTGGCCAATGATTGTAGTAATGTAGTAAAATTTTAGTAGGGCTCTTTACTAAATTGATAATTAATTTTGAAATTTCCTTTATAAGAGAGTACTAGATGGATTAGTTGTTGGATTAAAATGAGACTCTTGATGTGCCTTTATAGAATAATATTTCAATTATATATAATAACTAACCTATTTTTGTGTGCAATAAATACATTAGGAATCATGTAATTATGAAAAACTATCCTTTGGAGCATGAGATAAAAGTCTGCACTAGTGGGCAAGTAAACAATGCACCCCATTTTGCTTAGTGTGAACTTGTCTAAAATGGATAGAGGCCTCTAAGACTAAATTAAGTATGGAGTATATATTGATAAAGGATGAATAGGAATAAATTATGGAAGTTTAGAAGATATTCTCAATAATTTCAATAAGTTGATGGCCTTCATATAGATAAATGATTATGCTAATGGCAAGTTAGCAAAGCAAGGCAAAGATGTCAAGGATAAGCATTGTCAAGAATTTATTGACTAAATTTAAGTTTTTACACCTGCCTTGTATATTTAGGCTACATTTCCATATAATTTGAATGCAATAAGTGACCATCTAAGGGTCTAAATTGCATTCTAGTATTTTACAAAAAAAAATAGAATTTTAAAATTAGACATATTTATAACCGAAAATAAAATTGACCTAAAATTCATCCATTATCATGAATTTGATGTGTATAGAATAAGTGGATACTTTTAGGCCCATCTAAACTTTCATGTAAAAGTTTCTAAAAATTGAACCATCTAAAACTAATAGGGCCATTTAAGTCTAGGTATTTTTTTAATTTATATAGATTTTTTTAATTTTTCTTGTCAACTCCAATTTCAAATTAAGTTTTATTTAAGTAATTGTATGTTATGATTTGAATTCAATCATGTATAATCAATAAATATTAATAGTACTCAATAAATTTTGAGAAAATTGGGTCTATTGAAAATTTACTTTTCTTGTTTCTAATTTCATCACCACATGAGCCATGAACCTTTTGATTCAATTTTTTCTTAGGTACCACATGAGACAAGAGCCATTCAAATTAAAAAATTTATGGCCACCACATAATTTACGATCCATTATGAGAAATAATATAAAAAAATTTATGAGATATATTATCATCTCAAATCCATGACATTAGTGCTCAAAATAACACATGAAAAAGTTTGTGGGCCTTGTACCTTAAGTAAATAATTTTTAGGTTTAAAAAACATTAATTAAAGGTGTTCAAGTAAAATATATTTAAACTAAATTTTTGTATAGATGCCACACAAATTAAAAATATTTCAACTAAATGCTTTTGGAGGCACCACACAAGACAACATCCATTCGATTACAAATTTTTGAAGGGACCACATAATGCAAGATCCATCATATGAAAGAATATCTACATTGTTAGGATATCTACCATTATCTCAAACACATAACGTTAATTATAAAAATAACACATGGAAAATTTTGTCCATCTTGTACCTTAAGGCAACAAGTTGTAGGCTCAAATAACATTAAGCCTAGGTGGTCCAATAGAGTATCTTTAGTTTCAATTTTTTTGGAGACACCACACGATCCAAGAACCTTTTAATTTAATTTTATTAGAGGCAAAAGCAACTAGTAAATAGTGGGTTCAATTAACACTGAGTCTACGTGGTCCACTATCATGAAAATCAACTTCACTTCATCCTTTCTATTTAGAAAATAGGGTGTTATTTTTATTCCAAACATCTAAGCGTAATAAAATTATATGAAATTCATGTGTAAATTATAGGTTATAATCAAAGGTTTATTATAACTTGGTTTAAAATGTGGAAATTGAGGGTTTGAATCCAAGGCTTTAAGTAACCTATCATGAATTCTAGGTTGCAGTACACTTCGTTTGTCTATATAAATTGTATACAAATAATGTAAATGCATGCATTATGTTTTAAGTATTGTTTGAGAACTTAGTTACTAAAATGAAATTTTATAAGGTCTCTAATCCTAGTTGTTCTATTGGATTATCCAAATTATTATTCATCATGATAATATATGTCTCTTTTCCCATGATATAATGTGAAATAATCAAAGGGCACATGAAAAAAAGAATGATTCCATATCACATATGATATAAATTAAATGATCCAACCACAACTAATACTTAACCATGAGCCTAAGCCTAGGTGATGTTAGGTGGGGCCTCACATATGCATTGATGTCCAATAAAATGTTTTTGTCACTAGCATCATAAATTTTAAATAAATTACATGCAATCTAAAGGAAAATATTGTTAAAATACATTGTTGACTAATTTTAATATTTATGCACTCAT
Source organism: Torreya grandis (assembly GCA_037957365.1). NCBI lineage: Eukaryota > Viridiplantae > Streptophyta > Pinopsida > Cupressales > Taxaceae > Torreya > Torreya grandis. The sequence goes on from JARHVA010000068.1 coordinate 7,347,276, forward strand.
TAGATAATAAATATTTATATGTATTTTTCACATATTTTCCAATATCTAAAATCCATGAAAATAATGTTAAAAAAATCACACATGAAAATTTTTTTGGGCAATGTACTTTAAAGAAACAAGTTGTAAGGTCAAATAGCATTAAGCCCGAGTGGTCTTGTGGAGTAGCTTTAGAATCAATTTTTGTAGAGGCACCACATGAGCCAAGGACCTTCCAATACAATTTTTTTTTGAGGCACCACATGAGCCAAGAGCTATTCCATTTTATTTTTATGGAGGATCTACATAAGTCAATAGATCTAATGTGTAATAATAATTACATTAATATGAAATGCATTACTAACTATAATCCATGACATTAGTGATCAAAAGAACACTTGTGAAAAATTTTGTGGGCCTCTAGGAATTCTAATGAATTATATTTAGATTCATTTTTGTAGAGGCACCACATGAGCTAAGAATATTTAAATTCAATTATTTTTTTGGTACCACACATGCCATGAGCTGATCCATTAATTTTTTGTGAAGGGACCACATAAGCCAAGATCCCTTATGTTAAAGAATATTTACATTGTTAGGACATTTACCATTATCTCAAATCTATTATATTATTTTTAAAGATAACATGTTAAGAATTTTGTGAGCCTTATATCTTAAATAAACAACATATTGTAGATTCAAATAACACTAATCCCATAGGTGGTCTAGTAGAATAGACTTATATTCAATTTTCATAAGGATAACTAGGTTTTATATTATTTTATGACATTTTCCAAGCATTTGTCCAAAAAAAATGAATTGAAAGGTTCTTGGCTCATGGTGGGCTTCATCAAAAGCCAATATTATCAATGATACTCTCAATGGATACCTAGGATCCCTACCTGACATCTTAGTGCTCAAGATTCTAATTCTCTATTGGAGATTGGAGATGAGAAAGAGAAAGTTTCCCTGGGAAAATATAAAGCTGCCATTTATATTAAGTATGTGATATTCATTTGTGTTTGTTAGCAACCAGTTGAGTAGACATCATTAGTGTGTTACTGTATGAGGAGATAAATAAAATAATAAATTTAGGATATTTATATTTTTATAATTATCAATGCATAGATCACTGAGTATTTATGCCAAGATAAAGAGATCAAGCTTACACATTATGTTGGAGCTGATAGAGGGTCTCACCATTTGAGGGTAACATAGATTTGAGTGGTGGAGGAAAAATATGTAATAGTGTGTAGGTCAAATACTAATTAGGTCATAAGTGCAAAAAATTTGGTCTTATGAATCCATTATCTTTTATGACAACTATGAAATGGTTTGAGCCCTGCCATAAAGCATAATATATTTATTAAAATTGGCACAAGTTTGAAGTCTACAAGGTATTGTAATATAAATTATACATATTAAATAATGAACAATTTTTTGGAAATATTTTCTTCTTGGAGTGGTAATGACTTGTAGTAAAGGGAAGTAATGAAAGATACTGGTTGCATCTAAATATATTCATTATGGCTGCCATGTCAGGAGCTTTTGACAGTTGTTAAAATGAAAAATTAACTCATTAATATGAACTAATTTTTTTTGGATATAGGCTTATGATATTCTAAAGATATAAGTGGCGTTATCACCTTGATATTATTTAAAACTAGTGTTCAGCCCCATAGTTGGTGATTCAATGTTATATTTGTAAAAATTGTATATGTTTAGAGTTGACTAGTCCTTCTATGTGGAGGCATACATACAGATTGAGATAAGAGATTTAAAATAATTCCTTTCATATCAGTTAATGATGTTTTTTTACTCTTGACTAAAGGATAAAAGATGGAAAAGGTAAAATTAAGTAAAAGTAATTTTACATTTTTAAAATTTAAATGTATTTTGAGGTTGTAATAGATAGTTAGAGTAGAAGATGCCAAGGAGAGAAACCCAAAGAGGGGCTATGCAGGATGAAAGAAGAAGAGAAGTAGGAAAGCAAGGGGCATAAGATAAAAGAGGAAATGAGTAGAGAAAGTGAAGAAACTAGGTAGAGTATTAGGAAGCCATCCAGTTCGTGTAAGATGAGTTTAAGGAATATGCATTGATTTCCATGCAAGATGGTCCAAAGTTACAGAAAGGACCACCAAAGTAGCCAAAATAATAGAAATTTGAGAAGGAAAAATAGTGGTGCCATATTCTCCACACCAATATGCATGACATTGATCACTATTGGTATAATTCCTTGACTAAAGACATATCTAGTTGAGAGGGCACATCTAGTAGAGATAATTCATAGAAATCAAAAAGACATCCTCGATGATAGAAGCAAATAGGACATAAAGTAGCAAAAAATTAACTATAACATGATGGTGCATTTGGAGAGTAAGTAATAGTAGAATAATATTGTGATGCATATAATAATGTATTTCTTGTCTCCCAAACCTCATCACCAATGAGTAATATTTGGTTGATTACCTTAAGTACTAGTAAGTATATGACAGGATGCAAAGATATGTTTGATTAATTAAATAATCAACCCACTAGAGATTAGGTTTGGATCATAGATGATAAGGAGTATTCTATATAAATAATTAGGATTATCACCATTCCTCTTGAGATGTGAAGTTGTACTCTCACAAAGGTTTTGTATATTTCTAAATTGACAACAAATCTTTTGTCTATAAGTCAGCTCTTGAATCATAAGGTTAAGGTGGTGTTCCTGATTAAGAATGGCACCAAATATTGTCTCCTTTCACAATAAGGTAAGTTAATTTCTAAATATTTTCTAAAGTATCATTTATTTTCACTAGATGTAGTTTCATCCAATATAGCTACTCTCTTTACCTATACATTATAATCTATTTCCCTCTAGTATTATTGATATGGGCACATTTATGATGACTCCTTATATCATCTCAATTCAAAGGTAATAGTATGTGGTATTCCTCATCTTTTCTATTCTTTGCCTATATCCCCTAGATGCCATATGGTAAAACAACATAGATTTTCATTCAAGCTGAGTCCCTCTCATGCTAAGGATCATCTTGATGTGGTACATATTTATTTGTGTAGACCTTGCCTAATTATTTTCAAGGATTAAAGTACTTCCAATTAGTCATTGATGATTTCTCTCACAAGACTTGGGTTTTATTTCTCAAGAATAAGAGTGAATCAATTTGCTCATTTTAAGGTCTTCTACCAACTTGTTGTGACCCAATTAGGGAGGCCTCTTTGTATCCTCCACTCAGATCAAGGGTGGATTTCAAATAAAAGGAATTTTTGGCATTATTTAAGTAACACACTATCAAAAAACACTTTAATTATCCCTATACACCCCAATAAAATTGAATTATAGAGTGACACATTCATTAAATCATAGAGATGGCTCATTTCATGATTTCCACATCAAAGTTAGAGGCACCTTCTTGGGAAAATGTAGTCTAGATAACCATTTATCTTATAAACAGGGCACATATAAACATATTTAAATACAAGACACCATAATAGGTATGGAGTGGTTATAAACCTTTGATCTCCCATATAAGAGTGTTTTGTTGTACATCATATATGCATGTCCCTACTAAAAAGACAAAGAAGATTGAACTGAAGACACTATAGTACATACTATTGGGGTAAAATACTACCTCAAAATCATATCACCTCATATATCTTGAGGCATAAAATATTTATTATTTATGAAAGTTGAGACATGGTTTTTGATGAGTCATCATTTGACTCATTGACATACAAAGAGGATTAAAATCCAACCACCTCTCATAAGTTGATTTCATAGTCAGATGATGATTATGATGAAGATGAGATACAAGGAGAATTATTAATTAATACTAAAAATTGGGAAGATAATTCTTCATCAAATAAGCATCAACATAGACATCCAAAGTGAGTAGAAAGCACCATCAGGGACTCAAACCTAAAATCTATTATGTATACTTCATCAAGATTTTAGACAAGAAGACAAGTGATAAATGAGGTTAATATCGCACTAATGAGTTTAGTTGTTAATAACACCAAACTAGAGATATTTCAAGAGGCATTATCTCAACCTCAGTGGATGAAGGCCATATATGCCAAATATGATTCCTTGATAAAAAAAATAGAATTTGGGAACTTGTATATATTCCTATACGAAATAAATCCATTGGATGCAAGTGGATTTTAAATATAAAATACAAGGGAAATGGATCCATCAATAAATACAAAGAATAACTTGTTAAAAAGGGGTATGCTCAACAAGAAGGAATTGATTATGAGGAGACCTTTGTACCCATTGTAAAGATCAAAACCATTAGATTTGTTTGTGCATTGGCAACACAAAAAGGGTGTAAGCTTTAGAAGATGGATGTCAAAAGTAATTTTTTTAATGGTGATCTCAAGGAAGAAGTGTACATGACCTAGGTAGAAGGATTTATTAACAAACAACATCCACAAAAGGTATGTCATATAATCAAGTCACTTTATTGACTTAAGAAATCATAAAGGGCATGGAACATTAAGATAGATGATCATATATTACAACATGGATTCATTCAAATCCCCTCAGATTCAAATTTCTATATCAAGAAGCTAGGCATAGATATTATCATTCTTGTTTTGTATGTGGATGATCTTGTGATCATAGGAAGCTTAGATGATCTCATTGAATAAATTAATATTTACTTGCACAAATATTTTGACATGATAGATTTGGGGCTACTTCATTACTATATTGGCTTGGAGATATGTAAAAAGAATAATTACATTTTTGTTTCACAGATGACATATGCCAAGACACTATTTGAGAAATAAGAGATAACAAATTGTAAACCATTGTCAACTCCCATGGAGAAAGGTTTTCAAATTTATTGATTTTAGGTTTCACCTCAAGTAAATGGAATTCAATACAGGCAACTTGTTGGGAGTCTTATTTACTTGACATATACTAGACCATACATATGCTTTCTTGTCATCTATCTTTCAAGATTCATGCAGGAGCCAAATAAATGAAATTGATTTGAAGCAAATCAAGTTCTAAGATATGTCTAAGGTACAAGAGATTATGGTCTAGAATACAGGAATAAATCACATTTATTCTTATAGGGTTATACAGACTCAGACAATGTAGGATTTGTTGATGACATGAAATCAACATAATGATATATCTCTCATCTCAAATTTAGACTGATTTCATGGATTATTAAGAAGGAATAAGTAATCATTCTCTCATATATAGAGGAAACATATCATGTCACACAAGG
>JARHVA010000068.1:7357500-7522500 GCA_037957365.1 Torreya grandis
TAATTTTACATGATATAATTGATTATAATCTTTTTGTTGTAATTTATTCTATACCTTCTCATCATAAAACTTGTGAGGGTTGATTACATGGTAAGTAACATACTAACCCCTTTCACAAGAATCATGATGCAAATACCTCACATCCTTTATAATTGATTTATAGTGATGTTGTAGGAACTCTTAAAAATATATCTCTTAATATTTATTTATACTATATTACTTTTATTAATGATTACATTAAAATTATTTAGTCATATTTCATTAAAATAAAATTAGATGTATTGTCTAAATTCAAAGAACTTAAAGATAGTGTTTAAAATGCATATGTTTTTAATATTAAGAAATTAAGAACTGATAATGGTGGTGAATATGTTAGTAAAGAGTTTGATTCTTTTTTTATTAATTATGGTATTTAAATGAAATTAAAAACTCTTTGTTTCCTTCAACAAAATAGTATTGCTAAAAGGAAAAACTGCACCATTATTGAGATGAAAAGAACAACATTAAATTATACAAATATTTCTCATGGTTCTTATGGGCCGAAGCCATGAATACCACTATGCATATTATGAATAGAATCCTTGCTTAATCTTTACATTTTTCTACATCAAAAAAATGGATGTATGCTCATAACATTTGATTTGATTTGATAAAACTATTTTGTTGTTACTTTAGAGATACTAACTATATTGATAGTGTCTCATTTACATTGTAGATGTTAGCAAAATGATTTAGTTAACTCTTTAAAAAAATTTATTACAATTATATATATATATATATATATATATATATATATATATAATGTTTATTTTTAATTTTTATGAGTTAGCATGGAAATACATTATATGTAAAACATCATGCTTAATTTGACAAAATTATCATATTTAGTTATTGTATTTGGTAAAAATATCATGCTTAGTAAGTTTAGATCTTTTATGTGTTAATGCTTTCATTTGATTATTGAGACAAGTTCATGCTAATATGCTTGGATTCTCTCATTTGATTGTTTTATCATTTAATTGTTTATGTTAACATTCTTATACGCTTCATTTGGTAACAAGATATGTTATGAAATGAGAAGTGTAGAAGAATTTTACATTATTAGATCTTCATTATTTACTTTACTAAGCATTTTATTCATACATATCTAAACATATTTATTTCAATCTTATATATTTTTGATTCGATGATGGCATTTCATGCTAAAATTATACACATTTGATGTATGAGAGGTTATTCCTCAATATTTTGTTGAAACATATTAAATTTGTAAAGTTTTTGATAAGACTCAAATAATAAAATGAGTTATTGCTAATAGGATATCTAATGTTTGGCTAAACTCAATATCATATTATTAGTAAATTATTGTATGCACATTGCTTGATAGTTGGGGACACTCATCCTGTTAATGTTAGAGACGTATAATAATGAATTGAATAAAATAACTTATTGATGATGAGATGATGTTAAGAATATACACATTGTCTATTATTATGGAATTTAAGTCGACCCAATAAAGTCATGGAAAAATAATTAATATAACAATAAATTTAACAATATCCAACACTAAAAGATCACCAGGGATCACGTTGCATACTAACCACTTATATTAAGTGAAAACTTCATGTTTAAAAACATGAGTAAAAAGGATAGTAACTTTTACACATGAGTGAGACATAGAAAATGTCAACTAAGGAATAAATAGTAATGAACAAATGGTCATTATGAGGAAAAGAGATTTATAAATATATATTAAGGTCATCCTAGTTTATGGATGGTTGAGATTTAGTGATGAAAATCCTTCAGTTTTTCAATGGACATGTTTGCGTGAACGCCAACAAAAAAATCTATGTGACAATTTATGGAAATTAAATTGTTAAAAGAAGAAAGACACATTGTTTTAAAATTAATGGTAGATATTTGGTGAAATAATAGATTATGAAATTAATATGTAATTATTATATTAAATAGAACACAAGTCCACTTAGCTTTGGCTACTAGGAATATATTTTTAAAAAATGAGATAAAATTCATTGAATAGATTGTGTAGTGATTGAAGTGTCACAACTTGTATAAGGTAATTTTAATTATTTTTTTTAAACCTTTTTTTCCCTTTTGATTGAATAGTTTATATTTATTTATTATTAAAACATCTCATTCTATTAGTTTAAATTCATTTTGTTTTAGATGTTTGCACTTATTTCTTTTACATTTTTTGGTTAGGATGTAGCTTATTTATAAGATCTATAGATTTTGTATTAATGAAAAATATTTTTCTATGATTATTTACATTTCATGATACACCTACTTTATAGCCTATTTTTACATTATAATTATCTTTGTATTATGTTTTCCATCCTGTATGATATAATTATGTGAGTTAGAGAAAAAATAATAACATAAATTTGAATTTAGAAGTACATTTATGTCCACTAAAACCATGATTATTCTGCTATGTAGTGTAGACACCTCTTCTAAGGTGATCGGAAAGGTGGATAAATTCAAAAGACTAATGTCATATTTGTTTTTACTAGTTGAATTTGTCTCTTTTTTATGCATGCTTATTTCTTATTAAACATGTGATAAAATTCTATTTAACCGCATGGTCTTATCTCTAAGAGTTGTGGTTTGGGGACCCAATTCTATGTGACATTATTGAGGCATTTGAATTTTCTATTGTATCTTTATGCCATTCATAATATAACTATTTTGAAGGATTTGATTATAATTTATTAGTTTTGTTTTATATTTCTCCTCTTTATTTTCACTTTGATCCTACTATTTTTTATTGACTATATCGATATATGATCTTTCCTTGTTTTGTTCATCGGCTATAGTTGAATCATAATAATGAGTAAAAATAAAATTATGCTATTAATTTAGAAACAAAGTATTGCAGTGAAATTCAGTAGGTAGTTTAGTAAGATCTTAACATAGTAGTCAAGTGAGTTTTCACTTCATCCTTATTGATAATGTGTACTTATCATAAAGGTAGTTAGGTGGAACATGGTACAAAAACATCTCCTTATATGGTATATTTTTATAATCAAGCTAAAATCATAAAATGAGAAAGAAAACTTATAGTGTTAGGCTGCATGTGTTTTGGTTCCTATTTTAGTTTCAATATATTTAAGGAAAATCTTAAAACAATGTTAGTTTTAATTTTCTTGGTGGAAGAGTTAAATTTTGAAGTTCAATATGTTGTGATTAATTTATTGAATTATCTAATATAATATGTCATTCTTAGGAGAAAAAATAAATATTTTTTTAATTAAGAAATTAGAAATCACTATGATTATTTTTTAGTAATGTTTCTTTATCAAGCTAAATATACATGTTTAAGTATTGAAATAATCTGGAGTAATAAAGTTCATTTCACAATTGTAATTTTCACTAAAAATAATAATTTTATTTGATCCTCATCAACTTCGTATTCTACATCTTTTTTTCTCTAAAATTATATTTTTAACATATCTTTCACTTTAACATATTGCATTAACATCAATAAGATCTACCTATTCTTGGCCTTATTTTTGTAATCTCAAAACACATATATAATTTATATTATATTTAATTTAATTGTGACCCCAAACCTCAAGTTTTATGATAAATTTAATTATATAATTTTTTATTTTCTTAGAAGTATGAAGAGAATCAAAAGCTAATGGAATATATGCATAATAATTATGGATTGATCTATATGTTACAACTCAATGAACTACCTTGTACAGTGATTTTCAGATGTACATTTTTATTTTAATATAATAGGATTTCAAAATTATGCATATTGTTATGATTATTAGGTAACAACTACTCTTGATTGTGTATAAGTATGTTGCATTTGAGTTATGACAGCTACTCTTCATTGTGTTTTTAGTTCTTGATTATCCATTGAGCCATCAATTGATTATGCATGATGAATTATATGGTTGATTTTCCAAGAATTATTACACTTTCAAATTGATAAATATATATTTTGAAACCATACATGATAATATGTGATTAAATAAGAGGTGGTGAAGTTTTTTTATCCAAATAAGAGGTGGTGAAGTTTTTTAATCCAACCACTGTGTACTAGATTTCACCATTAAATAATTGATTGCTATAATTTTCCCAGTGGATGTTTTCTCTATGATACCTAGACTTGAAAAAAAAAATTCAAAAAACCTTATATTCTCATATTTGCTTTTATAAATAATATATAATGGGCAAGGGATAATGTTTATTTATCATTTTTTTATTCAGATAGTGATAATCAATGAATAGTCCAAGTGACCCATCCTTCCTCATCACGAAGAAGAAAGGTGTTCCCCATGGAGAAACACTCAAATTAAAAAAATAACTTATAAAAAATATCCTCTAACTATATATTTATATAAAATAACTAGAGTCTCATCATACATTATGGTTCTCTATAAATTATCTTAGCCATAAGAACCAATTCAATCCTAAATTCAAATGGTGGGGCATTCTAGGCAAATCACATAAAAATAAAACAACAATATCATGAAGGATGGGGTGATCATCAAATGTAACATTCACTAACTCATCCTCTAATCTATCATGTAAATTAAAATTAAACATTATGCATCCCTTCTATATGATTTTTCATAGTAACATTATGGAGATCATGTGAAGGGAGGTGGGTCATTGGACCCCTAAATATACCATCTTGACCGCAAGGTTGTTGAATCACTCTAACTTCTTGATGTGAAGATAAATTTTGGATTTATGATAACTAAGGCAATACATAGTTAGAACTATTCCATAATTCTTTAAATTTATTATTTATATGTCCACATCGATGATGATTCCACCTAAATATAGCATGTAATTTCTCACTAATGAGTTAATGGAAAGCTTGGCCCTAGTTTATAGCTTAAATTCCAAATATATATATGGATCTTATGATCCTCATGCCTTCAAAAAATCCTAGAATCACCCTTAGGAAGGTGAATATTTAATTACTCCTAATATTGGTATCAGAGGTGATGAAACGAAAACATCTATCCATGCTCGAATGTGAAGCCTATACTCTAAGGCCATTTATATAAATAGGAAAAGTTAAAAGGATAATCTCTAAGGATATTTTGGATGATATTCATTCTCTCTACCCTTTGAGGATGATAATTCAAATTTTAGACTAGTTAGGATCAATAAAATTGGACTTAGACATAGCTCATGTCATGAAAATCAAATATAGAGAGACAGAGATTTGGTATAACTTTATATCACTATTATTATGTAAACATTGCACTAAGGTATGAATGGGATAATACAATAAACCTCACAATCTATTTTTATATCCCACCAAGGCAATCAAATCCATATCAATGAAATATGAGAGTGAGGGAGAGCCTTGATTTTACAGAGTAGGAAAGGCCTCATAAATACAAGCAGTTTCATTATTGTATATGGTTATATAGATGTATGTGGTTTGAATTGGTTTCCTAAAGTCCACTTTAGTGTGAAACTTGGAATTTAGTACAAGTTTACATGTGAGCATGCAACATGGAATTTAGTGTAAGTTACAAATCCAAATAGGATATATTTACTAAATAAGAAAATAATATATCCTAGAAAAATTACTTACTCATTAAGTACGCTTAAGGTGTAATTAAAAATTTACACCAACACCCTCGCTTAGGTAAAACTTAGGGAGCATGTATAAAAATTGAGGCTAAACCTTTGAAATGGGTCCCAAAATTTGGCTTGATAAGGTACGTATGTATAATGAAATAAAACAACTAATTTGGGAAAAATATGTGGCGCAAGGATCTCATCCATAAATTAGTACAATATCATAGAATAAATACCAAAAAAATTGTGATACGCCTCAAGGATCTCACACAAAAAATTAGTACACAACACCCTCCCCACTTAATGTTGAATTGGGTGAGGTGTATGAAAAATATCAAAAAAATATGATGACATGAAAATAGGAGATACACCACAAGGATCTTATTTTTATTACTCAAAAATTTATCTCATGGATCCACATAGAATACAAAATAAATTAATAGATATTTGGGACACTATAAATTTCTTACCATAATAAGTAGTTGATTTGTCTAAGAATCCATCACAAGACCTAAAATTTTCTCCCAGAAAGAGCAGTGTTAGGTATTATGAATGGTGTGTGGAAGATGCAAATGAACATTGGAAGAACCATGTATATATATTCCACACAAATAGTTTAGAATACACCATCATAACTAATCATCAATCTATCCCAAATTAACACAAATGGTGGAAGAAGTTTCTTAAAAGTGATTTGATGCTATGTGCACAAAAAGTGTATACAAGAAAAAATTTAGATCAGATTTGGGACTCTCATGCCTAAGTGAATTTAATGATGTGTTATGACTCTCATGCCTAATATAATAAATCTCGGATATCTTACCCTAAGTGAAGGTAAAGGACTTGTAATATTTAAAAAAACAATCTCAAATATCACATACCTATAAAATCTAAATATGGATCAAGACTCATATGCTTGAGTATAATATCTAAACAAATCTATTACAAGAGCTGAAATGCACACATGCAATAGGTCTATGTTGTTTTATATCTTTTGTAAGTGTAGATTAAATAAAAACTAGTGAAGATCTACTACAAAATAGTCCCAAAGAAGAAGTGGAAGCACTTTATCAATAACAAATCCCATGTTGAGTAATCTAGAGAGTAGGTTGGATGGGCAACACAATACCATGTTCATGCTTTCCAATACCTCAACTAGAATAACACTTGGTGTAAATAGTGTGCTTCTTAAAGGAGGCAAGCACATTAACATTGTGATCAACAAAAATATGAGTTACAATAAAGGTTACTATAGGTTTAGCAAGATCATAATATGGTTTAATGTCAAATAGATCATAATATAAGACAACCTTTAATGGATATATACTAGATTTATAATTAAGTATTGAATGTGGAACAAGTACAATAGTTGTGTGTTCCACATGATCATAGTGTTGCTACAAGAGTGTAACACTTAATTAAAAAATGTGAATGAGTAAGTTTTTCTCTACAATTTTTGTGAGGAGGAGCACATTATGTGCTTTGAGGGCCATATTTTTGTTTACAAATTATACAATGTGTTCTTGAATTGAATAAACCTCATATAATATCATAATTAGGGCCTAAAGCCAGTACAAGTAATAAAATAATAAAAAGGTATTAATAAAGAGGACTTGATGGAGTGTTTGGAGAAGCATGCAAGGTACTAAGCAAGAGGCCTTGAAAGAGATGTTGCACAAACTACAAGTGTGCCAAAATGTAAATGTCCAAATACAAGGACAATGAGTAAACCATAAGTGAACCAAAATAGGAATAAGGCACAATCCTTCAGAGTGTCATACGAAAGTGTTTACCAAAAAAATGAGTTTTTGACACTTTATAAGGAGTGTAATGACAAATTAATTCCCCCAACTACCTATAATGATGTTGTTTACAAAAAAATCACTCTATTATAAATTTAGTTGAAAATGAGAAACATAATAAAATTAATTTATGTACAATATGACTCAAATTTATTTATAATTTTTTTATTTTAGGAAAAAAACATGCAATTTAAAAAACATCACCTCAAAAAAATTTGGATTGTAAAGAAAATGTAGTTTGAATTTTTTTGGCATTCGACTATGAAGAAGGTTTATAAAAATATGGAAAAGTGTTATACTTTCATGTGGGATAAAAAATTTATGAATATATATGTGTGGATTATGTTAAACCATTTTTAAAGTGCAATAAGAATCACCTTATAACTATAAGTGATGCTCAAGATATAAGAGAAACAACATAGGCATGTTTGAAAAAACTCTTAACAGAGGGGGTATGGAAAAATGCAAACATGAAAGTATAGAATCCAAAATTTATAAGTGGGCATGAAAATGTATTTTAAGGCACTGGATTGGAGAAAAAATATTCCATGGGTGAGTCTGACTACCTATCATATCGGGCCCCACCTATCAGTCTTCAAACCACATAAAAATGGCTTGTAAATGATCCTTACTACAAATAAAGTAACATTATGGTTGGAGGGGTCTAACTTATAACCTTCCCTAGTTTAAATTCCTTATTAATATCATTATTTCCAATCTGGCCTTTGATAATTTCAAAAATATAAGTGTAAAAATTAAGTTTTGTTTCAAAAAAAAAAGGCCAATCAATAATGGTGGCCTAGTTGCTGGTAGAAAAATTTGACAATGGTGAGCTGAAGTTGGTGGTAGTTGGGCAAAGTGGCGGAGATGGTTGTCTATAAATTTTGAAAAAAAAACACATTTTTAATGATTCAATTATTATCATGCAATTCCAAAGTTATAATTAAAATCAAATATAGCCAAATTTAGTTTTAATGGAGGCCGCAGGCTAGGCTATCTGGAATGCAACAATGGATTAGGTGTTAGATGGACCAAACCATAGTAGGTTTTGTTATTTATCTAATAATGTGTGACTTCATGGAGTGTTGGTTAGGGTGAATTTGGTGAGGATAAAGGTGCATGTTTGGTAGGAGTGGTGCCCACGGTGAAGGTGACTAAGTGGTTTATGGTAACAAGGTTGGAAGCTTAGGTGAGGGAGGAATCAGAGTGGAAAATAAATATTGGGGAAGTGGTGAAAAATAAGGTAGAGAAAGGTTAGTATAAGGATTGGAGTTAGTAGATGGGTTTTTGGGTAGAAGGTGTTCAAGGTGGAGGGGACACAATAGGGTGGAGGGAAGGGAAGCCAAAGGTAGAAGAATAAAGTAGAGGAAGTGGTGGAGATGAATTATGTTGAATGGGTAGTCAGCATGGGAATAAAGGGAGGTTGGTATTTATGCCACCCAAAAAAAATTTATTTATTTATTTATTTTTAATTAAAAAAATATTTAAAAAACTTAGTAGAAAATATTATTAAAAAAACTTTTTTTTATTTTTTATATTAGAAATCTAATAATTAAAAATAAATAAAAATTATATATAAATCCCCCTTTCTAAAAAAAATCAAAATATATTACCCATGGATGATCAAAATTGACCAGAATATATTTGTAAATCATGGGCATCACATGTCCTTTTTATACAAAATGAGAGCTTATCCTCTTATTCAGCTAATATGAGTGCCTTAATACAGTCAAATCTAGCTAAAAACATATAGTTTCTAGAAATTGATCAGTAACTCAGGTTTTTATAGGATATGGAGTTTTAGGACTTTGTTTTTAAAAAAATGAAAGATAAACCACCTTTCTCAATTTCCATGGACATGGTGGAGAGTTTTGATATGCTCTAAACTACAAAAAGGCATAAACTATAGATCAAAAAACTGCCACAAGGAAGCCACCAAGAAAACAACTTACAACTTATAGTAATTTTATAGTCAACTTAAGGGTTTTGGACCATTTTAGACTCAATGTAAGAGGTATAATCTCCCCAAAATTCACATAAAGTGAACTTCCCCTAAAAAAATCCTAAAACAAAGAAGCTAGCTTAGGACTCTCACTCTAATACCATATTACAATTATATACTAGCCATGATCAAGTAGATTAGACTTAGACGTAACTCACATCATTAAAATCAAAAATAGAGACATAGATTTGATATAGGATCATACCACTATTATTATATAAACACTGCACTAAAGCATCTACTAAACAATACAATAAACCTTACAATCTATTTTCATATCTCATTAAGGCAATCAAGACCTAGCAATGTAATGTGAGAGTGAGGGAAAGTTTTGATTTTATAGAGTAAGAAAGTTCTTATAAATACATGGGGTTGAACCAATGTAGGTGGTTGAATAAATGAATGTGGTTACATAATTTTTAATATATTTTTAGTTAAAACTAATTAAATTAATAGATATTAAACTATTGAAATGAAAATGATGGAATATATAGATCCGATATTAAAATATAATATGTTACATAATTTTTAGAATTTTTAATTTGATATAAATAGTAAATGAGCCTAAGAAAATGAAAATCTCCCTTAAAGAGATTTAGTTTTGATTATAAAATCTGGCTATGACTAAAAGCTATTTGAAAAGCCCTTAAAATAGTGTTACCTCTGAAAATAGAATTACAACTATGTTGGGACAAGGCCACAAGAGGAGGAAAAGGGTGAAATACAACCTTATATATTGACTATGATAATATCCTATTTGACTGTGTGACTAACTTTTTGATCTTGATTTATGAACCTATAAATGAGGATTTTCTAATTTTGTGTAGGAACCAAATATATGTGTGAAAGACCTAAAAAATACAAAATGCTTGTTGTTATACAATAAACAAGATATAGATAAAATGAAAAAGGAGGAAATGGGTAAGGGTAATAGCCAATCTATCCATAGAAAACCCACATAATCTGAGTACTACCTACATATCCCAAATGGGACTTAGGTTGATGTAGTTCTCCCTCATAGGGTGATTGTGTGATTTGTGATTATGCAAATATATGAAAGTAGCTAAAATATTGATTGAAATAATCAAAAATAGATGCCCCTAACCTGTATTAAATGATATTTATACTT
Source organism: Torreya grandis (assembly GCA_037957365.1). Lineage (NCBI taxonomy): Eukaryota > Viridiplantae > Streptophyta > Pinopsida > Cupressales > Taxaceae > Torreya > Torreya grandis. The sequence goes on from JARHVA010000068.1 coordinate 7,368,014, forward strand.
GGTCTAAGATTATTATAAAACAGTATAATTGAAATTGGAATAAATCGTGCTCTTTTTCTTATTATGTAGTAATTTGAAATTATCTTGCAAGAGGATCTAATGAGTGGCCTAGTTGTGCTTTTATAGAATAATATTTCAAAAAAAACTAACTAAAATTTCTAAAATTATGGGAGAGTCATTATGACATGTCCCAAATTTAAAAATTTATCTATTGGAGTACATTGGACAAGGGTGCATTAGGGATAGGGTTGTCCTGTGGTCCTATCTACCCAATGCAATCTTGTCTTAGATGGGTAGAAACTCTTGTAAATTTACTTGGTATAATATAAAATAAAAATAAGGTTGTTTAGATGATGTTTCAAGTGTGTTTAATATAGTGCATAAAATTTTAAAGGCTATCATATATATGTATAGTTATTAGAAAGGCAGATAGACTAAAGGAGGTAAATATGTCAAGGTTAAACATTGTTATGCACTTAATGATTAATATTATGTGTTTATATTTTCTCCCACTTTATTATAGTGATGTAATGAATTGAAATTAATTGAGTAAAGTATATGTGAAATTGAATGTGTATACAAAATTTTTATTTTGATGTGAAGCTTGATCATGTAAGATGTCTCAATACAAAACTTGCAATAATGTCACTATTGACCATTTTGACCACAAGTCAAAATGGGTCAACCTCCCTATAGTCATACATTATATATGGGTACAATATAGTGTCATATGTTGTTTTTTAGTTAATTTTATGTAATTTAATGCCATTTTAGCCTTGGTCATGGTCTAATTAACTCTTATGTCATTTTGAGTCACTTAGGGGTCATATAGGGGTCATTTATGAAAATGGCATGGTTTTTAAGGTGTCTAAGTGTTCTATTTTTCTTTAAAATTTCCAATATTTTATATTAATTTTTAGTAATGTTAGTACCATCTAAAACTTGTAGGTTCTCTAACTGAAAATCAAGAAAACAACTGAAAAAGGAGTTTGGCACTTGTATGACCTATAAGCAAGTGTGACATGTGTGGAAAACTTGTGTGATGACTCTTTAACTTCCCTAGAATTATATAAAAATTTTATCATCTTTTAAAGTGATAAAAATGTTCAAAAACCATTTTGTTCCTTCATCACCCTTTTAGACATGTAGAACCAGTCAACAGGTTTATGTTTAATACAACCAATTAGAGAAGTTTCAAAACAAATGCCTTTAGGGGGTGATATTACACTAAGTTTACTTAATTTTCATAAAAATATTTCAAATATTTTTCACTTTTTATTTATGAACCATCCTTTACAAGTTGACTGTGTTTTTCTACTTGTTAAACCTCATACCCTATAGGTTTCTTTCTCATATGGATAGGTCCATACAATGTAGCTAAAGTAATTAAATCCAGAGGACATGGGAATATTTATAACATGTTTCTCATTCTTAGTTTCATATTTGAAAGTTTTTTGATAGGCCAATCATCTCAAGTTGCAGGAAGGTGTCACCATGTCAGATCTTAGTCAAGTTTCACTATTTACAAAAAGTTTGGTTTTCAGCAAGTGTCTCATGTGGATGTAATATGATTTTATCTATTTGTAAATTTCATAAAAATCACATTCCCTCCATGTTTAACCTTAAAAAATCATGCCTTGATCAAAAACTTAGTCATACTAAGCTCATAGTCAACTTTTTGCTTATTCTCAGCTATAGTCATGATGTTTTGAGCTTTGATCACATTTATGGAGGAGAAATGGTGAGTCTAAAAGGTTTTTTACTTTTTATTTTTGTATGATCAATCAGATTGGACCCTCAAAATAGAAAAAAATTTATGTGGTAGTAGTCATATGAAACATGTACAGTCAATCAGCCATGAATGTGCACCTACAAGTGCCACGGAGAGAAGGTCACATTGAAAAATAAGAAAATTGATCTTGTTTCAAGTCTTCTAATGTTTTGGATTCAATTTGGATATGTTTAGATAATAGGATATTGTTTAATATCCATACATTATGCACTTATTTCATGTTTATTTACACTCACTGCTTGGTCTGCATTTTCTATCAATACCTACAGGGGATTGAAAACATTGGGTTATAGTTTTAGAACTTGTATCAAACCTTTAAAGTTTGGAAGAATAAATTATGAGTATTTGAGAGGATCAAAACCTCATTAAACTCATATATCATGCATAATACCAACTAGTTCAACCTCACTTCCCTGCAACTTACAAAGTCCACCTACATGTGGTACTGGTAGAAAGTTGAAAATGTTGTTCAAGGTGTGTTTTTTTGTTTTGAAAGTCCTGAAAGAGTTTGGATGGTCGAATGATATCATAGTAGACACATTTGAGGCATTTATTTATAAAATAATATTTATTAACTATGTCAAGAGGTGATGACTATAAACTTAGGAACCATATCCCTAAAAACACAAAATAGAGCACCCACCCCTTTTGGAGATGTCATATGATGAAGTCATATGGAGTCTTGTTGCATCCAAATGAACTCATCTTATATCCCTCATGAAGGGGAAGAGACTTGGAAAATTAGGAGGGTATATTATTAATGGAATGAATTTTTTGAATGAATCCAATGTGTATATTTCTTTATGGAGTTTAGACAGTGGCATCTACAAGATTTGAGTCCCAAAGATTCCTCTACACCCAAAGTTGCAAATGAGTCATATATTAATGTTTGAATGGTCTTATTTAGTGAAAATGTATGCCAATGAACATAAATGTCATCAAGAGAGGTTTTTATTCAATGTTTTTAACTCCATTGACACCTACAGGTGTCACTTACTCTAAATAATTGGTCTACAACTGACTGTAAGTCCCCATATATCCATGGTATGAGTTTAAGCATGGAAACCCACAGACATAGAAACACATACCAGATCAAAAATTCTTCATAATACCTAAAAATTATTAAAATGGCATGTGACACATGATATCAAGGGTAATAATCACCTAGATGACCCCTATACAGTCAACTGTAGTTGACTGTGACATAATAGTGAGTCAAGAAACTATGTTCTTTGGGTTAACATAGCATGAAAATTATATGGATGATTTAAATGGATATCCAATTATATTAGGAAACTATAAGTATATCTATATTAATTTTACCTAATTCCCAATCATGCACTAGCACCTATAGGTGCCTCTTTCAAGGTAAGGAAGAACATAGTTAGGAATTGCATTCAGCCTTGACCAATGAAGGTGTATAAAGAGACATGTGGGAGGTTGAATTGAGTAATGGATTTATAACACATTAATAATGATAATATTTATCTAAATATTCTCTTACCATATGTAAACTATGAAAATAAGGGCTTTAATCAAGCAATCCACAGTTAGTATGTAGACCCAAGCACACAATCATCTCTCATAATCTATCTTGGAGATTTTATGAAGTTTGAGGGAGCTACCCATGTGATCAAGATATAAAAACTTGTGTATATCATATTAATATCTTAGATAATATTCTCCAATATTCACCCTTATTGGGATAACATGGTAAGTGCCCTTTGTATTGTCTCAGATAAAGGTTACTTCCCTAGGATGCATACCCTACAATTTTGGAGAACAGAGATAAGAGGGTGAGATAAGGGTTGGAAAGACCTATAAAGATGTTTAAAAAGGATGTGATAGGCATGGATAAACATTAATAATAATTCATAGAGGGAATAATCTCAATAGGGTGTCATAAACCCTCAATAATGTAGACATGCCTATTAGGTCTGGTTAGACCTAAAACCTAGATGAGAGGTCAGTTTCACTTTTAAATTTAGGTAAACATTATAATGAGGTTGATCATGTTTTCAAGGAGGAATAATTAATATATAAATCCCTTGGTATGCATAAAATTCCATAGGAAGGCCAATATTGACTCAAGAATAACTTAGGCCTATGCAGAATGGTAGACAAAGCTCAATGGGCTAGTTGAAAAGATCACATCTTCTTGGAGGCTATGCATGGGTGTTTAATGATATTGGACAAATTGAAGGGGGTATTAAACATTATTTTTGTGGATTTTTTATACAACTCCAATGTCACATATTTATGAACAAATCCTAAGGGTAAAAAGAGCTTAAAACCCTTGTAAAGGACTTGATTGGGAAAACAAGGAAGGAGATGCATCCTAATGGACCAAAATGGATTGGATATGTTTTAATCTTGTAGGATACTCTCTATGGTTTCCCTTCTTCATACTGAGGTGTTACCCAATTGTACGAATAGGAGGGAATTTGGATTTTCTTGAATATTTTTGATGTTTTTTAGGTTATAGAGAGTTTAAAGAGATACAACAAACTTTAATAGAAGTATTGGTATTTGGGATAACCCCTCATATCCATTTATTTTAGAAAAAAATCTCCTAATTATTTCTACAGATGCCTTCACTTCAACCAGTCAAGACTATCAAAGTGAGAAAACTAGTGAGAAGGATGAAAACTTCAAGTGGATGGCCTTTTAAAGTCTACTTGAGGAATATAATTTTATGAGAGGTCTTTACATGTTTCATTAACTACTATTTATGTATTTTCATGGAAAACTAAAACCAATTTTGAGGCTAAGTGTGAGGGGTGAGTGAAAGAGGAGTTACTTGGACTGTAGACAGTGGTAACTCATATGCATAAGAATCCAAATGATTATGGATGTAACCAATGCATAGTGAAGCATATATACAACTCATTCCTATCATTCCAATCATGATATCTATCCCTATTTAGTTGTGACATGTTCCAAAAGGGACAAATGATGAAGGCAATTTTTTGAGCAAGCATAAGGAGTCCTACACCACATTTCATGAAGTTTCATGCCTTTGAGGGAAATTTATCCTATCATACCTTGCATGTTCTATCTCATATTGATTATCCTACATGTATAACTCATTTTATTATCATGACACATGTTCTTATGACTCTTGGACTTCTATCTTCTCACTTCTCTCTCAAGTTCTATAAGTAGTGGCCTTTTGGGCTCTTGTACTAAAATACCATACCATGTATGGTGAAGCCCTACCATAATGACATTGTATTTTGACTTTTAACATTAATTAAAGTCTAATTTTTATTTCATCAACAATTTTTTAAGTATGTAAAGTGATGTATGGTGGAGTTGGTGATAATTTTTTAGCCTTGCTTGCCTTATCCTTTCATGTTTATTCAAGGGTTCCTATTCTAAAAAATCATATAAAGTGTATTCAAGTGTGTTATTTTATTTAGATTATGTATTATTCCCTCTATTTTATTTACCTTTTATTATTTTCCTGCACATCACCTCTATATTGAAACACTCATGTTATAATCCTTTGGGACTTGGAAGCTAGTTTGTATGCCTTGTTTTGATTGTGATAAAAATATGACGGTCATGTGAAAAAAATATTGGTGTATCACCCCCTTATACTAGGTTAATTTCATGCAAACTCTAACTCTTTTCCCATAAGCAAGCACTAGTTTAAGTGATAAGCATTCCAAGATACATTCATGGAGTTAACCCTTAAATCTAGAGGCTCACTTCCAATATAGGTACACTCACATACTTGGAAGTGTTCCCATGTTTTGAAAATTTGGAAGAGGTTTTAATACCCTCTTTTGGGATGAAATATTTGGTAACAACAGTCACTAAAAGTAGTTATTGTCCATATTTTAAGATTGAATATTTTAAACCTAAAATTTGAAGATTTGAAACTTGAAATGTAAAATTTTGAAAAAGAGAGAAAATAAAGTATACACCTAAAATAGTATATGATCTAATTGATTTGTAATCTTGAAAGTGGAGAAGTACATGCTCCCTTTTTGGAGAAATTAGAGTGAATATAGGGTACTTTCAAACCTATTTACATCATGGCTAGGGAGAAAAATAGTTTTGAAAGTGGTAATAGGATGAGTGGAAGTACATTGCGTGTCACTATACCATAACCATATTAATATGTGGGGTTGAATCTTGTGTTGAAATTGATAGTGATCAAGTCTTAATGACTAAAAAAATTTAATTAGTCATGGATATTTTTTCACTTGTGACAAATTCTCTTAGGAAGTGTAAAGTGATAACCATTGATTGTCACTAGACTATCACAAGTGAAAGAAAATGAAAAATATGGAACCATGCACTGGGTTCATAAAATTTCATCCATAAACATTGAGGGTCACTAGACTCTAATGTGGCCCACTTGTCACTATATGAATCACACCACTATAGATGGATATAGATTTGCTTTTTAAACTTGCTAACTTTGAGACATTGAAAATTGAAATTGTTTATTGAAATTTGAAGTGTTTTTATTTTGAAATTTGTAAAAGAGGGGATCATGAACCAATATCATGGCCCCTATATTTTTATTTTATTTATACTTAATTTCGATTGAATTCATAACTTTTGAAACTTGTAATTATTTTAAATTTTTAACTTTTAACTATAAGGATGTTTGCATGTCACATGCCCCTATAATTTGAAAATTTTAAACCATATTTGTAAAAATATTTAACTTTTTACTCATGAGGGCTTGAATTCTCAAGGTAACCCCATTGTTATGCCCCTATTTTTAGATGAGGGACATAGCTTTCAATTCACTTATATGAAAACAAAAGTTGTATATTATGTAGTAACATGTGAACATTTGAAACATATTGCATCATGGTATTGAATATAGGAATGAATTGCACGTCATTGACTTGTAGATATGTCGTGTTAGATAAATATAGAATTAAATCATATAAGTAACATTTGAAAATTTATTGCATCATAGTGTTGAATATATCATTGAAAAGTATATGAAACATGTGTTAGATAGATATAGCATCGGATTTTGAATTATAGGCACACAATGTTACATAATTTTCATATAATGTCACACATAAAGGTCTAAAGGCCACATACAGTGGACATGTGAATGTCTCATAAACACATAAGTTCAAGGGCCACACACAAATGACATAATGGTGCTAGTCAATAAATAACCAATGTATATGTTTCACATACAAGGCTAATGGAAACATATAAGAATCAAGAAAGCCATAATTTATCATGCAATAAAGTAAGAGTTTTGAAAATAAGCATATATCAAATGTGACTAGTTGGTCTCAACCGTATGTATCATATTCATAGTTAGAAAACAACATACTTATATAATAAAATGTAAAGCATTAGTGAATAGTAAAAAAAATTAGTGAATAGGAAAAAAAATATATGATATGTAGCCCAATATGGTAGAAAGGGTGTGGATAGATACAACCTATTCAAAATGTTCATGGAGAATGAAGAGATGCCTCCAACTTAGCTAGGTTTTTGGGTAATAGGGAAGCCTGACATCAAAAGTCCATGTAATATTATGTTTTGTATCACACTCAAAATACCTTGTGAAAAGCATTGTGTTTATGAAAATTAGGAATATGTTATATACTTAACATGAAGTAAGTAATAGATGTAAATAAGTATGCTAACAATATTTGAAATGCTTTAAGGTTCCGATTTTATTTTTTTTAATATTTTGGATTTTTTTTGGATGTTTGAAATATATGACTATTTGTGAATTTTTTCCATATTTGAAATTTTTAGAATTTTTGAAATTTTGAAAAGGTTGAATTAAAATAATTTGAAAATCAATAAGAAACAAGAATTTAAGCATATTATGGTAAGAGGGATGCAATTGATATGCCCCCAATTTATGTGTATTTGAATCATAGTAGTGTATAATAAAATATTGATGAAGATAAGATTGTATATGCTCCTTATGGATAAGAGAAATATATGATTATATAAGTGTAATGAAATTTATAGCATGATAATTATGCAATAATGAGAAAGAAATATCATTGAAAAATATATGTAATGCATTTTGTTAGGATTGTTCGAATTGGTTTGAAAATTAAGGAGGAAAATTCCCAAAGTAAAAATACTCTACACCTAACAATTCTTGGAATTTTGAATAGAATATTATTATGCTAAGTAGAATAAAAAATTTAAAAAATGGGATGCCAAGAATTAAGAAAATGTTTTGAATTATCTTGCATTCCATAAATAATATTACAAATTATAATTCCTTGAAGAAAATGAGGTTTAACCTAATATTACAAATTTTACTGAATACTAATTAATTTTCTTCTAAGTGTCATATAATTGAAGGAATTATAAGAAATAATCACATTTAATGCACACATCTTATGATGTACCACAACATAAAAGGTTTAATTTGAATGTGATTAGTTATCAATATAGTATTTTTTGTATTTTTTTATAATGGTAAAAATTTTATCGAGCTGAACTATGAACTGTTAAGGAGAATTATTTACAAATATTGGAGCTCTGAATTGATGTGAGGAGACAATAGGGGGCCTAATCCTCATAGAAACACTAATCAATAAATCCCCACTAAAAAATAAGAGTAAGTAGAAGGATGTACTACATATAACTAGAGAGAATAACATGCTAAAGAAGACCAATCAATAATAATGCTAAAATGACTTAGTGATTAAACCTTGTTCCATGGGAAATATTCCAAAAAAACATGGAAAAAGATGTCATGGTCTAAAAAAATACAATCAATGAACTTGAGAAGGAAAAAAAATAAAATATGAGTCATCCATAGGTGGGAATAAGTATTCCCCTCGAAAGGAGATACTTTAACATTATTTGGGAACCAACTCTAATCAAAACATCAACGTCTAAATGGGTGGGATAAGGATACTTGGAGAAGCCAGTTGACCCTCTATATTGCCATGATCAATCATCCCTTTAAAATCACTTGTATTTATTTTTAAGGAGTCAGATTCCCCCTTAAGATTAGATTTCTCCTTCACAAACACTTTCTTGAGAGTAATACCATAACATTTTGAAAATAACACACCATGGTTATTCTAAATAAAATCATCATCAGGTGGACCCTCTTTCTTCTTCATAAAATTATGATGGGTAAAATAAGCATGAAAAATACAAATAGCAACACAGTGCCCAAGATGATTGTAATAAAAGAACTTGAAAGTTGGACCTTCATATTTGAAGAATTGAATCTAGGAGTTTAGAGAAAATTCCACCTTAATAGAGAGAAAAGGAGGCTAGGATAAATAAATGACAGCACAAACCCTCATAGTTCTACCTATATCTCTCATCCATTTTGATGTAGGAACCCACCATATTACTCAACATTTTGATATGATCCTATTTGCATGAAATAGTTGAGAAATTATAAAATATATGCTAGATTGTGGAAACAAATATAGTCATATGCTTCACATTAAAAATGGGGGACCAAGGGTAAAATTAAAACCCATGGTTGCCAAAAGTCAAGGTCTAGAAGTCGTGAATAAGTCATAGTATGCATAACACCTAACAGTGGCCTGAAAGAAGCATATGCCAAGTAATGAGAAATATGGGGAAGTAATGGAGTTATACTCAAAGTAAGACCAACTAGAAAGATCAACCAATGAAATAAAAATACCCACACGTTTACCAAATAAAGCTATGTTGTCGATGTCAAATTCCAAATCAAGAATTGAAGACTCAAGAAGAGATAGAATAGGGGACTCATCAGAGTAGAAGAAAGGATATATCATAAAGATAATGTGGGTTGAATGGATTGGGGTTGCATCTATTGAGAAAAAACATCAGGTTTAACAATTTTTTCATGTAAAGAATAAGAGCCCATTTAAGTATTGGTAACATGAATAAATTATGGAGCATTGTGGGGTGAGGTAGGAAGCATGGATAAACAAAATTTAGTGTGGTTTTAGAAAGGATTTAAGACATTTATACATCCTAAGTATATTTTTCACTCACTAGTTGCTTAGCCATCTTGGAGACCAGCCTAAGAAGAATAAATTGTTGTTATGAAGGGGCCATCAAGAAAACCAAGGATGCTTTCTAAAAATTCCTCTCAACCTGACCAATAGATTTGATAGTCCCAGAATATAAAATAGTACACATATGGAATTTGGACTTGGGTGGGTTCTAAAAAATCCTAATTGTGCCTTTTTCCTAGTCATCAAATTTATTATAGTTTCAAACACTAATTTTAATATTAATTGAGGAAAGGATGTCATTTATCACATAATCAAACTCAGACTGCTCAAAACCCCAAATATTATCTAATTCATCTAGCTCATCAAACACCAAATCTTCTGAAGCTAGCATAGAGGCTTTTAAACTGAAGAACCTAAATAGAGATCCACTAGGTATAAAGTGGGCTAGGGTTTTTAATTTGAATTATATGATAGTCATTTTCTTTTCAATCATAATTATATCCAATTTCATTATATTTATGTTTGATGACTAGTAGCACAAGTCAAAGGCAGGCATCCATCACCACTATTGAGTACATTCCTAAGTAGGATATTTGAAGATCATCATGCCCTAATTGGTGTTCATTATTTTTTAACCCCAAAATGTTAAATAAGATAATAAAAATTTGTAATAACCCAATTATTCACATGACTTTTTAATTGATAACAATGAATATAAGTACACATGTAGTCACAAAGGAATATTAATTTGTAATATGTCCATTGGAAAAGAATGTGATTTTAGGAAACTATCATAGATTCTACTTCCAAAACCTCAAGTTGGAAAGGGATTACTTAATTATAAAAACACAAATTAGGTGTATAAAATATATTATACATGATGAAAAAATATATTTCATTACATTTCAATGTAACAACAACTGATAGTATGTCACATGAGTGCAATAATGTAGGATGCAATTTTGTTTCTTATGTATAGTTTCATAACTATATATAATGATTTAATGTAATCAATTTCTTATATGTAGTACCAAACATCTTATAGTTCTCTTACCTAGGTTCATCAACAATTTATTTTATTTGAATTTTATTTCTTATGTGTAATTACATAATTATATAAGGATCTAATGTAAGTAAGGTCTTTTAAGCAGTATCAAACATTTTAAAGTTCTTTTATCAAGGTACATAAATAATATATTTTGTTAAAATCTTGGGTAAAAGGGAGGGGAACTAAACATAATATTTATAATGCATGTCTTTTGTGTAGGTTTTATGAAGATTTTTATTTTTTTTTAAATCTAAAAAAAGGTAGGTGATTGGTTTTTCGAAGAATATTATACTAACATGCATGTCTTTTACTATAAAGAGAGACCTTGAAAAATCCACACTAGGTAACTAATATGATATTTAACCAAGAGGTATCCCATAAATATGTGTTTTCATAAATTCTTAGTGGGAACCCTAAGTCTACATAGTCTTATTATGTTCTAAATTTTTATCAGAGGTTATGCATGCATCATCTTTACCATGCTTGAAAACTAGAGACTTATATGTTTTCTTATGTTTTTATATCTTGTCCACTACCATGATGTTACAACTCCAAAGAATTTATTTATGTATTATTCTCTAAGTAGGTCCATTGCTTTCAACATATGAAATATGAAAATGAATAAAACATAAAAACATTAGAAATATGATGAGGTACAACCATGGACAAGTTGTGTTCAATATTTTTTCATTTACCATTTTCTTGCACAAAAATGAGCAACCCTTTGGAATTATCTAGGAATTTGTAGAGGTATATAACATTCCCACTTAAAAACTTCACATCCTTTATTACAATATCTTTGAAAATTCTATTCAAATTGGTGATTTTTAGGTATATTACATAGGTTTTGCATATAATTTATGTGCACAAGAATGAATTTTCCCTATTGTTATTCACCCTAGTTATTAAAACAAATTCAATGTAAATTCATCTACAAGATGCTAAAATTTATAACTTAGCTATTACATGGAGAGAAATAGGCTTTACTTACATAAACCTTCTAATGAATGTTACGTGTCTCATTTTTTGAAAGGACAAAAGGAGAGATAAAGAGGGAAATGTACCTAAAATAGTTATTTCCTCATGTATAAATGCTTGGTTTGACTTCCATGCTTTATCATTCGAATGGAGTGTAACAAAACTATTATAGTGGCATTTATTTTTAAAATATCAAAACCAAAATTATTGAGGAAATAATCTTTGGCTACTCTATTCTATCATTCTATAGTATTCATCCATAACTATCCAAAGTAGAATAATATCACATAGAGAGAGAGAGAGAGAGATAAATGATCACAAATTTTGGTAAGGACAAGTGAAAATACTAAAATTCCTTTAAAAAAGAATAGAAACTCTCCAAGCATGATTTTTAATTCTTGACCTCAACTTGTGCATGAAGATTGAGGCAATTACTAAATGCACCACCAACTCTCTTAGAAAAGCAATGATTTTTAATACTTAAGGAGCTCATACCAATATAAATTTCAATAATTTTAAATTCCTTTAGTTTATTTCAAAATTATTAAATTTTTTATTATTTATTTCAACCTTTAAAAACATCATTTTTTGTGTATTGTAAAGAAGTACATGATAATCAAAATGGAAGGAAGAGAAAAAAAAAATGTGATATGGTGGATAAAATCCTTTAGATTAAGTTTACATCTTCTATTATATGTAATTATATATATATATATATATATATAGACTTGAATATTTGTATGAAAAACATGCCAACCTAATCATATATATATATATATGGACTTGAATATTTTTATGAAAAACATGCCAACCTAATCATAGATATAAAATTAAACACCTTCCATAAAATTCAAACTTAGTGCAGGCATCCATAATACCAAACATATTTTTTTTGAGCTGAATTACTAATTTATTATTCTCTTGACACCTAATATAGGTAATGTATTCTTTATGGCTATGTAATATATATCTTAATACCACATGATTCCTAAAAAATTAATATTAGTATTTCTTATTCTAAATTTGTAATATTAACATTTCTTGTATATATCTTTCTACAAGTGAAAAACTCAAAGTTACTATATTGGTGGAGTTTATAATTAGATAATTTTAAGATATGTTACAAATCCTTACAAAATTCATACTCATGATCCATATCATTATTTTATAAATTAAAATGACAATATCTAAAGGGTATTGTTTTGGTTTCTAAGGATTGTAAAGAATTGTTTTTCTTTAAATAATCCCTTTACAATTTTTTGAATTACTTTTTTTTTTTTTTTTTTTGGAGATATAAGTGATTGTTTGGTTTCATAAGTGAGCATCATCAAGAAAGTTTTCATTCTCAATTTTGTCTCATATCATGTGTATTCCATTCTATCCTCCAAGGATAGATAATGTGTCACCCATATTTTCACAAAGTGGTTTACAATCCTAATATTCATATCAAATATGATTTATTTTTGGTCATTGTGTTTAATGATCTCATTTTTATGTCGAATATGTTTCACTATATTATGATGCAACATGTGGATATGCCTTATAAATTTATATTTGGATATTCTACAAAATGTTCTTCATATTTTTGTCATAACATAGATACGTGGGTGCTAGTTGTTATAAGGACAAAGTTTGTAACCATGCATTGGAAAACTTCCACATGAGACTGTGCATCACTAGTACATTATAAGGAAAGAATGAGAAAATTGTAAGAGGTATCGTAATCAAGGTTTATTTTTAGTCATGATTCTAATTCATTTTGCACTTGAGCTAGGCATCCACCATGATGACCATTCTGAGCAATCCAATAAGAAAGTTGGTGGGAGTCTTACACAACACAAGCAAATCTAACACAATATGAAGAAATAACTAAAAATTAATGATTGAAATATAGGTGATCAACAAATAGATGTTATCATAAATTCATTAAGTCTCAATGTGCTAAAGTTGTGAATAAATAATAAAATAACTCCATCGGTATGAAATTTCCCCCTTTTACTATCCCCTCATACCAACAAGGCCAATCAAACATAATTTCAACAATGTATTGCCAACTATACTATGTAGTATGGAATATTTTCCCACTTTTTTAACTTGAGTGGGTTTGTATTGGGAAATATTATTGACAAAAAAGTTTATGGAATCATAAAAATGAATATTGTGCTCACATTTGGAACATTGACTGTAACTATCATGCATTAACTCAATGCATGTCAACATGGCACCTTTGGGCCCCACCATTTCCAAGTGACATTTAAAATTCACTAAGGCCATTCATCATTAACTCCCCATCTGATGCCTAACATGCCCAATCCAACACACATAAAATATAATGTATAAACAACCCTATGTGGAAAAAATAACATGGTAAAATAGACATGACCATCCTATGTGGATAAAATGATGGGGCACATTATGAAATGATTTGAGTTTTCAAAACTCTACATTTCCATTTTGTGGTATGATTATTTGAAGCTCGTGCCTCCCATGAATGTATCATTTTATGAACCAACATGCATAATCACAAATCATGTTCAAAAATAATGATCCCAGTGATATTTTTGCTTTTCCATTTGATTACAAATGAGCCCAGGATGTTCCAAGGCCAAGGAAGGAATAAGTGTTTGAGAAAGGAAGTGTTTTAAGATTTTAAATCCAAATTTGTGCCTATGTTTTTGAGGAACATAAAAACAAGACAATTCCTTATTTTCACATTTTAGTTGTTTGAATCCCCAAGCTAGTTGATACAAGTTTTATTCTTAAGCATGAGTAATTGTTTCTACCAATATTGAGAGAAAACTATTCAATAATACACAAATAATTAATGTCCATAATTACTAATATCCTCCTCTATCATTCAAATTGACTTGATATCCTTTAGCTAAACCTTGAAAGCACTATGTTTGAAAAGGAGGTGAATGAGTAATTGTGTCACAATATTTTTCAATGGATTCACCATTCCACTTTAAGTAAATTTAAAGGAATAGCTCTTATTACACTTTATGATTCTAGTTTTTAGGTTTTTCATGTCTTGTGACTTGTCATCCTATAGAAGGCTCATGAATTGTTTGACAAAATGCCTCAAAGATAATTCCATAAGGTTATGTCCATATCCATCTTTATATTACATAAAATAATTATTTATGAAAATTTCATATTGAATTAAACAAGTTCAAAACTAAGGAAATATCTTATTCATTTTATTCTTGGTTTTCACTTTTATAATAATATTTTATATATCATTGTTATGCAAGCCTGGGTTATCATAGAGCTCAAGGATGATTATTTGATGGTAATATTACATGCATAAATTTACAACATCAATTTACTAATTACTATTCTTCCTCAGCATGTTTGAGCTCTATGATAACCCTTGCTCCCTTGATGGTCATGGATGTTTTATGAGGACATGGTTAAAAAAGACACAATGATACACCCTTGTTATTTTAACATTAGTAAATTTATGTTGGTATGATGATGTTGTAATTAATGATCATATTTCATACATCCATGACCATCACATATCTTCATTATGGTTTTACAACTACATATCTATAATTAGTAAATTGCTCATTATCAACACTTCCATGACTTCCATGTGAATAGTAACTCAAGCATGGTTGAGCTCTAGGTTACCTTGCATAATTGGTTATCATTTTTTGTAAGATTGTCTATGAAAATGAGCATGAAGGTCCTTATATGTTTTTTAGGACTCAAGTTTCACCCCATCACCATGACGGCCCCTCAAGAAGATGTAAATTAGAAGGATAGGGATCCTTAGGTTATCTTGCATAGTTGGTTATCATTCATTGTTATATTTATATTTATATCCAATATTTATTTATCCAAAATATCATGCATAAATATAAAAATGAATGATAACCATGTATTCAATATAACCAAGAGCTCAACCATGCCCAGGTTACTATTAATAGGGAAGTCATGGATGTGTCGATAGTGAGAAATTTACTAATTACAACTATGTATTTGTACAACCATAAAGGATCTCTATGAGGGTCCTAGATGCATGCAAGATGAGCAAGAGTTATCACATAGCTCAATAATTTGATGTTCTCTTGATGGTCATGGATGAGAAATATACTAATTGCAACTATGTTGTTGTATAGCCATAATCTGACGATTTATGGTATTGTATGAAGGGATTGAAAAGGTTATTATGGGTAGGAAAGTGGAGACATATCATTCCTCTCATTCATTAAGTTGTTTAACCTCCTAGGAATACCATTATTGTTAAGCTTAATGAACAATAGGAATAATATGCAAGCTTGATACAGAAACAACAGATTAAACTTAATAAATTACATAAATAATATTCCTAAGTAGAGTTCAAACATGGGTTTAAACTTAATGTTGTTAATGTGTTTTAAGTATTATTGTTCCATACTTAATGTATTTACCTCTTATAGTTTTGAAAAGGAAAGTGGAGACATTTATGTGCAAATGTTGTTCTTTGTCCTCTTCAAAATGCATAAAATAGTCTATTTGAAATGAAGATAGATTCTCTAATCCAAGCAAGAGTACATATTTAAGTTTGAGTGTCCTTACTTATTCATATTGGTTAGTCATAAATTATTTAGTTTGAGTGGTATGCTTGAAAAATTCATCCACTTTTTGAACAAGGAATGATGGGATCTAGTTTTCAAATTTCACATTATCATATTTTATACTCGTCCGCATTGACAAAATTTTGCAAAAACTATAAGAGAAATAATGAATCTACCATCATTTTCAAACCAAACTCCATGTTCCATGTTCTCTTTGAGTTTTTTTATCCCAGTGCTACTAAACTTATTGTGACAATTTATCCTTTCCATTGCTTGCCTCATTTTGTGTTGGCTTATGATATGAAAATATTCCTTTTCATAACCTATTTGAATGGGTTTTTCCTTATTAAAACATACTTGATCATTCTAATCAAATACCTCTGAATGGGTGTTTCCTTGTTACAACATACTTATTTGTTCTGATCAAATACCTCTGAATGGGTGTTTCCTTGTTACAACATACTTATTTGTTCTGATCAAATACCTTTTCATGATCTTATTTATTGTGTGGTTTCTCTTCATGAAAAACATTTTCCTAACATTATGTGTTTAGTTTTTTGAATCCCTAAGGTGTGGTTCCATTGTTTCTATTGCTATATCATCTTGTTTTTCCACTTCTACAAACGATGAAAAATCCATACTAGCATGCATTTTTATTCACGCATGCTTAATAAGGTTCATTCATGTATGTAATATAGTTTCTTTGCTCATTATAGAAACTACTATAAACAATAAATCACATTCACCACAATTATTGCACATAGATTTATTAGAACCTAATGATTACACATAGAGAATAATAATATGCATCCATGTAGTTTAGAGTAAAAAAACCCATCAAGAACCTAAAGCACATATTGAATTTCCATCTTTGAATTTTTGGAAATTGCTATAATATTTGATTAGATACTAGGTGGATGTGCATAGGTGTCCCTTAATGACTTCCATGGGTTATAAATATTAGAGTCATGATTATGGTAGGGTAAGTTTAAATTTTTATGTATTTGTTTTTTCACTTGAAAATAATCATTTTATATTAGAATTTGGAAATCTCAAAAAATAATATGATATGTTGGAATGGTTTATTTCATAGATGTGAATATCAAGGTATCAAAGAGCTGAAATAATAATTTAATAATGCAAAGCCGAATAGACAAAGAATTAAATCACAAAAATATTATTTACTCACATTCTAGTTATTCTGAATAATCAATACAAACATATTAAAAATATATAGGAATAAGATACCTATAATAAGGGATTCGAGATCCCTACAAAATCTTTCAACCCAATAACCAATAACTCTAATAACCTAACCATCCAACAATAATATAACAAATAACCTATGTTCATAATATTTTTGTAACAATATTATGATTACCTAACAAACTAATTTACCAATTATATTCACCTCTTGGTAAATATCTAAACTCACACTAATGTAAAATTTAAATCCCTAACATTCCGCGCCTTCCCTCCCCCCCCCCCCCCCGGCCCCATACTTTTTACATGGTGCTAAAATATTTACACTCTTATCTGCAGTATACTCACCCATTATAGCATGCCAAACTATGTGGCTCATGACCTTGATAAAAAGAGATCCTCACTCCTCTCATGGTTTTACAGGTTTATCACAAACCTTGACATGAATAGGAGTATGCCACCACAGACTCTTAGGCCTACATACTACTAACGTAATCTTGTTACACATGACTACTATATGAGAAAGAACACATCTCATATTTATATTACAAGACTACAATAGCTGTGTCATTGGGGTCATCTCCATAAAGAATTACAGAAATTATGGGATCTCTATAGTAGCTACTCTCTTAATTTTTGCCAAAACACTGTTCACCTCCTATGGTTTTTTGGATCTCTACCACAAACCCTTTCAAGATCCATGAACGGACTTACATTGGTGCTTTTATCCTTTCACTATGTTCTCACTTCAGGGAATCATGTTTAGAATTTACACAAATTACATTACATGAATAGGTACATTCTTTTGTTCTTATTTTTAAAATCACACAATGGAAACTATAATGAAAAACACACCACATACAAGTCATCAAAACATTGACGCAACCCCATCATTGGTGACTGATGAGAGGATGCTGAAAGACCTCCTTCCTCTGTGTATTCTTTAGCCTCCAGTAGATTACTGCTCACTTATCAAATGTGTCAGTGAAGCTTAACTACATGTCACTTTGATTGAAATGGGGTCCCCCCCATAAGACTAACATGCTCACCGGATATCGGGTACGCCTAAAAATACATCCATAAGGCAATTTTTTTTTTGTTTTTACAAATTTAAATTTTGAATCTTGGCAAAGACTTAACACTGATACAAGGACTTTTTTATAATGATGACTCACAAAAAAGATAGACAAAACTCATTATTAAAATTGTGACACTTTTGGATATCGATATTGACAATATCAATTATAATGTTATAATCTATAAAATGAAGTTTGACTTTAGATAGACACATGAATACCATCGGCCACTTTAAAAAGTGACATTCATTTTTGAATTTGACAAATGAATCAAAAAAAAAAGAAAAAAGAAAGACACATGATTGAATAGAAATAACTTGACTCTTATTTAATAAACTATTATCTACAAAAGATATTTGACTAAAAATAAAATATGGCGTAATTGATAAATTGATATACTTTTTTTTTGTGTAAATTTTTTAAGAGGTGGTTACTCTATAAATGTGGATATTTTTAATTGGATGCATTTTTTAAAGTAGGTTCCTCTTATTTAAGAGGTTGGTGTTATTATAAAGGGTGACTTAGACCACATTTTAATAAAGGGGTAAAATTATTAAAGGTGAAATATTTTGGTACCTACTGCCTTTTCTCATTGGTCAAAGATGAAGGATTGCTCTCACCTTCATTTTTTGGGGGTTTTATTTATTTTACTCGCCATCACACTTTGCAAACTCAAAGACACATTTCTGATAGAGACTGATGTCCTTTTTAGTGTACATTGTACATCTTTAAACCACATGTTGTACTAGTAGATGCATTTTGGTAGTGACCAACATCCATTTTGAGGGTTTCATTTTATTTGCATTTGGCTATTTTTTTCCATTTCATGTCTTTAGATATGGATTATTGCATGTTTGAACCCCTTAGTTCCTCAAACTACACCACCTAGAAAACCAAGATGATGCTACACTTATAGATGAAGGGATTGTGGAGAGTTGTCATTGGTGGCTTTCCCTTTTTTACAGATGAGGGTGATATTTTATGGCTTGCATCCATGTAAAAGGAGGCACTTTTGTTCATTCACCTCCATGTTTCAAATTATTTGTAGTCTCATATTGAGCATACCATGTCACCTAAGGAGCTTGGGACATTATTTCTACATTGTTTGAAGAGGTCACTTCACCTCCACATGTTCTTCTTTTTTCTCCTTCCTCTCAGAGTGAGGATTCTTTTGTTGGTGACATTATTTTTCCACCATATTTTCCCATTTATGTAGGTGTAATTCTTGACAGTGATTTGCATGAGGAGTCTTTGGCATCTTTGTCTCCTCTTATTATTTCTTGTCTTCTTTCCATTGTTATTGAGGACATATTTTTTGAGGATGAGAATATTATACCACCTCTTACTACTAATCATGATGTAAATTTGAATATTGGTGGTCACTTGGATGAGGTACCTTCACCTTATCCACCTATCAATGCACACTATGATACAATGGTTGTTGCTCTTATTTTTTATTTTGGTATGACTCTTGATAGTACCCTGCTAAGTCCTAAGTAACCCATTGATCATATGGCCACTTTCCTAGTATTTTAGGAAGAAAATAAGAAACTTTTGATGCAAAATTCTCTTTTTCACTCCCTGATTCATGGAAAGGATGCCCTCATATGTTCTCTATTAAAAAAACCAATTGGTATGCCATCATGTTGTGTTACTAAATCTAGTACACATCCACTTGATGCACTTTTACAATGTGATTTACCATATTCTAAGCAGCCCATTATTCCTACTACTTATCTTATTACATATGATACTTATGTGCCTACTATTATTGCACACTCTACACATCCCACTCCAATTCTACCTACATATATGCCTGCTTCTTTTGAGAAGCATACCAATGGCTTTGGCTCCTACATGCTTCTTTCTATGGGTCACACTGCCAAACTTATAGGCATTAGGAAGTGCTTACAAGGTATTGCTCACCCTATTCATCATGTTATGTGGATTGCTTGACATGGCATTGGTTATGATGCAAGTGCTTCATCTTCATTAGGATATGTTGATAGAGCTCCATATTTTGTTCGATCCACTCTTCATGAGGATACTAAGATTCATATGAGCTCTATTTCACCTTCATTCAGGCCTAAGAGACCTAAGATTATAGTGGTCAGACATGATGTACCTGACACTTCTTTAGATGTTACCTCGCATTTATCTACTATGGACTTTTCATCCACACATATGCAAGCATCTTCATCCACCACTCGTGTTTATTTGGGGTGGATTTTTTATCATTATTGGTAGTGTAAGAAGCATTCTTGGTGAGGACATTACAGACATCATTCCTCCACTATTTGGTGTCTTTGATCACACATTGCTCCTCCTACTTGTTGATGCTCCTTGTTGTTTGAGCTATTTGATTAGGTAGATGTGTTTTTTGTTAGCATACATATTGCATTGCATAGATTATGTATTCCATAAATTTATTTCATTATGGAGTTTCTTGCGTCTCTTGGTGATATTGTTATAAGATGGGACTTTTGTTTGTAGTCACATTGAGATTCATGGAGATTTTTTCTTCATGTGTGTACTCTATGATTGAATACTTTCTTATCCAATTTCATGACTACCCATCATCACTAGGGACATCATTCTTGAGAAATTTCATAAATGTATCTAATTGTTGACAGTCTCCTTTAGATGTTTTGGTGGATCTTGTTCTCCTTCTAGAGTGTAGGTAGTCTGGTGTATCTCAGTGTCAGCATTTTGGTGTTTACATAGTGGGATTGGCCCACTCATTCAAATGGTTTTTTGAGTCACTAAACCCATTTTAGCATTATGGGGGGGTGTATACATACTATTTTAGGTGTTGTGCCTTTTATTATTCCTAGGTGCACCACATTTTCTTTTGGAGGCAATTGATTGAGTGCATCTTTTATTCGATGGAATTCATTCCATCGAGTGCACTTACTACAGGTTTATATTGAGATTTTGAATCGTGCTTCTTGGAAATCCTTGTATCATATGTTCTCTTTTTCATTCTCACTATGGTTCTATTAGTTTTTGGGTACCTTGTGGTGATACCTTTCATCCTTGGTAACTTTTTTTTGTATTTTGGTGATTAGTGTTTTTACAGAGTGAGCCTTATACAGAGTAATAGTTCCTATTTGACTTGGTAGTTATAGCAACTTAACATCCATGTACTTTGGTAAGATGGATTGGTTATTATAGGGACACTTTGTATTTCACTATGATTTATACATGGGTACTTGATCAGGCCTTATTGTCAAGACCCATTTAGTCTCTTTGCTTTCTCTTTTCTTACTCACTATTTTGCACTGAGTAAGTGTTAAGCTTAATTTGGAATTGGTTATTTAGTTGATATTTTTTGAATATTTACATCGCTAGTTTATGCGTGCAAATATTCTATATCAACTAATCTTGGTTTCATGCATCAAATTTTCATTGCATGAAACCAACTCATAATGCCTATTTACTAGGTACTCCATATTCTTCTCCTATCAAGCTATGAAGAGAAGCTACAAATTTAGATTACTCTTTTGAGGAATAATGAGACTAGACTGTTTATAATTATTATTATGTGTCTCCATGATTATTTAGCTATGGTAATGGTGTTGCAAGAGTGGTCCTATGGAATTATGAGTTCATTTTGAATTTTGACAGTCATAAATGAAAAAAAAAAGTACAAGGAGTGTTGATGACGTTTGAAAAAAACTAAAAATAAGGTAATCAAATTTGTGGACCTAAAATTCCCCTATAAAGGTGCCATATTTTTAAGTAACTACTTACCAATTGTAAATGAAAAATAATCTATGTCATGATCAACCTTACTTATAGTCGATGTCCTTAGGTCATGTGACCAATAAAGTTGAAGATAACATGAATTTACAATGGTGTATTCAACAAACCAAATAAATACTCAATACACAAACTCATGTTAGGGATGAGAGGCTACATATAAGGATCCAAGTGGACTAAATATATAGTCTATTCAACCAAAGGAAAGAAGTAATTCCAATTTGAAGAAAAAATATCTAAATAAAGATATATCTCCAAACCTACAGATCAACCATCCCCTTGAGGTTGTGAAGACAAAAATTAAACTTGAAGAAACTATCAAATATAAAGGGTGTTGGTGTAGGCCTTTTCCTATGGGTTTTGGCTACACGATTACATCTAATTTCTTAGGGATCTAGAGGTCATGTTGGTTACTTAGAAATATTAACACAACATTCACTAGAATGTGTGGTATCTTTCCTTCTCCAACCTATATATATGTACCTATTCCCTTTCATCTTTTGAATGTAATATTGAGTGGATTATTTTGGCTCATTTGTGTCTTATTTCTCTTTGATTCATTCTTGTAGTTGCATTGTTTGCTTTGTATTGTCTTGAACAATATGCATCTCATATTGCATATTGAATCAGTGCATTCACTCAAATCAGTATTCCTAGAGCTCATTCTAATATGGTATCAGATCTGATCTAGATCTAAAGATTGTCTTTTTTTCTACAAATTTTTATTTTGAATCTTGGGTTCATTTTATTTCATCTTAGATCTCTCCATTTTAACATTTTCATTCTATTACATTATTTGTATAAGGAGATTTCTTTTAGATCTGAGATTTTTGAATTCATTATTTATTTGTGCTATTGAGATATTCAAGCCTCCAAGTGTATTTGCCTTTACTAACATTTCAATCTTATGATTTGACATGGAACTTTTATTAAATCTTAACATTAAAATCTCTTGATATGCATGGCATTGGAAATCTGACATGATGCATTGAATATGCTTGTTTTGGTGTTGCATTGAATATGATTGTTTTGGTGTTGCATTGAATTTCCAACATCTACACCCGCTGCTACATCAAATTCCATGCTAGATGGTGGCATAGTAATATGGAGGGATCTAACAGGCTAAAGGAGGAGAAATCTTCATGATTTAAGCATTTGGTGTACTCTTCTAGTGGTGGCATCCTTCTCTTTTCTAGATTTACCTATTGGTTGTAGAAAGCATAGTTTATGGAGTCATTCTACACTTTGGCATCTTTTTTTTTAGATCTACTATTTTTATCACTAAAATCCTAGTTTGGATTCCTTTCTAAAGGCATTTCAGATCTGCATATGCATCTACATTTTGTTTATGTTGTGTTTTATTTTGATATCTTCAAAATTTGAGTTGCATTTTGAGTGTAACATTGAAATTTCTCTCCACTGGTGTCACCTGCATTAAACCCTCTTATTTTGGCATTGTAGTTGATAGATATAAGGAAGAGAATATACTTTCATTAGCAAGGATAGGTCATTTCAAGGAGAAAAAGAGCAGTCTATGTTGGTGTTAGACACGGTTGCATGGAGAGTGGTGTCCTTTTCTGCTTGGCACCTTTTCTCTTCTTCCAAAATTGAACCAAATATAATTTGACCCTATTCTACTACTACATTGGAGTTTTGTTATAGCTAAGGTGCCTTTTTATATAGCATCAAACCAAGATCAAAAGCATTGATTCCATTTTACGTCATTTTCTAAGACTGAGGTGTTGAAATTGCTTGCAAGGTGTTGGTTTTTTTGTTTCAAGTCTAAATGTTGAGTTGGATCTACATAAGATCTATTCTATGTTGTGTTGTCCCTATTTTTGAGAGATATGGAACTAAAACACAAATAATTCATCATTTCTCTGCTAAAAAAATAGCCTGCTAATTTCTTCCTTTTTGTAAAAGTTGTATTTTTTCCTTAAAGAAGAAGCCACACTTGCTTTCACACATACCGAGGTAACTAAGTAAATTTTTTTCCACTTTCATTGACTTTTTTAAGTCCATGATGAAATTATACTTCCAACAAGTGGTTGGAAGGCATATTTTACCTTGCCAAAGGGTATTTTTTTAAGTTTTAAGTGAATATTTTTAGTCATAGACCTATTTATAGGAAATTATTTTATTAATATCTTACAAATGGTGACTCAAATTTGAGTACCATATTTTGAAAAAGTGTGTATTTTATTATTTTCCATGCATTGGACCAATTTTACTTATAAAATGCACTAATTTTATTATGGTTGTGATTATGTTCTACATTTTTTTTCATTTTCTGCACATTTTATTTCTAAAACAACAAAAAAACACATTAATCTTAATTTTTCAATGGATCTTAGCATTTTTAATGTACTCACACCCTTCAACTACCAGAAATGAAAAAGTAAGATTATAATTGTTCTTAAAAGTAAAGAGTTGTTTCAAGTTATTTCGCATAACTATGGGGGTAGAAGTTGAGTGCATAGTTGAAGTACATAAGATAAAATGGTTTAATATATGTGATGAAGATTTTTAAATATTATGTCTTTTAATGTCATTAGAACTCCTTTTTCACATAGATTCAACCAAATCTCCCAAAAAATTATGGGACACCCTAGAAAAACTATTTGGTAAAATAGACACCATAAGGGGTCATGAGCTTGAGATTGAGCTAATTAGTCTGAGCCCTAGAAACTTTGACATTTTGGAAGAATTTTTCACCAAGACTAAGTCACTTAGATTGCATTTAAAAGAATGTGAAACTGAGAAGAAATATGAGCATTTAGTTCTTTTTGTGCTAGCAAAACTAAGACCTGATTACTCTATATTTATCTCTACCTTTTATGCAACTAAGAGAGCCATGGAAGCCAATTGGACAATGCCATCCTTAGATGACTTCATTGAATATTTAACTGAGGGATAGGATAAATTAATCTAGATAGGAACCCTCAAGTCTTCCAAACCTTCAGCCCTCATTGCTGGGAATGGGAAATAGAAAGCCTCTAGCAATAAGGATAAGAAATAGAAGAGAAATGATCTTGAAAAGAAGAAATAATAGAAAACCATGATAAAAACTAGTACTAAAACCTCCTCTAAATGGAAACCTAAGAGAGAAAAGGTTAAGTGATCTTATTGCAAGAATACTAGGCACGATGAGCACAAGTGTATGAAGAAATAGATTGACCACCTTACACATCTCCTAGAGAAAAATAATATAGGGGTCCTTGAGTCTATCAAATATTCATCATAAAACAAATAATCTGCTAAGGCAAAGGAAAAAGGGAAAGAGAAATATAAGGGAAAAGCTTTAGTTTCAATGGCTTCTCTATCTACTTCATCTTAGTTTATCGACTCTGGTACTTCACACCATATAGGTTTGTCAGAGGTTGAGTTTCTTGACTTAGAGCCTTCTAGCATGTCCTCTACCACTTTGGGTGATGACACCTAGTGGAGCTTTCAGGAAGAGGGACTGTTGAAGTCAAAGGTAGAACAGTCACAAATGTTCTAAGATTACCTTCACTATCAACTAAGTTTATTTCAATGTATTAGATTACCCACATAGGAAAAGGAATGAGAGTCAAGTTCACACCAGATTTAGTTGAGATCGGAAAGCTACACAATAAATCTATAGTTGCATTAGGGAGGGCTAGTCACCATTCTAGGTTATACACCTTCTCAAATTTTGTTCTAGATATTCCTCCTAGTGCATTGCGTACCCATTTAGATGGAGTTAGCAGACTATGGCATGAGCAGTTTGGCCACTTTAACTATTGTCATCTTGAGTAGTTGAGTTAGTAGGATATGGTTATAGGCTTGCCTAGACTTAAATTCTCTAAGGGATTTTATGAGGGTTGTGTCCTTGCCAAACATCTCATAGAGAAATTTGATAAATGCAAAGCTAAGAGATCTTCAGTACCTCTTGAGTTGATTCATAGTGATGTCATTGGGTAGTTTCCCCATTCCTATTTTACCAGGGCTAGATACGTCCTCACCTTCATTGATGACTTTTCTAGATACTCATGGGTCTACTTTCTTAAACAAAAGTCTAAAGTTTTTTATAATTTTTTAGACTTTAAGGCTTTAGTTGCAAAATAATCTAAAAAGTGCATCAAAATACTTCAAACAGATAATGGAGGGAGTACATCAACCATAGATTTGGGTAGTTTTATACCACCAAGGGGATTGATCTTCAGTGGATAGTTCTATATACTCCTTAGTATAATAGTATAATAGAATGTAATAATTAGTCCTTGAAGGAGATGGCCAACTGTATGATCCACTCTAAATCATTGGCTCCATAGTTCTGGGTAGAATCCATCAATTGTGCATGTTACATTCACAATCAGGTTCCTCACAAAGCTTTAAAGGGCATCACTCCTTATAAATATTGGCACAATAGGAAATTGAAGGCACAGCATTTTAGGGTCTTTGAATCTCTAGTGATGGCATGCATTCTCAAAAATAAACACAAAGTTATGGAGGTTCAATCCAAACCTTGCATCATTGTTGGGTATCTAGATGGGGTCAAGGGTTATAGACTCCATCATCCTATGACTCATCAATTGTTCATTGAGAGGAGTGTTAGGTTTCAGAAGAGTCCCATCAACTCTTTACTTAACACTTCTCCCTCTACATCAATTTCACTCAGTTTGGATGAGGATTTTAAGGATTCAAATCATTTATAGTAGGTTCCTAAGGTAGAGGTCACTTCTTCTAATTTTGATAGCGATCAGAATGATGGGGAGTCATCCTCATCCAATTCTAGGCATGCATTATAGGATGATGATTTGGCACCTGACTCACCCATTTCAGGCCCTCTTTAGGCTAGGTAGACACTTGAGAGTGTAAGAACTTGGGTGGGGGATCCAAATGATGATAGATGTACTCAGGTAGATTTTCAAAGTGTATCACATACTTTTTTTGCTTATGCATTATGTTGTTCCCAAAATCTGCCTCTCATTTTTGGGACAACATATGAACTATTTTGGTCCTACAAACCAAAATTATTTCTTCCCTTCTCAAAAATTTGTTCTGAGCATTCAAATTCCTCATTTTTCAAGCTTTTTTAGTAAAAGGATTAGCAGGTTCAATAGGTTCAAAGGCTTCAACAAGCGAGCTCTCTCGAAGGAGCAATTTTCCAGCACTTAGGCAATTTCAAGATTAGTTCAACGCCTTGGTTCAATCAAAAATGTTCATCGGTAAGCTTCAAAGGAAGGATTGAACCATTGAACCTTGAACCAAATCAATGGTTCAACAGGTTCAATGGGTTCAAGGATTCAACAACATCGGCAAGCTTAAAGACTTAAGCGCTTTGGCAAAAGTTCAACAAGTTCAACCACTTCAAGGTTCAACGGCTTCAAAACACTTAACAAAAAGAAGAAGGCTTGAACCATTGAATCGATGAACCTTGAACCATTTCAGTTTAATGATTTAATGGTTCAAAGGTTCAATGAGTGGTTGGTTTAATGTGTTTGGTTTGAAGAGATCAAAAGACTTATAAGAAAAGAGGCTTCAAACGCGAGATTAAACTGTTGAACTGTTGAACCAAAGTTGGTTCAATCGGTCAGTTCAAAGGAGTACCCCAAAGCCCAAAGGCCAAAGTGCCCTTGTGAAGGGCAGTAAACCAAGGCCAAGTGCCCTTGTGGAGGGCAGTCAGCAAAATTAGACAAAGAGATTTTCTTCAAAAAAATGAACAAGGTAGAAAAGTTGGAATTTCTTCAGATTTGTGCAAGGAAAAAGACAAAGTGAATTCTTTCAAACAAAATGTCTGAAGGAATTCCTTCAAACTTTTGTTTGAAGCAATTCACCTGAAAGGAAAAGCAAAAGCTCAAAGAAAAGCAGACAAGGCAAAGGAAAGGAAAGGTTTCCTTCAAACAAATTATCTGAAGGAATTCCTTCAGACATTTTGTCTAAAGGAATTGGAGCCCGAAGACCTGCCAAAGGAATTAAAGCCCGAAGGCCGCCTGAAGGACCCCGAAGAGTAGGTGCCCTTGTGGGGGGCTCTCGGCACCCATAAAAAGGACCTTTATCAAAGATTGAAGGGATAACTTTCCTTCGAGGTGTTCCAAAGGCTTGATAAAGATGAAGGAAAAGCTTCAAAAAGACTTAGACAAAAAGGAGACTTCAAAGAACAAGGATTGAATTGTTGAACCTTGAACCAAATGGTTTAATGGGTTCAAAGGTTCAACATTTCAAGGCTTCAAAGGGACTTAGAAAAGTAAAGGAAGCACTGAGATAAAGAATGAACCAATGACCCAATTGAACCTTGAACCAAAAGAGTTCAAAGTTTAATGGTTGACAGGGTCAACGGTTCAAAGACAAGCCCCAAGCAAAAGAAAGAACACAAAAGATTCCAGAGACCAGTTTAAAGGGATGGTTCAACCAAAGAGCAAGAAAGAGATGGTTCAACCAAAGAGCAAGGAAGCAAATGGAACAAAGGAACCAATAAAGATCACTTGAACCATTGAACTGATGAACTTTCATAGGTTCAAAGGGTTCATGGTTCAACATGGTTCAAACAAGCAACAACCATTGACGACCATTGACAACCCCATGGACATTAAATTTAAGGTAAGGGAATATCTGTTAAATTTCAAAAATAGTGTGAAACTTGAAGGATGAACCAAGCGACCAGCTAAAGAAGATAGCTCGAGAGCTCAAATTGCTATAGCGAAAAGAGAACAATATAAAAAGATCAAAAATATCTACAAGAGAATTTTTTCTAGTAGGTGAAACAGTCGATCAATTGGTCATCTGAGCACACCAAATCAAGGACATGGCCTATTTTTCTTCCATAAAGTAAAGGCAAAATGGGCAGCTGCACATACATCAGAAAAAAGACCAGACAACTCATGCTAAGGAGGAGACATATAAGAAGAATGGGCACACCATAGTTAAGGCAATGCACTATTTCCATCATGGCCCCCTAGACAAAACTAAAAATTCACTCAAGGCATTGAATGTAGTATGGGCCATCCCATGGAAAAAAGCACCAAGCTTTTTCTTGGCTGTTATACATTGTAATCTCTTGTATTATGCAAGAGAGATCTTTTCCATTACAAAAGCAAAACTCTACCCAAATTGAAAGGTGATTACTAAGACTTTGAGCTCAAATTATTGATCATATTACTTTATCTGAATGAGAAAGCAAGCTACTTTTAGACTTTATGTTGTTATAGCTTATGTTATCTTAGGAAATTGTTCTTATGTTTGTTTCCTAGGAGCATTCTTATCCATTTTATTAAAATAAGCAAAACTAGTGAAAGTAATCAGGAAGGTATCCTAAAACCAACTATTGAAAAACTTTGTGTTGTTTCCAATTGCTTTCAGTGTGTGTTTTTAGTTTCTTATTGTGTAAAGGATCTTGGGATGACTTTGTGCCCCCATTATCCTTTATTTTTCACTCTTTTGGGTAGTTGAGGTGGAGACTTTGTGTTCCATTTCATCCTGCTGGTTACTGCGCCTTTGTTACCAGTTACTTGTCACTACCTAAAAGAAATCCTATTATTTCTTGCAAGATCACTTCTAAAAAAAGATAAGTGCCTTTAGTGTTTTCACTAAGATTTTCTCCTTTGCTTGTGAACATCATCTCTGAAAAAAAAGAGATGGATGGTGTAGTCCTACCCCTGAGTGTTATTTTTTACTTATATATATATATATATAGCTCCTCATATTTATAGGGAACCTCCCCTTGATGAGAGAAGAGATTTGTACACCTCTGATGTAGTAAACTTGCACATTTGGCTGACCAATCTCCCTATGTTGTGGTTGAAGAGACCTATTTTGCTTAGCAGTTAGTTGTTGACAAAATATTCACCCAACAGTCTTTTTGGTGACTCTACTGGGGAAAGAACAAGCAATTTGAAGCCTCAAGCTTTAAGGTGAAGCAGGGCCAATTCTTTTCCATTTTTATTCTGCAATCTAGCAACTCCATGATATACTAAAAGTCAAAAAATCCAAGGTGTTGTTGACCTTATTTTTGAGTTGGTGCAGCAGGGAAATTTTGAATTGTTCCCTCCCCAACTTCAAGTTCAATGATCTAGGAGTGTTCCTCCTACTCGTACCAAGTCACCAACACAAGGCAGAGCTTTTTTTTCTACTGTTAGTAGAGCTTTGCCTATACATACTTCACCCAAGTTTTTTATTCCCCTTTTCCATAATCAAATCATGGCGGTTCGAGGCCCCTGGGGTAACTCTTTTAGCCCACTCAATCTTACTCGACCTCTACATGAGTTATCATGCAGTTCAAGGAAGAGTTTCCCCAAATTATTTGGTGATGGTAGAGTTCATCCTAATGAACATATTACAGACTTTAGCATAGCCTATGGCATGATAGGCATGGAATTTGAGGACGTGGTAGTCAAGGTTTTCATGGAAACACTACAAGGCGCTACTGCAGACTGGTTCTACCATCTGCAGGCTCAATCAGTGACTGATTGGGACACTCTTAAAGCTAAATTTGAAGCTAGGTTCAAGCCTATAGAATATTCACATGCCTTACTGGCCTAGCTCACACAAATGAAGAAGGAACCTCATGAGCCTATGAGAGACTTCATTGCAAAGTTTGACAAGCTGAGGAATCAAACTCTTGCCATTACTCAACTAACACCTGAGAATCTTAAATACTTCTTCATCAACTCACAGCTGCCTGAAGTGAGTTTTCTAATGAGACGTGTTGGCCACATAGACCTTGATGCTGCTCAAGACTTGGCTACTGAGGTGGAAGATGACTTTATCTTGTCAAGAAAGATAAGGAGAGATCCAAACAGAGGTAAATCCTCTTCATCCTCTGAATACTCACCTACAGCCACCATTGATCCAATGGTGTAGAAGCTATAAAATGAGTTTTTGGCTCTCAAAAAACAAATGGCACAAGGGATGTCATCTGCCCCTTTGTATAGAGATGTACTAAGGAGGACATTCCCCAATCAATCATATCAAGGCAATGCTACCAAGAATCAAGGGTAACCAAATCATCTTCCTCCCCCATAGGGTGACCTTGCCATTGAAGCACCTCCAACTAATTTAGTAGTTGGATATCTTGAAGTAGAATTAGATTTCTCCTTCCAGACTGAATTAAACCCAGAAGATGATGTTAATCTCTTCACTGAGGAAGAAGAATAATTAGCTAATGACTCCAACATTAGTTTCTTGAATTATCAGGATGAACCCAAAAGTGAAGGTAAAGTAGTTAAGGGATCATATGCTATGTTCACCCGGTCGAAGAATCAATCAGCTCAGTAAGCTGATAAAAAAAATTAGAGGAGCAAGTTCAGCCTACAATTTTAATTGCTATGCGGGGAACCACTCTGACTTTCCAGCCAAAGGACCCAGTGATTGTAAGAAAGGTAAGTACATCAAACATCCCTACGCCTTCTACTTCAAATTCATAGACCAGTCCTCTCCCTCCCAAAAACCAAAAGGATGAAATCCCATCCTCTATACCTAGTTCATTTCAAACATTTAACATAATTGACCATATAAAGAAAACCAAAATTCAAATGTCTGAATTTAAATTCTTGCAATCCAATCCTGAGCAGTTGGATTGATTAGTTCAATGTGTGAAGAATCAAACTGTCCCTTTAAGACAATATGTTAAGAAGGTAACTCATGATCCCCTAAGGAACATGTCCATCCCAAACAATCTTTTCATTACTCCTCCTGTTGCCCATGGGAAAATAGAGCCTTTCTATGTTTCCCTGTTAATAAATGGTCACAAGCTGAGCAACTACATCATTGATTCTAGAGCTTCAGACAATGTCATGCTTGCCAAAGTGGCATAATCTCTTGGTCTCACACTGAACAAGACATTTGGGAGATGTTTCTCCATGGAGAAAAAATAAGTGCCACTACTGGGACAAATCAAGGATGCCCCATTTACATTTGCAGCCTTTCTAGACAAGAGAATCAAGATTATTGTCTTGGTGGTTGACGTCCCAATATCATATGGTATCCTTCTTGAGAATTTTTTTTGTAAGGATGTTGGTGGTGAATTGAGCATGGACCTATCTGAGGCGAGGATCCCAATCAAAGGCGTTATGTAGAGATTGCTCCCTAAAAAGGAAGCAAAATATGTGGTCACTCAAACATCAGCGCCTAAAGCTCAAATTTTGTTTGAGTCTTTAGGCATGGATAACTACTTTCTATCTACGAAGGAAGTCCATGAGGTGTCTGATGAAGCTCCTAAAGGTTACAATCTAAAAATTAGTTTAGATGGAATAGCAGAAGGATTGGCGGAGCACAGTGCAAGTGTAGAAGAATCTCCCCCTCCAAATGAAGAAGAATTTAAGGAAAAATTAGTGTCTAATGAGGTATGGATTATGGAATTTGATGGCAGCTGCTCCCGTACCAGTTCAAGAGCTAGGATTGTGTTGATATCTCCTCAAGCAGATATTTTCTCTTCTTCATATAAATTATAGTTTAGCAATACCAATAATACAGTTGAGTATGAATCTCTATAGCTTGGATTGAGGGTTGCTCGAGATAAAGGCATCAAACTCCTTCATGCCAAAGGAGATGCTAAACTAGTGGTTTGTCAAGTGAGAAACTTATATCAAACCAAAAATGAGAGATTGCGCCACTACTACAATTTAGTTTGGGATCAAATTGAAAGCTTTGATGCTTTCAGCATCTCTACCATACCTGGGGAATTCAATGACCGAGCTGATGCACTGGCTATTTCAACAACTCTACTAGTTCCTCACCCTAATTTTAAAAGAGATAGGTACACTATTGAACTAGTCTTTCAACCAAGTGTGCCTGAAAATACCAATCATTGGCAAGTGTTCAATAGTGACAACCAAATTATTGCCTTCCTAGAACAAAAAGATAGCTTTCAACAGCTTCGCTTCAAAGGTAATGAGCCTTAGAAGCTTGAACCAGCCCCTGAATCAAGTTCAAATGTAGGTAAGGAATTCCTATAGCTGAAAGGGAATAAAATTCCCAAAGGATTAGTTTCCTTTGAGACGTTGTTTGACAAGCACAATAGGTTCATCAAACAGTAGAAAATGGATTCAAGCTCCTCCCAAGAGTTTGATCAGATAAATTTGAGGACTAAAGAAAATCTCAAGATGGTGAACATTGGAAAGTGCTACACTCAAGAAGAGAAGTTCAAGTTCACTACTTTGCTCAGTCAGTACATGGATGTCCTAGCATACTCCTATGATGATCTGAAGTCACTCAAGCTTGAAGAAATATACCATGAGATACCTCTCAAGACTGACTCGGTGCCTTACAAGCAAAAATCTAGGTAGTACAATTCAAAGATATCAAGTACTATTATATCTAAAATATAGAAAATGTTGAATGCTAGGATAATTTTCCCAATCCATCATTCCACATGGATTACAAACATAGTGCCTATAAGGAAGAAGAATGGTGAAATTTGCCTCTGTGTGGACTTCAAAAATTTTAATCAGTCACCCTTAAAGGATAACTATCCTCTACCCATCATGGACCAAGTCCTTCAGATAGTGACTAGTTCAGAGATGTTATCAATGCTAGATGGCTTTTCCAGATACAATCAAGTTGAAGTTGGTGAAGCAGACCAGCATAAGACTACCTTCACCATGCCTTAGGGAACCTTTGCCTATCAAAGAATGCCATTTGGCCTAATAAATGTTGGCACCACCTTCCAAAGAGCAATAGACCTTGCTTTCAAAGATAAAATGGGTAAGTTCATTATAGTATACCTGGATGATTTAATAGTCTTTTCCAAGCATTGCCCTGACCATGTGCACCATTTGCAACAAGTGTTGGAATGTTGCCTCCAAAATGGCATTTTTTTAAATCTCAAGAAGTCTATTTTTGGAGTAACAAAAGGGAAAATTCTCAGACACATTATATCTCAAGAAGGCATAAAGATTGGCTCAAAAAGATTCAAGTCCATCCAGGAGCTTACTTTGCCCACAAGTAAGACCGTAGTTCACTCTTTCTTCAGAAAATTGAATTGTTTATGAAGGTTCATCCCTGAGTTTACTGAGAAGGGTCACCATATTGTAAATATGATGAAGTTAAAGGCCACTTTTAGTTGGATTAAAGAAGTAAAATTGGCATTCTGAGATATTAAGACAGCTATTGCTCACACCCCAATTCTGATTTGTCCAGACTATAACAAGGATTTCATAATGTATAGTTATGCTTTTGAGCACACACTTTCAGTAATTTTGGTTCAATAGAACCAAGAAGGTGTGGAACCTCCCATTTCTTTCATGATTTTTCCTCTCAAAGCTCATGAGCTAAAGTATTCAAACATGGAAAAGCATGTTTATGCAGTGGTGAAGGCAGTAAAGCACTTCCATTTTTACATCCTGAAGTCACAAGTTACTGCCCTAGTTCCTGACACCATGGTCAAATCCATATTAACTTAGTAGGATTTTGGGACAAAAAGAGCCAAGTGGATTGCTAAAATTTAGGAGTTTGATCTAGTCATCAAACCAATGAAGCTAGTGTGGGGAAGGGGCCTATGCCAATTGATTGTTGACAACAAACCCGAAGAAGCAAGGCGTGAAGAAGAAGAAATTGAAGACACGATAATAGTCCTCTTTGTCTCCACCACGAATGAGTGGTATTCAAATATTGCTCATTTTTTTACTTATGGTGAGTGTCTTACTCACCTGTCTCATAAAGAAAGGAGGACTATCAAGTTGAAAGCTGCCAATTTTGTCCTCTGGGACAACAGCCTGTATAAGAGGAGCCATGATGGAGTGTTCTTTCACTATGTGGATAAGGAGAAGTAGAACCAACTTTTGAAGTCCTTCCATAATCTAGCTTATGGAGGAAATTTTTCTACTCTTGTAACTTCCCATAAGATTCTGCGAGCCAGGTATTACAGGCCCACTCTATTTCAAGATGCATACAAATGGGTAAGAAAATGTGAACTATGCCAGCAGTTTGTTAGAAGACCCAAGTTAGCTACCCTACCTCTCAATCCAGTGGTGATAGAAGAGCCATTTCAGTAATGGGGAATTTATTTCATTGGTGTTGTAAACCCATCTTCAAGTGTTGGACATGATTATGTCTTCACAGCCACGGATTACTTCACCAAGTGGGTGGAAGCTATCCCAACCAAGCATACTACTTCAAAAGTAGTGTGCAATTTCCTCAAGGAAAACATCATTTCCAGGTTTGGGGTCCCAACCAAGATTGTCACAGACAATGTAGCTTATTTCACTTCCCAAGAGATTACCTAGTTCTATTTTTACTATGGGATTACCCTCTCCCACTCTTCTGATTATTTTCCACAAGGGAATGGCCAAGCTGAATCAAGCAATAAGAACTTGGTGACTATCATCACGAAGCTGGTAGATGACAACTAATGAACATGGCATAAAGCATTGGTTAATGATTTATGGGTAGACAAAATTACACCAAAGAGAGCAATTGGTATGTCACCTTTCTAGCTTTTTATGATCTAAATGTTGAGATACCAATCACCTTAGAATTTCCAGCATTGAAATTGGCTAAGGCAATCGAAGATCAAACATATGAAAGCTCCATCGTTAAGAGGATAATGTGCTTGACCGAGTTAGATGAGTAGTGAACTATGGTGGTGGACCAAATTACTGCACATCAAAGTTTGGTGAAGAAGTTCTTTGACCAGAAAGCAAAAAACCAAGATTTTTAGATTGGGGATCAAGTCTTGTTGTGGGACAAGAGAAGGGAACCAAAGGGAATGCATGGGAAATTTGACTCCCTTTGGAGGGGCCCTTTTACTATTCATCATCTCAATGGTGAAAATAGTTTCTTGTTGAGATATCAATATAGCACGCCTTTTTCTTTACCTCACAATGGTCAACATCTGAAGCATTTCAATTCTTGAAGTATCAGATAAGTTCACCTATACATATGTATATTTGTATAGTCTTTGTTTCTATTTTATGCCATTCATTTTCATTTTTGGAACCTTTCTTTTTGGGTAGCATGACTCCGTATCCCAATGGCATAATTAAAGGCAGTGGAGATTCTAGTTTCTACTCCCTTCAGTTGTTCCAAGTTTTCAACTGAAGGAAGTTCCCCAACTAGAGCTAGCTGTTGTTCCCAAAATCTACCTCTCATTTTTGGGACAACATATGAACTATTTTGGTCTTGCAAACCAAAATTATTTATTCCCTTCTCAAAATTTTGTTTTGAGCATTAAAATTCCTCATTTTTCAATCTTTTTTAGTAAAAGGATTAGCAGGTTCAAAGGCTTCAACAAGTGAGCTCTCTCAAAGGAGCAATTTTCTAGCACTTAGGCAATTTCAGGATTAGTTCAATGCCTTGGTTCAATGAAAAATGTTCATCGACAAGCTTCAAAGGAAGTATTGAACCATTGAACCATGAACCAAATCAATGGTTCAACAAGTTTAATGGGTTCAAAGGTTCAACGACGTTGGCAAGCTTAAAGAGTTAAGCACCTCGGCATAAGTTCAACCGCTTCAAGATTTAAGGGCTTCAAAACACTTAACGAAAAGAAGAAGGCTTGAACCATTGAACTGATAAACCTGAAACCATTTCAGTTCAATGGTTCAATGGGTTCAATGAGTGGTTGGTTTAACACGTTTGGTTTGAAGAGATCAAAAGACTTAGAATAAAAGAGGCTTCAAATGCAAGATTGAACCATTGAACCAAAGTTGGTTCAATCAGTCAGTTCAAAGGAGTTCCCCAAAGCCCAAAGGCCAAAGTGCCCTTACGGAGGGTAGTAAACCAAGGCCAAGTGCCCTTGCAGACGGCAATGAGCAAAATTAGACAAAGAGATTTTCTTTAGAAAAATGAACAAGACAGAAAAGTTGGAATTCCTTCAGATTTGTGCAAGGCAAAAGACAAAGCAAATTCTTTCAGAAAAAATGTACTTGTTTGAAGGAATTCACCTGAAAGGAAAAGCAAAAGCTCGAAGAAAAGCAGACAAGGCAAAGAAAAGGAAAGGTTTCCTTTGGATAAATTGTCTGAAGGAATTCCTTCAGACATTTTTTCTAAAGGAATTGGAGCCTGAAGACCCGTCGAAGGAATTGAAGCATGAAGGCCACCTGAAGGACCTCAAAGGGTAGGTACCCTTGCAGGGGGCTCTCGATGCCCACAAAAAGGACATTTCTCAAAGCTCGAAGGGACACCTTCCCTTCGAGGTGTTCCAAAGGCTTGATAAAGATGAAGGAAAAGCTTCAAAAAGACTTACACAAAAAGGAGACTTCAAAGAACAAGGATTGAACCATTGAACATTAAACCAAATGGTTTAACAGGTTCAAGGGTTCAAAGGTTCAACATTTCAATGCTTCAAATGGACTTAGAAAAGTAAAGGAAGCACTGAGACAAAGAATGAACCAATGAACTAATTGAACCTTGAACCAAAAGAGTTCAAAGTTCAATGGTTCACAGGTTCAATGGTTCAAAGACAAGCCCCAAGTAAAAGAAAAAACACAAAAGATTCCACAGACTAGTTCAAAGGGATGGTTCAACCAAAGAGCAAGAAAGTGATGGTTCAACTAGAGAGCAAGGAAGCAAATGGAACAAAGGAACCAATAAAGATTACTTGAACCATTGAACCATTGAACTAATGAACTTTCATAGGTTCAAAGGGTTCATGGATCAACATGGTTCAAACAAGCAACAACCATTGACGACCCTGCATACATCAAATTTAAGGTAAGGGAATATTTGTTAAATTTCAAATATATCACGAAACTTGAAGGATGAACCAAATGACCAGCTGAAGAAGATAGCCTGAGAGCTCAAATTGCTACAAGGAAGAGAGAACAATACAAAAAGATCAAAAATATCTACAAGGGAGTTATTTCTAGTAGGTGAAACAGTCGATCAAGTGGTCATCTAAACACACCAAATCAAAGACGTGACCTATTTTTCTTCCATGAAGTAAAGGCAAATTGGACAGCTGCATAGACATTATGATAAAGACCAGACAACTCATTCTAAGGAGGAGACATATAAGAAGAATGGGCATGTCATAGTTAAGGCAATGCACTATTCCTAGCATGGCCCCCTAGATAGAACTAAAAATGCATTCAAAGCATTTAATGTAGTATGGGTTGTCCCATGGGAAAAAGTGCCAAGATTTTTCTTGGTTGCTATACATTGTAATCTCTTGTATTATGCAAGAGAAATCTTTTCCATTACAAAAGCAAAATTCTACCCAAATTGAAAAGGTGATTACTAAGACTTTGAGCTCAGATTATTGATCATATTACTTTATCTGAATGAGAAAGCAAGTTACTTTCAGAATTTGTGTTGTTATAGCTTGTGTTATCTTAAGAAATTGTTCTTATGTCTGTTTCCTAGGAGAATTGTTGTCCATTTTATTGAAATAAGCAGAACTAATGAAAGTAATCAGGAAGGTATCCTGAAACCAATTGTTGAAAGACTTTGTGTTATTGCCAATTGCTTTCAATGTGTGTTTTTAGTTTATTGTTGTGTAAAAGATCTTGGGATGACTTTGTGCCCCCATTATCCTTTGTTTTTCACTCTTTTGGGTAGTTGAGGTGGAGACTTTGTGTTCCATTTCATCCTGTTGGTTACTACGCCTTTGTTACTTGTCACTACCTAAAAGAACTCTTGATGTTTCCTACAAGATCACTTTTGAAAGAAGAGAAGTGCCTTCAATGTTTTCACCAAGATTTTCTCCTTTGCTTGTGAACATCATCTCTAAAAAAAGGGAGATGGATGGTGTAGTCCTACCCATGAGTGTTATTTTTTGCTTATATATATAGTATATAGCTCATCATATTTATAGGGAACCTCCCCTTGATGAGAGGAGATATTTGTCCACCTTTGATGTAGAAAACCTGCACATTTGGCCGACCAATCTCCCTATGTAGTGGTTGAAGAGACCTATTTTCTTAGCAGTTAATTGTTGAAAAAAAATTCACCCAACACATTAGATCCACAAACTTTTAGAGAGGCTTTAGGCATACTTGAGTGGGATAGAGCCATGGATGAGGAATATGATTCCTTGATTAGCAATCACACTTGGGATTTACTTCTCTTCCTAAGGGAAGGAAGATGGTTTGATGTCATTAGGTATATCAGACCAAGTATGTTATAGATGGGTCTGTTGACAATTACAAGGCTAGATTGGTAGCCAAGGGATTTTCACATGTAGCCAACATTGACTACTCAGAGACCTTCACACCCATGGGCAAGATGACTTCAATCAGACTCACACTTACTATAACTATAGCACATAGATGGAGTGTACATCATATGGACATGAAGAGTTCATTCCTTCAAAGAGACCATGAGGAGGATATCTACATGGATCAACCACCTAGTTTTGTTTGAGATTCTTTTTTAGTGTGTAGACTTAGGAAATCTATTTATGGCATCAAACAAGTCCCTCAAGCTTGGTATGCCAAAATGGATTCCTTTCTTCTTACTTCAAGTTTCACTAGATGCCACTTAGACCCTAATGTGTACTTATTATATTAGGATGATTCATTTTTGATACTAGTTTTGTATGTTGATGACCTTTTGATCACTAGGAGTTCTTCTTTGACTATCTCACTAGTGAAAAAAACTCTTCAAGATAGATTCACCATGACTGACTTGGGCTTACTACACTATTTACTTAGCATTGAAATCACTCATATAGATTTAGGGATTTCAATTTCGCAGCCTAGTTACTCTCTTGATCTATCAACATGGTTTCATATGGCTGACTATAAGCCATCTCTGACTCCTTTCCTATCTAGAGTTAAGATTGAGGTAGATTATTCTACTACATTGATTGATGTTACCTTATATCGACAACTTGTTGGTATCCTTGTTTACTTGACTCATAGTATACCAGACATCTCTTATGTTTTTGGCATTATTTTGAGATTCATGTAGGAACCCCATGAACTACACTGGAAAGTAGCTTAGAAGATCTTACACTACATTCAAGTTTCACATAGGTATGGGAATACCCTATAAGGTTGGTTCATATTTTGACTTAGTTGGCTACACATACTCAAATTGGGATAGCAACATTGGAAGTCATAAGTCCACTTCAAGTTATAGTTTCTCATTGGGTTTTGGCCCCATCAGTTGGTTGCGTAATAAGCAGAATGTTATTGCTCTATCTTCCACAAAGGTAGAGTATAGAGGAGTTGTTAACATAGCTATTGAGACTATTTGATTTTAGGGGATTATTTTTGAGCTTGGTTTCTAGATCAAGTGATCTACAATCATATTTTGTGACAACTAGAGCACCATTAAAATTTTGAAGAATATGTTCCTTCATCAGGGGACCAAACACATCAAGATTCACATGCATTTCATTCGGATTTCGATTCAAGAACAGGTCATCACCTTAGTATTTTTCTAGTCTTCAAAGTAGGTTGTTGATATCTTCACCAAACCCTTCATTAATATCAATTTCATTCATCTACGAGCTCTTTTTAGGGTCAGATCCACTTTGGTAGCATCATCATCTTCAGGGGGACCTTCTACCCTCTTCACTTCTTCTTTCTCTCTCTTTTTGGGAGGAGGTTTTCCTATGGGTTTTCTCCTTTTCTCTACTTTATGAGAGATTGCATTGTACATGTTTACTTCATCAGGACTTGTTACCAAGACCCATTTTTTTGTATCATCACCTACCTAAGTTGTGCTTATGGGGGGTTTTGGTATAGGCCTTTTTCCTACGCATTTTGGCTACATGGTTTCATTTACTTGCTTAGAGATCTAGAGGTCATGTTGGTTACTTGGAAAGATTAATACCACATTCATTGGAATGTGCAGTATATTTCCTTATCCAACCTATATATGTACCTATTCTCTTTCATATTTTGAATGCAATATTTTTTGGATTATATTGGCTCATTCATGTCTTATTTCTCTTTGGTTCATTCTTGCAGCTGTATTGTTTGATCTGTATTGTCTTGAATAATATGTGTCTCTCATTTCATATTGAATTGGTACATTCACTTAGACTAGTATTTCTAGATCTCATTCTGATAAGGGTTTGGTAGGAAACTAAACTTAGAATTCTCTTAGGGGTTTCTAATATATGTCAAGTTTAAAAGCATTGATGAAAATAAATAATAAGATACATGAAGAAAAAACTTATTAATTTTTTAAATAAAAAGTGAATATCATACCACCAAAAAATAGGTCATAATGCTTTCTAAGAGGTCACCTCATCTTCATCCAAATCCTAAATCAAATTACAAGATAAAACAACATCAAAACAAAAAATGGTAGGGTTCAATGCTTAAATTAACAAAAATAAGATAAAACTATTGTTGCACATTGTTAGTGGATTTATCAATGTGATATCACTATGATGACAAATTTAATTTGAGTGGATATTGTTTTGTAGTGTGTCCTCTTCAGTCCTATCAAAGGGAAGTGGCTTTGGATCCTCATATAATTCCATCTAAAGATTGATAATACAATAATTATTTTGGGTAGGCACACCATCGCAAGTGTAGCCTTGCTCAATAGATACTATGGTGCATTTCACAGCCATATAACTTGAGGTGTACAACCACACATTGGCACCATGGTGTAAATCAAAATTATTTATGGATGAAGAATTAGAGTTTTTGGTAGAGGCACTAATGGTCATATTATCCTCATCATTTCTAGTGTCATCACTTAATAATACAATAACCTTTGAGTCTCGTGTTTCCTCTGTGTCATTCATCTATAAAGGACCTATTTTAGTGTAGAATTGCACCCTTGTGGGAGATTTTTTTAGGCTCTCTCACTCCCAGCTACAATATTGGAGCAACCTTGGGCTATGGGTATCCTATAGTGAGGTTGAACCTCCAGAGAAGGCCAGCTTCCTCTTGGTAGATCACCTAAACTAATGTTTCTAATTGGAAAAGAGGCAGAGAGGGGGTATAGGGTAACTAAGAGATCTAAATGGGTGATACACCAAATTTATTGACACTCACATAAACATGAAATAAACACTAATTC
This sequence comes from Torreya grandis, assembly GCA_037957365.1. NCBI lineage: Eukaryota > Viridiplantae > Streptophyta > Pinopsida > Cupressales > Taxaceae > Torreya > Torreya grandis. The sequence continues at coordinate 7,410,259 of JARHVA010000068.1, forward strand.
AGCATAAGATAATTCTTGGTCACACAACCTCACAAACTAGCTAATTTACATAAGTGTTTTATAAACTAGGCTCACCAAATAATACATGAAGCAAAGAGGAATTTCAAAATTCACATGAAGCATCCATTAATGGTGGAAAGAGCTCAAGTTTAGACTTGAAACTAACTTGAAAACACTGAAAAATAGGTAAGAAATAAGGACAATGGACATGGAAGAACACTTCTTCACAAGGCCATCATGCACAAGCTTGCTTAGCACAATTTAGAGGTAAGAGATAGATTTAAAAAATTATCTTTATTGCTTCAAAAGGTATTTCTTACAATTTTTGATAGGTTTTTCTCCTTGTCAAATGAGAATATCTTACAAAAATGAGGGAGAAATGGGAGATATATGAGAAAAGGGGAAGAGAAAGAGAAGAAATAAGCAAACAAAATTCAATAAATGAGATCCAACCACCCTCCATGGATTCTCAACCACATTTGGGTTAATTAGAACAAATCCTTCAATAAATTAACCTCCATTATCTCTAATAGTCTTCAAACCCTCTCATTGGTTGAGAAATAAACTAGAAGACAAGAACTTGTTAAGGATGATGATATCATGATCCACTAAAAAGGAAATGTATTCAAAGACTTTGAAAATGTATTGAATGCTCCACTTTCTTGATTTAAACTCTTTAAAACCTTAAAAATCTCCTCAACTTGAACTTTTAGAAGATATTATGCAAAAGCTAGTTGACTTAACACTTTATGTTTAACTAATCATGGAGGTTATCTTCTAATTTCAACTTGGCTTTGATTTTTGAGGTTATCTTTGATTTTTGAGTTTATTTTCTCCTCCAACATGAAATAAACTCCATGATACTTACAACTCACTTAGACTCCATTGATGGAAGTCACAAGCTTGAGCCACCTTGAACCAGTTATCTGAAAACTGCTTCCAAGACCATTTGGCACCCTGAAGACCACTTCTGGACCTGTAGAAGACTTCCAAAAATTCATGGCATGTTAATGGGGATGAAATTCAAGATTTTTAAAAACTTAAATACCTAAAACAATGGTGTAAAACACCATTAAACCTGCAATAATGCACAAAAATGTCAAAAAAAAAGGGTTTTTAACCCTTTTAGCTTAGCAAGGCACCATATAAACTATCATGAAGAGATAAAAATTCCATATAATATTTTTTTATGTCCCATTATATCTAGTCCATGGCTTTATACCATTTTTTTCTTTGAAGACTTTCAAAAATATGCATTTTTGAGCCATTTTGGACCTCCTAGGCACCGAAACATGCCATATTCTAATGCAAAATAGGTATTTTATGAGGTGTATGGAGTCATATACACATTCCATATGTTTTCCAAGTCAATATGGGCCATTTTATGGACCTATGAGTCCAAAAACTCAAAATTGGGCAAAAAGCTCCTTTACAAGCTCAAACAAGCTCACTTTCAAGATGATTGTTCATAAAATGAAGAAACTGATTACACCACTTATTTCCATTTATATATGTTACATATTCCCTTTTAAAACCCCTTAAAATATTGGGATACCATGCATAAGGTGTGAAAAGATACACATGTAAAGATAATTGCCTACAAGATTTGTAAGCATTTTGGGCATGGTTACACTCTTAGTGATTGTTAAAAAACTCAGGCCCTTAAAAAACCTCAATACATAATTAAAATTAATTAAATATGGGTTCTCAAAACATACTATAATCACTTGTCCCAACTCTTCATGGTATGAAAAAACATGCATCTAAAGATGGGTTAAAATTGGGTGTCTTAAGCCTAAAAAAAACATAAATTTATCTAAATGATCAATTTGACCATTCCACTAATCTTATTTTATTTTAAAAATATTAATTACACATGAAACACCTCATTACACCTCTCCAAATGATCAAAACTCAACTTTCCCTTTTATGCCTTGAGGATGTCTGTGGGGATTTGAGCTTGCCAATGTGTTTGCATGGAGTTTGAAGTGGGAACACCATAAAAATGTTTTTAAGAGGCTTAAAACCATCTTAAAATTCTTTTCAAACACTTACCTGACTTGGAAAACTGAAACAAACCTTTAAACTCTAAAATTTATAATTGCATGAATAATGACAATTGTGAGACAAAGGGGGGAATGTGACAAAACAACGAGCACTTCCAATTTTAATATGAAATTTATGATAATTTTAATGGATATAATATTTAATTATGACCAAACTTACCAAATTTCAAGTCATTTACATGTGTACTTTGTCCTGGAGACCTTTTTTACCACAATTTACCTTGAGCTGCCTACATGTTTCCTTCATGCCAAAACTTGTCTTTCTTCAAAATTTTACATTAAAACCCTAAATTTTATCACTAACATAGAAAATATAAGTTTTAAACATCTTATTATATCATTCTAATACTTCTCCAAGGCCTAAACTACTTTTTAGCATCCAGAACTAACAAAACTTTGTTTGGTCTCCAATGGCTACCTTCTTGATTGGCAATGGATTGTGTCACAATATTGGGAAATATCACTCTTTATATGACCTTTATTATGTTATTTTATGATTTTATATTTTATTTATACAATACTTACCAAATTTTATACTTTGAATCAACCTGTAGATGTCTCAAAATGGCCAATTTCTCTAAGGCATGCTCCATTGTTGACTATGATTTGACATAGGGTTGACTGTACTAAAATAGTGAATATTTCCCATTTTAAAAAATAATAAAAAATATTTTTAATTTTTATATTATTTCATAATTAAATTCTCTACCAAATTTTGTGATTAGATCCTGCATACTTTGGCCTGTAGGCCCATTTTGGCAAAAGCTAGTAACATGTGTCTGCTTGATCAAAAATCACAACTGAGTTTTCATTCTATTTGATTTTGTTTTTTATATAACATGATTATTTTTAATTTAAATTCTCATGTATACTATCCTTTCATCATTCCACTCTTCATTTCTTAGCCATCATCCTCCCATGCTTCCTTACGAACCCTGCTTGTATGTATCAACAGTATGTAGGTGTGTGTTTATGAGGCTTGAACCTGATCATAAACCTGATTGAGAGAAATTATTCATGTAATTTACCTCACCTCACTCATTATTCCTATTTTAATCATCTATATTTAACATTAATTCCAACCATTGACCACTGTGCTCTCATTCAACCTTCTAATCCAAAGGAAAGATTGGGTTCTTGAGGTTGTAGGTAGAGATTTAAGAGGAACTGACTATGTTAAGATCCTTGAGACTCATTACCATAATTATTGATATATTTCACACTATGAGATTTTAAAAACCAATTCCATATTGTTTTTCCAAATGGCATGTTATTTGACCTCTTAAGAGCCTCCTAAACAAGATTTCATCCCCAAGGTGTATAAGCCTGAATACTCCAATGTGATGCTTTATATGTAGGTGAGCTTTGGGGTGGGGGGGGATGGGAGGGGTGGGTTGGAATGGTAATGGTAATGGTTACCTTCATTTATTTTCTAAATTCATCACACTCTTGTGTCATCATCAAACCTTCTCAAGATTTGTGCCCTTTCTCAACTTCTTCTTATGCTTTCACTAGTTTCCACTAGGCAACCAATCTCAAGGGTTCCAAAGACTAAAACTTGGTATAGGATTCAATAGATCAATATTTTTTCATGGATATTTTGAGGTGATATCATCACACTTGAAATAACCCTTTCAACTTCAAAATCCCCTTGAACACTTCTTTCCACACAACATACTCACCATGGCTTCTCTAGGCATGTAGCCCCTTTTTTGGTCAAATTCTTTTTGGTTTGACCATTATATAATATCTCCTTAAAAATTGAGACCATATATACATATTACCCATCTCAATACTTTTTTTACAAGTTTTATGCCCTGATTCCACTCCAAGATCACACTCCCTTCATTAGACTCCCCTCAATTAGGCTTAATTAGCCTTTAAGCACACCTCAGGTCTAGAAACCATATCATATAGCCTCCAATCAACCCAAAACCTATTCACTCACTTATTAAACCTTTAAAAACATCATATTACAAAATTTGGCAAATTTGGAGGGTTAAAACTCTTGAAAACAATAAAATCCTAGTTTAGGGTTTCTCTCATGCTCTTTCTGAGACCCTGTTTTGGATTTGGGGGTTAAAATGAGTTATAGGCCTCACCTAGACCTATTTTTGGATTCATTGGATAGGTATGAATTGTTCAGACCTGGAAAATTTTTAAATAATCATAAAAACATTACCAATCTCTCAAACAAAAAATAACAAAAAAGTGCAAGCTTGCTGCCCTAATTTTGCTTTGATGATAGTTCTTGAGTTCTAAGAGTGAACTAAGGAAACTGAGAGAGGTTTTTGTGGATAATCCATACCCCCAACTATCATCAAAATTTTATGTCATAAATCTCAAGTAAAGTACTATTGTCACCCATTTCTCTTCTGGCATTCTAGGCCTCTCTTAGCTCTCTAGGCCTAGAAAACTAAAAAATAGATTTTTTGTCCTTTGCATGTATGAAAATTTTTGGGACTAGTTTGAATCACTTTGAATAATATTCCATGATGTCCCATGCCAAACTTGAGACCTTGCATTGCTATCTTTGGGTGTGAAGGTCATTTAACACTCAAATCCTGTAGAAGTCATTGAATGATCACAGTGAATAAAAGTGAAACTTGGAGGCCCTCAAACAATATTCTCCTCTATGCACACACACTGTTCCTTTTACAAGGCTCTCCCCCTATGATAGGGATACAATATGGTAACATTTGGATGTATCAAACCTCCTTTAAATATTGTTCCATGGCATCAACAAAAGTGCCTAGGACTGGTTTTTTAACTTTTAGGGACTTTGTCCATGAAACTCAAATTCTCAACTTTGAAGTGGTTTCTCAAGGCTACCAACTAGTCTAATAATTCAAACAATTTTTTCATGCTATTATTCAATTCCATAAACCTTAATAAAGCTTCCAAATGTGTCATATCTCCTTCATCCCCTTGGATGCTCACTTAACTAGAACTCTGCTCAACTTCTCACACCACACTAGGACCTCCAAGAATATTGCACTACATCATCAATTCAAGACTACAAAAGGACTAGTCATGGGGGTAGAAGGTTATTGAAAGTTCCAAGAGAGTTTATTGATCCACCTATGTAAAAATTTTATATGTAGGCCAATTTTGGCCAATATTTCTAGCGACCTCCTGGGATTGCATGTTTGCTATGCAAGAGAATAGTTTCCTTGTTTGATCCATTGGGTATATGGGGTCACAATTCTTTCTTTCCCAATTGATATGAAAATTATTTAAGGTTGTCCCTTCCTAAAAACCTCCTCTTGAAACAACAAAGACAACAGGAAACAAAACCAACATTGTGCCCAAAGCACTTAGGGAAGGGAAGCACAGAACTGAAAAGGATATGCACAAGGCACTTAGGGAAGGGAAACACACAACTAAAAAGGATGTGCACAAGGTACTTAAGAAAGGGAAACACATAAACTCTACTCTAATATATACAAGGCTGAAACTTACAATTACCTTATCCCTGGGTCAAATGAGAAACTTTTAGCATCATTGATTTGTAATGGACAAAGATGAGAGGCACCCTACTTTTGTGAGCTCATGCTAGGTGGACTAAGATGCCTAATTGATGAATATTTTAGCTTGATTCCCAATGGATGAAATGGGACAAACATGTCTCCAATATAGATAAATTCCCTTATTGGCTCAAGATTTGATTGATGTTGCTCATCACTCTTGAGAAAGCCTTGCACGAAGACTTCAACCAGGTTATTGGGAGCAACTGCATTTTGTTCACTTAGTGGCTCAAAAAGACCATATTCTTCCACATTTTTATTGTGTAAATTAGGACTGATTATTCTTAGAACAGCATGTTCATACTTTTCTAAAAGGACATGTCTCTTAACCTCCTCAAACTCTTTGGTTATGGCATTGAATTGCTGCCACAACTCTTCAGGCTCTTCACTAGTATGTTTCTCAAATTATATCAATTGAGAACTTGAGATGTCTCCTTCATCAACCTCACTCAATATTTCATCTTGTTTTTCAACTGCAAATGAGGGTTGATTTTGACCAAGCAAGGTCTAAAACATCACACTTGTCTTCCTCTAGTTCCAACATATAAGGGTTATCTTCAATTGACACCTCATTTTGAAGTAGACTAACCTCTGGTACCTAGTTTTGATCCTCTTTTTTATCTATATAGAATAGATAATTAGTAGTCTATTCAAGGTCTTCCTTGTATTTAGCTTGAGGATTGTCCCCTTCAGGATCTGGTTCATTAGTGTCAAAGCCATGCCAAGAAGGCTAGTCCAAACCTGATTTTTCCTCTTCTAAATGAAGTAGGCTGCCTATCAAGATTTATTCCTCATACACACTTACCTAATCTTCTCTAAACTCTCTTGAGACTATAATATCTTCCTATATCCTTTGTAAAATAGGCTCTTTCTCCAAGAGGGATATGGTGGGAGGGTGAAAATTTTCACCTTGTTTGTAGCTTGAGAGAGTGTTTTTCCAACTAGGTACTTTGAGTGGTCTCTTTGGTAGCTCTTGAGGGAGGGAGAAAGAGTCTTGAAACTCTTTTAGGGAAAGCTCATTGAGTTAAGATAACACCTATTTTTTATTTTCTTCAACCACTAACTCCTCCTCTTGAATTGGTTCTTGGAACACCACAACTGACAACTCTTCCTTCTTATCAATGCCTTTCTGAACCAATTTCCATGATGGAAATGTGTAGGGAATAACCATATTTTCTTCTTTTTGAACAGGTATAGGAGAGGTTGGTTTCACAAGAGAGGGAATGACATATTTAGGGTCAAAGGTGTAAGATAAGATCCATGGTGGGATGGTTTCAAAATCTTGAGTGGGAATGGGTGTAGGGGTAGGAGAGGACAAACTGATTGGTTTGGGTTTGACATGCTCATCCTCCCAATGAGTTAAGATCTCCTCTATCAAGAGTATCCATTCCTTCATCTCTTACTTCTCAACATGTGGATAGTCACCTTCTTTAATGGATGCCCACACACTCCAAAACTTATGAAAGAATCTCCTTATCCCCTCCATGGCATGAATGGGTAATTTTTGTCCAAGGCAAACCTCCTTATTAATTTTCATGATTGTTCTCCCTTGGTCTAGTATTACTTATTTGATTCTTGACAAGGATGGACCTTGACAAGGTTGACTAAGGGGTTGATTTGAAACCCTTGGAGGTTGAGATTGAGGCTCTTGGAGGGGAGAGGACACATAGGACTGATTGCACTGAGTCTATTGATATTCATAAGATATCAACACACTTTTTAAATTTTGGACTATGCTTCTCAACCACACCTTGTTCTCTTTATCACAAACTACCCATTATTCATCCTCACAAACTAACCACCTATTCTTGACCAACTGAAGAGAAATCCTTGCCTCTTGTAGAACATGAATAGGGATGAATGAAGAAAGTTTTAAACCCCTACCAATCTCCTTTATCAACTTAATATAATCTAATAATGCTTGCTTGAATCCTGACAAGGATGTAACAGGATAAAAATAGTCTTGACAACGGAAATTAGAGGATTGATTTGAATGTAAAAGAGATATATCTTGGTCATACACAGGAGTGGGAGGGGAGCAAAGGCCATGATAGGGTTGATAGGTTTTTTGAGGGCCACTTGGGGGGAACAAAAACATTATTAGCTTGATAAGTGTGATGTTGAGGTAGAGAATGAGCATACTAATCAAAAGATGGTTGATTATACATACCAAATAATTGTGATTAGGCACTTGGGATGCTCATATCAAATGATGAATACTTGGAGTCACCATTGGTGTTTTCACACATTCCTTCAAAGGCCAATTGGATGAAGATAACACCAAAACTCTTCACTCAGTGAATAATGTAGTCCCACCGGGCATGCCAAAAATTATTGTAGCATAGAATTGCACCCTTGTGGGAGGGTTTTTTAGGCTCTCTCACTCCCATCTATAATAGTGGAGCAACCTCAGGTTGTGGGTATCTTGTAGAGAGGTTGAACCTCCAGAGAAGGCCAGCTTCCTCTTGGTAGATCACCTAAACTAATGTTCCTACTTGGAAAAGAGGTAGAGAGTGCATATAGGGTAACTAAGAGAGATAAATGAGTGATACACCAAATTTATTGATACTCACATAAGCATGAAATAAACATTAATTCATCATAAGATAATTCCTTCTCACACCACCTCACAAACTAACCAATTTGCATAAGTATTTCATAAACTAGGCTCACTAAACAATACATGAAGCAAAGAGAAATTTCAAAATTCACACCAAGCTTCCATTAATGGTGGAAATAGCTCAAGTTCAGACATTTAACTAACTTTAAAACACCTTAAAATAACTAAAAAAGAAGGACAATGGACATGGAGGAACACTTCTTCACGAGGCCATCATGCACAAGCTTGCTAAGCATAATTTAGAGGCAAGATATAGGTAAAAATTGATATTTATTGATTTAAAAGATATTTCTTAAAAATTTTGATAGGTTTTCTCCTTTTCAAATGAGAATATCTTAGAAAAATGGAGGAGAAATGGGAAATATAGGAGAAAAGGGGAAGAGAAAGAGAAGAGGCAAGCAAATAAAATTCAATAAATGAGATCCAACCACCCTCCATGGATTCTCACCTATATTTAGGTTAATTATAACTAATAATTCATCAACAAATTAACCTCCATTAGCTGTAATAGTCTTCAAACCCTCTCATTAGTTGAGAAACACACTAGAAGACAAGAACTTGTTGAGGATGATGATGTCATGATCCACTAAAAAGGAAAATCTTTCAAAGACTTTGAAAATGTATTGAATGTTCCAATTGCTTGATTGAAACTCTTTAAAACCTTTAAAAACTCCTCAACTTGAACTTATAGAATATATTATGCAAAAGCTAGTTGACTTAACACTTTATGCTTAACTAACCATGGAGGTTATCTTCTAATTTCAACTTGGCTTTTCTTTTTGAGGTTATCTTTGATTTTTGAGTTTATTTTCTCCTCCAACTTGAAATAAACTCCATGATACCTGCAACTGACTTAGACTCCATTGATAAAAGTCACAAGCTTGAGCCACCTTGAACTAGTTATCCTGAAAACTGCACCCAAGACCATTTGGCACCCTGAAGACCAGTTTTGGACCTATAGAAGACTTCCAAAAATTCATGACATGTTTATGAGGATGAAAATAAATATTTGGAAAACCTTCAATACCTGAAACAATGGTGGAAAACACTATTAAACCTACAATAATGCACAAAAATATCAAAAAATGGGTTTTCTAACCCTTTTAGCTCAATGAGGCACCATATAAACTCTTAAGTAGAGATAAAAATGCCATATAATGTTTTTTTAGGTCCCTTTAGACCTATTCCATGGATTTAGACCATTTATTTCTTTGAATACTTTCAAAAATATGCATTTTTGAACCATTTTGGGCTTCATAAGCACCTAAACATGCCATATTCTAATGTAAAATAGGTTTTTTAAGATCTTTATGGAGTCCTCTACACATTCCATTTGGTTTCCAAGTCATTTTGTGCCATTTGATGGACCTATGAGTACAAAAACTCAAAACTAGGCAAAAAGCTCCTTTACAAGCTCAAACAAGCTCACTTTCAAGATGATTGTTCATACAATTAAGACACATAGTACACCACTGCTTGTCATTAATATATGTTACATATTCCCTTTCAATAACCCTTAAAATATTGGGCTATCATGCAGAAGGCATGAAAAGATACAAATGTAAATATGATTGCCTATAGGGTTTGCAAGAATTTTGGGCATGCTTACACTCTTAATGATTGTTCATAAAATTCAGGCCCTTAACCAACCTCAATAAATAAATAACTTAAATTACATATGGGTACTCAAAACATACTATAAGCCCTTGTCCCAACTCTTCATGGTATGAAAGAAACAAGCATTTGAAGATGTCCCAACTTTTGCATTAAACCCCTAAATTTAATCACTCCTTTAAGAAAATATAGGATTTAAACATCATATTATACCATTATAAGACTTCTCCAAGGCCTAAACTACTTCTTGGCATCCATAACTAACTAAACTTCATTTGGTCTCCAATGGCTACCTGCTTAACTGGCAATGGACTGTGTCCAAACAGCAGGAACTTTCACTCTTGATATGACCTTTAGGATGTTATTAGATGATTTTTAAGGGTATGTATACCATATTTACCAAATTTTATGCTTTGAATCAACCTATAGATGTCTTAAAATGACCAAATTTCTCCAAGGCATGTTCCACTGTTGACTATGATTTAACATAGGGTTGACTATACTAAAATATTGAATAGTTCCCATTGTCAAAAATCATAAAAAAATATGTTTAATGGTTATATTAGGTCATAATTATCCTCTTTGATAAATTTCATTATTAGATCATGCATACTTTGGCCTGTAGGCCCATTTTTGCAAAAGTTAGTGACACGTGTCTACTTGGTCAAAAATCACAACTGGGTTTTATTTCTCCTTGCTTTGGTTTTTTATATAAGATGAATATTTTGATTTTAAATTATCATGTATATTATCCTTTCATCATTCCACTCTTCATTTCTTTGCCTTCAACCTCCCATGCTTCCTTACAAACCTTGCTTGTATGTATCAATAGTATGTAGGTGTGTGTTTATAAGGCTTAAACCTGATCATAAACCTGCTTGAGAGAAATTATTCATGGAATTTACCTCACCTATCTTATTATTCCTCTTTTAATAATCTCTATTGAACATTAAGTCCAACCATTGACCATTTTGCTCTTATTCAACCTTCCAATCCAAAGGAAAGACTGGGTTCCTAAGGTTATAGGTAGATATTTGAGAGGAACTGACTGTGTTAAGATCATTGAGACTCATTACTATAATTCTTGATTTATTTCACACTATGATATTTTTAAAACCAATTCCATATTGGTTTTCCACATGGCGTGTTATTTGACCTCTTAGGAGCCTCCTGAACAAGATTCCATCGCCAAGGTGTATAAGCCTGAATACTCCAATGTGATGATTTATATGTAGGTGAGATTGGTGGGGGGGTGAGGGGAGGGGGGTAATGGAAATGGTTACTTGCACTGATGTTCTAACTTCATCACACTCTTATTTCATCATCAAACCTTCTTAAGAGTTGTGCCCTTTCTCAACTTCTTCTTATGCTTTCACTAGCTTCCACTAGGCAACCAATCTCAAGGGTTTCAAAGACTAAAACTTGGTATAGGATTAAATAGATCAATATTTTGTCATGGATAGTCTAAGGTGATATTATCACACCTAAAATAACCCCTTTCAACTTCCAAATCCCCTTGAAACACTTCTTTCCACACAACATACTCACCATGGCTTCTTTAGGCTTCTAACCTCTTTTTTGGTCAATTTTTTTTTGGTTTGATAATTATATAATCTATCCTAAAAAATTGAGACAATTTATAGATATTATCCATCTTATTACACTTTTTTATAGGTTTCATGACCTGATTCCACTCCAATATCACACTCCCTTCATTAGGCTCCCCTTAATTAGGCCTAATTAGCCCTTAAGCACACCCCAGGTCTAGAAATTGTACCATACAACCTCCAATAAACCCAAAAACTTTTGAATCACTTATTAAAAATTTAAAAACATTATATTACAAAAATTTGGAGGGTTAAAACTCTAGGAAACAACAAAACCCTAGTTTAGGGCTTCTCTCATACTCTTTCTAAGACCCTAATTTGGATTTGGGGGGTTAAAATGAGTTATAGGCATCACCTAAACCTATTTTTTGATTAATTGGATAGGCATGAATTGGGTAGACCTAGAAAATTTATAAATAAGCATAAAAACATTACCAATCTCTCTCCAAAAAAATAACAAAAGTACAAGCTTGTTGCCATGTTTTTGCTTTGATGATGGTTCTTAAGTTCTAAGGGTGAACTAAGGAAAATGAGAGAAGTTTTTTTGGATTATCCATGCCCCAAACTATCCTAAAATTTTAGGTCCTAACTCCTAAGTAAATTACTTTTGTCACCCCTTTCTCTTCTGGCATTCTAGGCCTCTCTTAGCTCTCTAGGCCTAGAAAACTAAAAAATGAATTTTTTGTCCTTTGCATGTATGAAAACTCTTGAAACAAGTTTGATTCACCTTTAGGAAGATTCCATGATGTTCCATATCAAATTTGAGACCTTTCATTGCTATCTTGGGGTGTGAAGGTCATATAACACTCAAATCCTGAAGAAGTCACTGAATGATCATAGTGAATAAAAGTGAAAATAAAAATGCCCTCAAACAATAATCTCCTCTATTCACACACCATGTTCCTTTTGAAAGGCTCTTCTCCTATGATAGGGATACAATATGGTAACATTTGGATGCATCAAACCTCCTTGTAATAATGTTCCATGGCATCAACAAAAGTGCCTGGGATCAGTTTCTGAACTTTTAGGGACATTATCCCTGAAACTCAAATTCTCAACTTTGAAGTGGTTTTTCATGATTCCAAGTAGTCCAATGATTCAAATAGGTTTGGCATGCTATTACTCATTTCCACATACCTCAGGAAATCTTCCAAACATGTCAAATCTCCTTCATGCCCCTAGATGCTCACTCAACTAGAACTCTGCTCAGCATCTCACACCACACTAGGACCTCCCAGAATATTACACTACATCATCAATTCAAGACCACAAAGGGACTAGTCATCAGGGTAAAATGTTATCGAAAGTTCCAAGAGAGTTTCCTAATCCTTCTAGGCAAAAGATTTGTATGTAGGCCAATTTTGGCCAATAGGACCAATAAGGAATATTAGAACAAACTTATTGTTAAATAAGACTATAATAAAAAATTATTTGGACAAATTCATTAACTATACTCATGTGAGGCATCTTATCATCACCAAAAAAAAGTGTCCTTTCACAAAGCCTTTTCCCTTTCTGTGAAAGGTACTCCCTCAAAGTAATGCCATTGTCATCACTAGAATGGGTTTGAGAGTCATCTCTCTCAATTTATAATGTTGATTTCTATACATAAATAAAATTTATTATTCATAAACATAAAATTACCTTAACTTTTCATTCATGCAAACCATCAACACATTGCATCTAACCCAACATTCACTTTTTCCTACACCTTTCCCTTGCTCCACCCTTAGTCTTTGTTTCTCCATTTATCAATAATACGCTCTAATTTATGCATGATTTCCTTCTTTGTTCCATGTTTTCAATTAAATCATATACAATAATATGCTCATATATATCCTTCAAGGCTTTCTCACTAAGAATACATAATTGGAAGACATTGACCCTCGTTATCCATGATATTTATAACCTATCCTTCTTGTTGACACTCAATTTTTTTAAAATTTGGTCTATGAATTGCATTCCATTTTAATATTAGTATATTCCCTTCCCATAGCTTCCTTTTATCACTATCGACACTACTTAGAGGCCTTCTTGAAATGGGCTACCTACCATGAATCTTAAGGTGGTGAGCATTCAATTTGTCTAGTGACAAAAATGTATGGTCACACATCATAAAATGTGTTGCATGGGCACAAAAAGTAATAGTGTAAATCTTGCTTTGGGATGCCCATGTCTAAAACCCTATATTCACCCACAAATTCTCATTCAAAAAATAAGCAGAGGTTAGAAGCATAAAAAAATAATGCTTAATTCAACAAAAATAAAAAATTGTCCCAAAAATAAGAAAATATTCTTATAGTTTTCAGTTCCTCCTCCTTCAGATTAGATTTCAAGGCATATAGAATCCAATAACTTGTTGGGAGGATGTACACCGGAAGCACACAATTTGATTACCAAACCAAGCAACTTAATATGCGGAAATTAACCAGATTCACCAAGTAACTAGAATTCAGAATAACACAGCATATGAGAGACAATACCAAATTGTATTAACACTTTATACAGAAAAGAATACAATAAAGAAGATGCCACTTCTTCTCCACCACCTTACAGAGGTTTCCCACGCCTCAAGTGAACAGTAATTCTTCTCCCCAAAGCTCTCCCTCTCACAGGTCCCAACACCCAACTCAAATACAGAGTTGGTGTTCACCTCCCGTGCTCCACGCACACCACAAGTGCTCCACGCACTCCACAAGCACTCCACGTGCTCCACAAGTACTCAAAGTACTTCAAGTAGATCTCCCATGAATCTGCAACAACCTGCAATTCAACAGACCATACTTATGGAAGGAACTCCCTTGCCTTCCTCTTGCTCTATCCGAGTACACACCTGTACTCCAAGTAGATCCTGCCTGATACTGCTCCCTGTAGTGTTGCTGTCTGTATGACCTTGCACACCTGCAAATCAAGCAATGGTTCCAATCACCTGTGAACCTCGACCTTGCACACACATATACCTTCAGATCAACGATCTTACTTATTGAAGAACCCAGCTGGCTCTCCAATCCAGCACCAACACACCTGGTACTGTGGCACTAGGAGGAACGCACCATAGCTCTACCTCACACACAGAAGGAGCTTATAATTATGCTCTCTTACTCCCTAGCACACGTTTCCAATACAACCATGAGTCTATTATATAGATCTCATCCAAACAATGATTAGACATCTAATTACAATAATTAGATCCGCAGCTATGAGTCTAAAATTAGCGCTCATCATGCAAACTCTTGGTTCGTTAGCTCACTGCCCGTAATTGACTCGCAGTCGAACTACACAGGCGACCGACGTCGGTCCCTGTCCGCCTGGGGTCGCCGACGCCGGCTGATATATGACCGACGTCGGTTGCCTTCTGTCTTACCCTGCCGACGCCGGTTGGCCAGACCAACGCCAAACACTTCTGACACTCAGCAACTCATTCTGCAACCTCCTCCATGTCTGCATCAGTGAAGCTTTTAGCTCCACAATCCTAACATAACTATCATTATCATCATCCACATACTCATCAAAATCCTCCTCAAAAATTAAATATATCTAAATAATGAGATATTTACAATGGTACAACATATAATTTTGTTTTTCCTTGTAATGATGAAATCTCACAAATTTTTGAAAAAAAATAATCAAAACCAAAAGAAGGAAAACAAGAAATAAAATAAAAAAAACCAATAAGGAAATTAATAAAAATTAAAAATGAAAACAAACTTAAGAAAAGCTTCAAATTATGACCATTACCCAAATAATGAAGCTAATTGCCATCAAAATCTTATAGGTGAAAAGTATTCTTTTTAAGAACAATAGCTAGTTTATAAGGACCAAGCCAAAATGAATCAAATTTATGATCCTTACTTGGATCTCCATAAGATTTATCTCGATACAATACTAAATCACCAACTTTAAAACACTTTTTCTTTTTTTAAATATCAAATAATTCAATAAGTTTTTCCTAGCATTTTCTATTTTTTGTAAAATGATGGCTTTAGTCTCATCAAGTGCTAAGAGATCATTAATTATTTGCTAAACAATGTTAGTATCTTTGGTTAAATATTGAATAACAATTCTAGTGGAAGAAATTTAGAGTTATATGGGCAAAGTAACTTCAAATCTATAAGCTAACATGAATTGATTATAGCCTATTGCAACCTTCACCATTATGCAATCAGACAATAACGCTTCAAATGTTAATCATGTTTATTATCACACACCAATTTTTTCATAACTCAAGTCAAAATTTTATTAGTGGACTCAGCTTGTCCATTCCCTTGAGGATAGTATTCCAAAGAGTGACTAGAAATAATTGAATAACATCCCAAAAAATATAAGTAACTATTTAAAATAAATTGAGGACCATTATCCGATATTATTTCATAGGGAACACCCAAATCTTTAAAAAAAATCATTCTTTAAAAATAAAATAACTTCAGATATGATATAACTTTTCAAAGCTATTGTTTTAGGCCACTTAGTGAAATATTCAGTGGCTATCAAAATATACATGTGACTGGCTAAAGGAGGGTGGATATTAGAAATAAAATCAATACCCCACTTAGTAAAAGGTTCTCTAGAAAAAATATTTAATGCCATTTTAGGTAGCCTATCTTTACCAATAAAAATTTGACAAGGCATACAAACATGAACTAACTTATAATAATCTTGAAACAATATAGGCCAATAATAAGCTACACGTAAAATAGTGTATGCAATAGTTTTTACTACATAATGACCACCATAACTATTTTCATGACATCCTCTAAGGACCTTGTGGATTTGATTATGAGTTAAACAATGTAAAAAAACACCATCTATGTTCCTATAAAATATAAAAATATCTAATAAAACAAATTTTAAATCTTGTAAACGAAGTGATCTTATTTATTTTTTATCTAAGTTATTCGGACAAGATTGATTTTGAAAGTAATAAATTAATTCATGGTACCAATCATATTGTGAAAACAAATAATCTCACTCATGTAGTTCATGTCCAAATTTGATTTGTTTATAAAAGTCAACATCCTTCATAATCTTGAAATGATTTTTGGCATGGAGATAATCATCGATCGAAAGTACTAAAACATTTATGCTATAGGTTGTGTTTTTATCCAAATGTTTCTCTAGGTTGTTTTCCTAAATGGTTTTGGATATTTTAAATTTTAACATAAAATTCTTGTGTCTTAAAAATCCACTTAGCTAACCATCCTTGAATAGTGTTAACCAAAGTGGCTACCATGGGTCATTATATTTCAAAACTTTTTAACGAGGCCTTGTTTAACTTTGTTGATAGCCTTTTGGGGGTCTTGTATTGATTTTATATCTTGTCCTATGGTGGTGTCTTGCAATGGTGTCTTAGGGTGTTCCAAGATCATTATGTAAGGTCTAGTCAAAGAGTGAGTCAAAGCACCTAGTCTCGTCATCAAGTCACTCAATATGGTCACCTTCAAATCATTTAGCAAATATTAAGTAAGTTTGGAAAAATTAGGGTTTCATATTGGCTTTGATCATTTGCTTGTTGCAATCTCATATCATTTCCCTTGAAGAATATCAAGTGTGAGGAGTAACACCATATTAATAAGGTCATTTGAGGCCATGTGGCATTATTGAAATATTTTTTTATACTCCATGGGGTCCATAAAATCTCCAAAAGGTACTAAAACATCCATGTCTATTGTATATCAAGGTTGAAACCTCTTTTTCTCTTTGATTCAATTCCAGTCATGGCATAATGTGAAGTGTTGGCAAGAAAGGTTGATGTGAATGGGCTTTGTACATTACATTTGATTTGTGCATGTCAAGGACAATCCATAGACATATCACACAAGGATCCAACAAGGCACTCATTCAAAGGAAAAGGCTCCATTGTAGAAGAAGGCCTTTTGATGAATTTTTACAAGTTTTCATGCATGATCGGAACATATCCAACGAAGGGAACAATGGAAATAGGTATTAAAACCTCTCCAAGTCTCTCTCCAATCCCCTTAGACTCAAATCCATTATTTTAAAGAATTTTTAGGTTCAATAAAGATAAAAACCCTCTCAACTCTTTCATGAGGTTACCTACAAGCTCAAAAAGACCAAATAGTTTGAGAATGGTACATATAGGAAGGAGAAACTAGGGCCAATGCTATTATAGGAAGGAATGGATGCTTATTCCTTCCAATTCATATCAAGAGTTAAGATATTCACTCCCTGAGCTCTCTGAATCATCCTTAACAAGATAAGGCATCCTAAAACCCCTCCAAAACCCCATCCTCACGGTTTACTCTTGTTTGAGTGTGTTTGAGAGTTCATTAATGTGAATGACAGGTTATGATGGATATTTCAAGGTCTAATAGATCCTCACACATCATCTTTAATCAAGATACCATCCATATATGAAGGTAATGTGAAGTTGCATGTTTGTAAGCGTTGAGAAAGTGAAGGTTTTAAACAGTTTAGCATTGCATGAAGGGTTTAAGGATTGTGAAGAGAGTCAAAAAAATTAAAATACATTTTTTTTAGTCCCTTTTATCTATTCCATGCTTCTCCAAACTGATTTTCTTTCCCAAATAATCTTTGTTGTGCTGACCCAAGGGTGCAGTCCTCAAGAAAGAAGATACAAGCATGTATGTTAAGATTTGGAGAGAGATTACAAATTTTATGTTATATGTGAGAGATGGAAGGTGAATTAAGATAATATATACTTGGTGAAATATTTAAGTACTATCTAGACTCATTTTCATGAAGATAAACCACCTGGTCTAAGCAATGAAGGTGTGGAAAGGTTTTGGGCCTGTTGAGTCTAAAGAGAGTAATATTGCATTTTAGTCTTGTTCCTTAAGAAACCAATAGGAAAATTGGTTTCTTATTATTTTTATTGATCTATAAAACTTTATTAAACTCATTCCATGGACATATCTAGTAGAAAATTATAGGTGGTAATCCATTAACAACATTGGTTGGGTTCTCTCATAGGTTTCCAAGTGTAAACAGGAAGGTAATAGGCATATACAAGAGGTAGGAGTGTTAGTGTTGATATATAAAAATAAAAATGACCTTAAATATACCATAAAATACTCTCAAACCTATATTAGGACTCAAAAACAACAATGATCACCTATACCTCTTTATACAAGCTTGGCTAATATGATTGTGAAGAAACATGATGGAGATCAGTTGAGCTACTGAGGCTAACTTGCCCAATCCAAGGTATGTAAGAGGGACTATTAAACATGTGTGTCAAGTTAAAATGGTATCACAATTGACTTCCTAGGTTTTAGAGGGTGATAGAATATAGGATGAGAGCCAAGAACCCTGAACAGGCCTAAAACCCCACCTAAACACCTATAGGCCTACCTACATAGAGTAAATGGAAAAGATGCATTTTGTGTGTTGGACATAAGGACTTAGGGTCATGTGAGGTGTAATATCCATGAGGGAGGGTTTATTAGGTATATATAGAGGTGAAAATATAATAAAACCTTAGAAAATGTTGCTAACATCATTCTCACAAGATTGTCAACAAACCCTTGTTATGCGCTAAAATAGGTATGAGGATATTTGATGGAATAAAATGCTTGGAAAATTATCTACATACCTCAGAGAGGGTGAATAAAACCACAATATACCATTGAAAATCAAAAATCAATCAATTTAAAGGTTTATTTATCAAAATAATCATCTCAAGGGTATACATACAAGTTACAAAGCTTGAGAAGGCCTACTTATTGCACTAAGATCTCACCAGAGGGTTTGCATGGTGCATAATGGCCTTAGGAAGATTTATATTGGTACACTTTCTTCATGTTTTTGGTGTTGAGTTTTCCATCAAAGGATGGTGATTCATGAACTATTATTAAGAAGTCAACTACCTCAAAACTTTGTTTTTGCCTTGTGAAGAGCTCAAGAAGATAGGGTTTTTGCTCAGAACTCATAGGATAATATTCATGGGACTAAATGGATATTTTATGTGTTAATAGGGTCAATTAATTCTAACTTTGTGTCATTTAGTAGAGGATTAGATATATGTCCTTTATCAATATTTATTAGGAAGCTAAGACACTCTAAACCCTAATAAGAACCAAACTATTGTAAATTTACTTCTAAGTGACCTTAGTCCACTTTAATGGCTCTAAAAACACCTATATAACATCTAAAATCCTCAAGGGCATCCATTGGAGTAATATTTTGGCACGTGTAAAGGAAAAAATACAAGGAAATGACCTAAAATAATAGGTTTTAGAATTATTTATAGGGTTTTGAGAGTATGTAAGTCTCTAAGCTAGTTGAGAAAGGATTTTTAAGCCTAAATATAGATTTAATGCCCTATTAAAATTCACTCCAATGACTCTTATGGTGATTTAATAGGTTTTCAAACAAGAACTAGACTTAAGTGAGATTATCACTTTACTTGCATGTTGAAGATGATATTACAGACCTATTGAAAGTCACTAGGGGAAGTTTCAAAAGGTAATGGTGAGTCATAAAAGGTAATTATGCATCCCAAGTCACCTTTTATTAAGACTCATAGTTGTAGGTTTTGATTAGAGGAATCAAATCAAAGACTATTTATAATAAGGTTACAATCCTACAAGGTCATATTTAGAGCTTCTTAAGCATGAACTAGGTGTCACAAAGGGTAATGACAGTTAGATGCAATCTAGGATAGGAAGACTATATAACAAATAGGTTATAAGGTATGATGATACAATAATAATTCCATGTGTCAAGCTCCAACTTGTAACTACCCTTCAACAAGAAAATTTGTAACTATTTCTTTAAGAACTATACCACCTCTCATGAAGCCATTATCAAACCAAGACAACACATGTTGAGAAGGAGTGATATGACTATTTTCTAATTTCTTGTGGCACTTGTAAATAACCTTATGATTTTTTGAAATACATCATGAGTTGCTCTATGTCCCTTCTCTCTCTTCTCTCTCATTTATTCTATAAGTACTACCTTGAATGGCATTGTTTGGATCCTCCACTTGAGTATGGCAAATCCCTGCTCCTTTTTAAGCATATGAATGAATATAAGATTGATTTTTGCCTTCTCTTATTTTTATGTTTAGTGTAAATTGTGAGTGATTGATCTTGTTATGTGATAATTCAATTTTTCATGACTTATGTCTCAGTCCCTTACCTCCATGTAGTTTTATATCTTTCTTAAAGGTTGTAGTTAGTGTCATCAAGGGTTAAGTGTGAATTAGAAGTGATAAGCATCTTCCCTCCTAGTCTTTCAATGCCTTACCTATCTACAAAAAACTGATGTAAGAGGAATATTTTGAGATTAGTGCATGATAGGATATTCCTATAATTCATTGTGCACCTATAAATGTGTGGTAGTGGTCATGAATTTGGTGCATCACCTCCTTGTTTTTTTACTTTCTTTCCCTCTTTCCTTTTTCCTTGAAAAAATTAGGTTTAGTAGTAGTTTTAGGTGATACATAAAAGGAACTAGCCCTAATCTAGAGATTCACCTTAACTATTAGGCCACCCAAAGCTTAAATGTGTCTCCATGATATCATCTAAATGAGGAAGGCTTGAACAACCTCCTCAAAGGTTTAATTTAGATTATTAACAATTTTGACATGCTCAGTGGGATAGATTGTCATTTATTGAGATATTTTTGGTGATGTTCTTTAATACATCAGCCTTTGGAGGCATGACCTCAAGCATCAATGATGATTTCAAGTGAACCACAACTAGTTTAAGAGCCCAAGTTCTTAGAAGAGACCAATTGGTATGTATTCTCAATCTTCATTTGCTCAAAATACATCTTTTTTACCTTCATATCAAGATAATAATGTTCATGGCTTCACCCCAAGTAGCCCTCAACTAGTAGAATATCAGATTTATTATGATTTCTATCTTCTATGTACCCCAACTCAACCTCTTTGATAGCCTACTTATCCCTATAATCAGCCTTGTCAAAATTATTCTACCCCTAGTCAATATAATCATATTCTTACTCAATCATTATCAAGACTTGAACAACTCCTATTAGACTATGAAAGGTTATTGATAGAGCTTGATAGAGAAGAAGAGATTGGTCCAATTGTCCTTATCCATCTTATTTAAAGTATGAGGGACTTATTACAGTTGGTTAAGAGTGAGTGGGAAGATTTTGAGATAAGGAATCAACAACCACCAAACAATGGCATGTTGACTATAAGAGGATCAATTCTATGTATGGAGAATAGGTTAGTGGTTTGGTAGAGGAATAAAATTCAATATAATCAACCTTATGTGCTCTCTCCTATCCCAAATTAGTTTTCTTTTGCTCCCAACCTAGCCCAAGTTGTAGCATACCATCAAGAAAATCCTATGTCTATATAAGCTCCATCCATTTTTCCTCAAGAAACTCAAACCATTAGATCATGGAGGTCTTCTTAGACTATGACCCCTGATTACACCATGCCAAATCTTGAGAAATAAACTTCTCCCATATCCATCCAAAATCAAAAAAAGGAGAAAGTAGTATACGCCAACCTATGAGAGTTTCTAAGTCTCTCAAGCCCTTCACCCACCCTTCAAGTTGGAACATCCCTAACGCAAATTCCTTTTCATCCTCTCCAAGAATATTTCAATGAGTTAACTACCCCAAAAATCCCAAGTTGAAAAGACACTCTCTCAAGATTCAATCAAACTAATGAGCTCTCTTTCCCTCTCATCTCCCCTTTAGAGGGAGAACATGTTGCATAGAAGGCAAGTGAAGAGCTTTCAACTAAGAAGGAAAGTGTTTCAAGTGAGTATGATGAAGAGATTACCATTGGTAGTCCTCTTCATAAGGGAAAAGTAAAATCAGGTTTGGGACAAGGAAAACATGATGAACAAAGCTTTTGTTCAATAGATAAACTCCCATGCTTCATGGAAGAAGATGAAAATCATATAGAAAAAGTTAAAGAAAGTATAAATGAGTCCAAAATATTTTCTCTAGTAGAGGATAGTCCTGAAATCAACTCAAATGAATTCATTATTGAATCTACAAAGACTTCTAATGAGCTTGATGATAATTGGCAATAATTGTACCCTGCTTTCCTTGAAGAGATTTGAATATCTTGACATGACAACACTAAGTGCTAGAGTGAGGGAACAAGATGAGATCCCAATTGAAGTTGTGATGTTTTCTAATGAATAAGAAGATTTTTTTTCCCTTGTTGAGGAACTTGAAGATCAAGACAGGCCTGAGGACATTATTAGGAATCTTGAAGTGAATAATGATCATGTTACAACTCCAAATGAATATGATATCATAGTGGCAAGTGAAACTAAATAAGGTGACCTTGATGGTTTGGGACTTGAAGCGAAAAAATTAGACTTGGCAAAAAAAGAGGATGTTCAAGTAGTGGTAGCATTAGAAATACAATTGGACATCCATTTAAAGGCCTCAAGGGGAAAAGAAGAAGCAAATTTTTATTTTGAGTTCCTTTGTTTCATTGAGGATGATGTTTCTACTTCTTGTTGTAGAAAAGAACTTGATGAGTTGGCAGTGGTAGAGCCACAAGTAGGCAGTATTCCAAGTGAAAAACATAAAATCTTGATTGTAACATTGCAACAATAGTACTATGACCCCCTTGAATATATTAAAGCTGAAACAGATGTTGAGAGATATGATATCCTTCAAAAGAAGCAATATGAGATCTCAAGTGAAGTTTTGATGGCTCTTAGTGAAGAGAAAGTGATTAAAGACACTAGTGAGCAAGAAGCAGACCTTAAGAAAGCAAATTTGTAGTTATATCATAACTCCATTGAGGAGTTTGAATTAATTGATAGGTTTGTTGTCCCTAAAGGAAAATATAAAGAGGATATTGAAATTGACATCCTTTCAAGTGATCAAGAAGATCTCTTTTGGAAAGATTTAGAAAAAAATTGTTCAAGCTTGGATAGTAGACCTGAAACTCATGAAGATATTGTTAAAATGATTATCAAGAGTGGAGAACATGCTCAAGAAGTTGACAATCCAATTGACATATCTCAAGATGTCATAGGTAATCAATAGTATGGTCCTAATGAGTCATCAAAAACTAGTGTTCACATTCAAGGTCTCTCTCAATGATGAATAGAAACATGAGGTAAGATTTGAAATTAAAAGAAGAGTTTGTATTCAAAGGAGACATGTTTTCTATTGTTGATCCACTTGAAGATAACCCAAAGACATTGGTAGTCAAAAAAAGAGTTCATAGAGCAAGAGCAATGTCTAAAAGGTAGTCTTCTTCTCATCATTCTAGTTCACCTCATGGAGGAGATCTCAAAAGTTTTCTTTTTGATCCAAGTGGATCAGACCTTGAAGGTTAGCTATACATATTAGTTGCTTCTATTTTGTCTTCCCTAAGTGCTTATTATCATAGTGTGTGTTTTATTTGGTCTAGTCATTTTGTTGTATGTGTTCTCCATTACTTTGTTGTGCATTTTTGAAGGAATGATCAGTTGTATCACTTATTCTCAAGGCTTAAAATAATTATTAGGTCCAATTTAGGTTATTGTTGTGTGACAAATGACCCCATAGCCTAATGGTTGCAATAAAGATACTGGCCTAAGGTGCATAGCAGGTATACACCCTTGGAGGTTACCAAAAATGTTAGCCAAATTTGTTACCATAGGTCGATATATTTCAAAACTTGTTAACTAGGACTTGTTTAACTTTGTTGATAGACTTGTGGGGGTCTTGTATTGATGTCATAGCTTGTCCTATGGTGGTGTCTTACAATAGTGTCTTAGGGTGTTCCAAGATCATTAGATAAGGTTTAGTTAAAGAGTGAGTCAAAGAACCTAGTCTTATCATCAAATCACTCAATATTGTTACCTCTAAAGAATTTATCAAATATTAAGGTAAGTTTGCATAAATTAAGGTTTCATGTTGGCTTAGATCATTTGTTTGTTACAATCTTATAATGTTTCACTTGAATAATATCAAGTATGAGGAGTAACACCATGCGAAGAAGGTCACTTGAGGCCATGTGGCATTCTTGGAAGATTATGTTATACTCCATAGGTTCCATACAATCTCCAAAAGGTGAAAAAACATCCACTTCTAATGTATATCAAGGTTGAAACCTCTTTTACTCTTTGATTCAATTCCAATCACGGCATAATTTGAAGTATTGGCAAGAAAGGTAGGTGTGAATGGGTTTTGTATGTTACATTTTTTTAAATCATGTCAAGGAGAATCCATAGACATATCACATGAGGATCTAATAGGGCACTCATTCAAATGAATAGGCTCCATGACAGAAGAAGGCATTTTGATGAGTTTTTAGAAATTTTCATGCATGACTATAACATCTCCAACTAATGGAATAATGGCACCAGGTAGTGAAACCTCTCCAAGGCTCTCTCTCCAATCCCTTAAGACTCAAATCCATGCTTATAAATAATTTTTAGGTTTAATAAAGATAAAAACCCTCTCAACTCCTTCACTAGGTTACTTGCAAGATCAAAAAGGCCAAAAAATTTAAGGATGGTACATAGAGGAGAGAGAAATATAGGGCCGATGATCTTAGGGGAATGATTGTATCCATATGACCTTCTAATTTATATCAAGATTAAAGAGATTTAGGCCCTAATCTCTTTGAATCATTTTTTACAAGACAAGCTGTCCTTAAACCCCTCTAAAAACCCCATCCTCATAGTTTACACTTGTTTGATTATGTTTAATATTTAATTAATGATAATGATAGGTTATGAGAGATATTTAGAGGTATTAAAAATCCTCACACATCATATTTAATTAATATACCATGCATACATGAAGGGAATGTGAAGTTGCAGGTCTGTAGGCATTAAGAAGGTGAAGGTTTTGGATAGTTTGACATTATTTGAAGGATTTGGGGTTTGTGAAGAGAGTAAAAACACTTGAAACACATTTTTTATTCCATTTTAGCTATTACATTCTTCTCCAAACTCGCTTCTTTCCCAAATAATATTTCTTGTACTAATCCAAGGGTGTAGTCCTCAAAAAAGAAGATACAAGCTTGTACATTAAGATACGGAGAGAGATTAATTTTTTTTTGTTATATGTGAGAGATGAAAGGTCAATAAAGAAAGTATATACTTGGATAAATATGTTAGTACTATCTAGACTCATTTTCATGAAGATAAACCACCTGGTCTATGCAATGACGGTGTGGAAAGGTTTTATCCATGTTGAGTCTAAAGGGAGTAATATTGCATTTTAGTGTTGTTCCTTAAGAAACCAATAGCAAAATTGGTTTATTATTATTTTTAGTGATATTTTTAACTTTAGGAATCATATATAAAGTTGATAAACTCACTCCATGGACTTTTATAGTAGAAAATTATAGGTGGTAGTCCATTAACAACATTGGTTAGGTTCTCTCATAGGTTTTCAAGTGTAAGCACACAGGTAGTAGACCTATACAAGAGGCAGGAGTGGTGGTGTTGAGATATAACAATAAAAATGACCTTATATATCCCCTAAAATACTCTCAAACCTATATGAGGACCCAAAAACAATAATTATCACCTACAAATTTCTATACAAGTTTTGCTAGTATGGTTGTGAAGAAACATGATGGAGATCAGTTAAGCTACCAAGGTTAACTTGCCTATTCCAAGGTATGTAAGAGGGACTATGAAACATGTGTGTCAAGTTAAAATAATTTCAAAAGTGACTTACCAGGTTTTAGAGGGTGATATAATATAGGAAGAGAGCCAATAAGCCTAAACAGGTGTAAAACCCCACTCAAACACCTACAAGCCTGGCTACACAAAGTAGATGGAAAAAATGAATTTTATGTGTTGTACATAAAGACTGAGGGTCATGTGAGGTGTAATATCCATGAGGTAGGGTTGATAAGTTCTGTACATAGGTGAAAATATAATTAATCCTCAAAAAAGGTCACTAAGATCATTCTCACAAGACCGTGAACAAACCCTTGTTATGGGCTAAAATAGGTCTGAGGATATTTGATGGAATAAAATTCTTGAAAAAGTATCTATAGACCTCATATAGGGTGAATAAGACCTAAATAAACCATTTTAAATCAAAAATCAAGTAATCTTAATGGTTATTTATCAAAACAGTCATATCAAGGGTACACATACAAGTTACAAAGCTTGAGAAGACCTACTTCTTACACTGAGATCTCACCTGAGGGTTTGCATGGTGCCTAATGGCCTTAGTGAGATTTATAGGGGTCCCCCTACATCATGTTTTTTTGGTGTTGACTTATCCATCAAATAACTTTGCTTCATGAACTATTGTTAAGAAAGCAACTACCTCAAAACCTTGTTTTTGACTTGCTAAGAGCTTGAGAAGATATGTTTTTTACTCATAACTCATAGGAGAAGATATGTGGGCCTAAATGGATATTGTATTTTTTAATAAGGTCATTTAAATCCAAATTTTTGGCATTTAGTAGAGGATTAGAGATATTTCCTCTATGAATCATTGTTAAGAAGCTAAGACACTCTAAACCCTGCTTAAAATATAATAGGAGATTGACTACTGTAAACTTGATTTTAAGTGATCTAAGTCCACTTTAATGGATCTAAAAACACCTAGATGAAATTTTAAATCCTTTAGGGCATCCATTGGAGTAATTTTTTGTCACGTGTAAAGGGGAAACTGCAAGGAAATTACCTAAAATTACATGTTACATGCATGTTTAAAGGGTTTTGAGAGTATGCAAGTCTCTAAGCTAGCTAAGAAAGGATTTGTAAGCCTAAACAAAGGTCTGATGATCTATTATAAATCACTCTAATGACTCTTATGGTTATTAAATATGTTTTCAAACAAGAACTAGACTTAAGTGAGAATGTCACTTCACTTGTATATTGAATATGAGATTGAAGACCTGTTGAAAGTCACTAAAGGCAGTTTCATAAATGTAATGGTGAGTCATAGAATTCAATGATGCATTCCAAGTCACCTTTCATGAAGACTCATATTTTTATGTGTTGATCGTAGTAATCAAATCAAATACTATTTATAAGAAGGTTACAAACCTACAAGGTCAGATTTAGAGCTTCTCAAGCATGAGTTAGATGTCACAAAGGGTAATGAGATTTGGATGCAATCTAAGATAGGAAGACTACGTAACAAAGAGGTTACAAGGTATGATGATATAATAATAATTTCATGTGTCACGATCTAACTTGTAATTACCCTTTAAGAATCAAACTTGTAACTATTTGTTCAAGAATTATACCACCTCTTAGGAAGTCATTATCAAACCAAGACAACACATGTTGAGAAGGAGTGATATGACTATTTTCCAATTTCTCTTGGAGCTTGTAACTAACCCTATTATTTTTTAAAATCCATCATGAGTTTCTCTACATCCCTTCTCTCTCTTCTCTCTCACTTATTTTATAAGTACTAAGTTGAATGGCATTGTATGGATCCTCCACTTGAGTATGGTGAAGCCCTACTCCTTTGTAAGCATATGAATGAATATGATATTGATTTTTGCCTTCCCTTATAGTTTTTTTTCATGTAAACTTGTGAGTGATTAATATTTTTATGTGATAATTGATTTTTCCATGACTTATGTCTCATTCCCTTACCTCCATGCAACTTTATATCTCTCTTATAGGTTGTGGTTAGTGTCATCATGGGTTAAGTGTGGATTATAAGTGGTAAGTATCTTCCCTCCTAGTCTTTCAATGCCTTACATATCTAAAAAATATTGATGTAAGAGGAACATTTGGGATTAGTGCATGATAGGTTAGTCCTATAATTCATTGTGCACTTGCAAATGTGTGGTAGTGGTCATGAATTTAGTGCATCACCTCCTTGTTTTATTTAATTTATTTCTCTCTTTCCCTTTTCCTTGAAAATAATATGTTTAGTTGTAGTTTCAGGTGATACATCAAGAGAGCTAGCCCTAATCTAGAGATTCACCTTAACTATTAGGCCACCTATAGCCTAAAGGTGTTTCCATGCTATCATATGAATGAGGAAGGATTGAACAACCTCCTCAAGGGTGAAATTTAGATTGATAAAAAAATAATAGGTTGCTTCAAAAGATAAGAAATGAAATTCACATTTGATTAAACATTGACTTTATTTTTCATAAAAATATATCTAAATTTATTTAAATAATAAATCAATGATAAAAAAATTGATCAAGGGATACCTGGTCTCAGTATCTTTCAAAACTTGGCTCATGTAGCCAATAGGTATTTCTTCATGATTATCCTCATGTTGAGTAACAATAACACCTATGGATTTATTAGTAGCAGTAACATAAATAATGTAAGGCTTGTTTGGATTTAGTTTAGCAAGTTTAGGTGCACTTGCAGTGTCATATTTGAAACTTTTAAATGTTGAATCAGAACATACATCACATAAATAAACTTGATTTTTATTTAAAAGATCTAACAAAGGATTAGATTTATCAATGGAATCAGTAATAAATTTACATATAAAGTTGATTTTACCAAAAAATATCTAAAATCATATTGGTATTTAGGTGGTGGTAAACCTTTAATAGCCTTAATACATTTTTTTAACACAACTATCTACTGAGAAGGGGGGTGAATCAATAGATCAACTAAAAACTAGTTCTTTAACTTTTTAAATAAGATACTAAAACATATGCATATCAAAGAATAGATGCATAGATCACACACACACACACAAAACTACAATACACCAGATTTATACATGGAAAACCCAAAAGGAAAAACCATGGTAAGAATAGCTGCAAGAATATATTGTTCTAATCTAGCCTCATAGTTAAATCACCTCACTATAAAAACCACACTGGTTACATTCAAGGACACCTATCATTAGGAGACACCAATCCCCTAACTGAGCACCAACTCAATTTAACCTTACTAGTTACAACATTTAAGGGCACCAACCCTAAGGAGACTCCAATCCCCTAACTGAGAATCAACTCAGTTTGTATGATGGCACCAACCAAATAGAACTATGGAGCTACAACTCTAATATACAAGATAGATTCACAAATGAATCCAATTCAATTTCTTTGTTACAAGTCTAGTTTATAAATGCTCACTCTTGGATTATTTTGTGTATGCCTACTCTTCTTATCTGCTCAAACTCTGCACATTCTCTATGTGCCCTTTCCTTCTCTCTACCTCACTCTCTACTCATTCTGTATATGCTCTTTATTCCTCTATGCTCAATCTCTGCACATTATTTGTGTTCTCTTTCTTCCTCTTTACTCAATATCTACACATTATTTGTGTGTTCTTTCTTCCTCTCTGCCTAATATCTTCACATTCTCTGTGTGTTCTTTCTTCCTCTCTGCCTCACTTTTTGTCTCATTGTCTTTCACTCTGTGTCTGCATACATCTTGAGTTGACACCCTTTGAGTTTTATTTGATTTCACTTTTTTATTTTCAATAATAGCAGTGTCAAAACTCCTTATGTGAGGCTCTAGATGATGCATATATAAAAAAAATGAATCTAGGTTTACATATCTCCAACGTGTTCACACTTCAACTCCCTTTTTTTGGTTCTCATTAAATGTGACTTTGACTTATATGCTTTCCCATGTCTCAGTGCATGCATCACATTGAAATGGTCAAGTCTCTTTACTATGTTTGGCAATTGCTGGATTCGAGTCATTACTGCACCATTTCCTTAATCAATGATTGATCGATTGGATTGATCAATCTCAAGCTCTGATTAATCATTCATAGGTTTTGTCTCTTCCTTCATTTGTCTATTGAGAACATATTAAATGTGGGCCTTTTCTTTCTTCATGCTAAGTCTAACCATAGAACTCCTTTTTGCATCTTGCTATTTTCTATATAATCAGATCGCTTTCACTCCTTTTGATTATATTCGATATGCTCAACTGTTAATTTTTCTATTATGTCATTAAACTTTGGTATGTTGACTTTATCTCATTTCTTTCAATGTCTTTGAGATGTTTCCCCTTCATCAATCTCTTCAAACATGCTCAATCTTTAACTTTGCCTCTATACTCTTCGGGAGTTTGAAAATTATCTCACAGAACTTTACAAGTGTCCTTTTATCCTTCGGAAGTGTTCTTCGAAAGCTTTGATAGAGTACCCTTCAGGAACTTTGTAAACGTCCACTTTCCCTATATTCTTTCTGAAACTATCCAAGTGATCCTTTGGAAATTTTGTAATGGTCCTTGTGTCCTCCATAATTGTCCTTCAGCACTTGTGGAAGTTCCCTACATCTTTCAGCAAATGCTCAAGTGTCCTTTCCTTCCATTTGAACTACCCTTAATGTTTTTACAAGTTTCCTCTCTTTCTTTGTAAATTGTCCTTCGAAACTTTGCAAGTGTCCTTAGAAACTTTACAAGTGTCCTTCAAAACGTTGCAAGTGTCCCTTATTCATTCAGACTACCTTTCAGATAAATTGTTGCACACTTTTTTTAAGGTGCTTCTTCAGGATAATTTTTGTAGGTTTTTTGTCTGAGTCCCCTTTAGGATAATTTTTGTAGCTTTTTTGTTTGAGTTTCCTTCAGGATAATTTCTGTAGGCTTTTTGTCTGAGTGCCCTTCAGGATAATTTTTGTAAGCTTTTTGTCTAAGTGCCCTTTGGGACAATTTCCTTGAAAGAATGTCTAAGTGCCTTTGGGAATTTTGAAATTCCCTTCATTTATTTGGTTATTTCTTTCATAACTTTTGTGTGGGACACATACACTTTAGGACTTTACAAATTTACCCCTTCATCTTTTTTGTAAAGGTCCACATACCCTTTGGCACTTCCGTCAAATTTTTAAAAGCATCTACATATCCTTTAGATTTTTGTAAAGGTTCACTTACCCTTCAACTTTTTTTTAAAGGTCCACATACCCTTCGACCTTTATGAAAATACCCTTCAGCATTTTTGTAAAGTTCCACTTACCCTTTGACTTTTTGCAAAAATACCTTTCAAAATTTTTGCACAGGACTCATTTCCTTCAGAACTTTCCTTCCAGACAATTTTCTGATAGAATTGCCTTTAACATTTTCCTGAAAGAATTCCCTTATTTTTTGTGGGATTTTTGTCCAAGAGAATTGTCTTTACCAATATTTCCAAAATAATTGACTTAACCAATATTTTCAAAAGAAGTAACTTAACCAATATTTATGAAAGAATTGACCAAGAAACTTTTTCAATAGAATTCCCAAGATTTTAAAATTAACTAAGTGTTCAAACACTATTCAATTTCCTGGGAGCCCTACTTTGCATCTACATAACTTTTGCTTCTTCCATCTGCATGACTCAGAACTTGGACCACAAGGAGTAGGTACAAACCTGAGTGGTCTGGTGTGATTGTTTCCTCCAGATGCTACCATAAATGCAAATTTAGTCACCAACAAAATGTGTACTAAGACCTAATCAACAAAATTGTAGAGGCATTCACATGACTATTCTAGGAATTCAAGGTGCACATACGATCTCCATGAGGACTCTACACCTGATCTGTTCAGCTCAACACAACTCAACACCTTTGTCATTAATGCTTGATAGAACATTCATCATTTGACATCAATGACAATATTATAGACAACAATCTCCTTGTACACCATGGCACTCAATATTGCCAACAACATTTAGGATTAAAAGATATGTCATTTTTGGAAATGATAAGTCCTAAAAATATAATTTCAATTACTCTAAAAATTGATTTCTTAGGATTTAGACAAATACCATATTTTTACATCTTGTGAATACTTCACGAAGATGATCAATATGTTTGTTTCTCTTTTTAGAATGCATGGTAAGATCATTAAAGTAGACTTGCATAATATTTCTAATTAAGTCATCAAAGGCTATGTGCATAGCCCTCTAAAAATTTGCACCTACATTCATTTAAAAAGATGGCATTCTACTAAAGTAAAATTTCTTATGTATATCCTCTACATTTACAAAAATCTAATTATAACCAAAAATATATATCAAGAAGAGACATAATTTGATATCTTACAACTTGCTACAAAATTTGATAAATAATAGGTAGAGAAAAATTATCTGTAACACTAGCTCTATTCAAATATCTAAATTCTACACATAATATAATGTCACCATTTTTATTCCTTACAATCAATAAGTTACTACCCAATCAGAATATTTTATAATAAAATGAGACCAACATCTAACATCTTATCAAGCTCATTATTCATTGTGTCTTCCAATAAGGGGCTTATTCTTCTAACCTTTTGCCTAACAAGTTTTATATCGAATTTGATAGGTATATCATGCTTAATAATTTTGATATCATAACCTTTTAGATCTTTGTATGACAAAGAAAAAATATCAATAAATTCTTTAAACAATTTAATGAATTGAACTTTTTCCTCAGGTGTACATTAAATTCCTAAATAAAAAAACTCGAGATATTCCTCGGTGCCAAGGTTGATAGAAATAGTCTCACCTATTATTCTCCTGGATGGTTGTTTAGTACGCAGAATTTTAGGCTAATCATTTGGAGTGAACATTGATTCTAAGTTGAACAAACCATTAAGCAATTTATTAGTGCTTAACTACATTTAATCACCATAGTTCAATAAGTAATCATCATGATCATAATAACTACCTTATAAAAATGAATCAATATGTTCATCACAATAAAAAACAAGTCAACTATCACTAATGTTAGGTACTTTAGGTCTAAAAATCTTAGAAAAAAATAAATCTAATGTTGACTTACTATCACTCAAGGTTGGATTAGAAGCAAAAACAACAAGCTTATCAGCATGAGAATTAAATTCTCTAAATATATGTGTGATATTAAAAACTTCAAAGTTTTCAATAAGTAACTAAATTTTTTTTAGTATACCTATGGAAATGGGTTTGATTTATTTTATAAATCTTTATAACTTATCTAATTATCAATTTAGAATCTCTAAATACCTATAAATGCTTAATATTAAGTTTATAGCCTTTTTATGTTCAAAAGATAAAGTTTAAAATTTCACTATATTATTAGTCTTATCAAATGATAATTTATAATAATAGCAAAATATTTACCAATAAGAGATATTAAAACAATTTTAGCACCACTACCATGTTGTGAACAAGCCCTATCAAATAATAAAGAGCATATAGTATCTCTTAAAAATATTTTTTTTATTGTTATTCATGTTCATCTAATATCAACAGCTCATAAGTACCAATTATAGTTTCTACATAATCAATGGTAGGTGATATTCACTCTATGAGAATACTAGTTCATTCTTCTCTATGCATAAATATAATTTCATTGTCAATAATAACCCATGTTGTATCCATGCCTATGAAAGTGTCAGTTGTTTTACACCAATCTTTGCCTAATAGCATAACGTAATTAGTAGGGATATCTAAAACTCGAACATTTGGCATGCAACTGATTATTTCATCTTGGGCTATATTGATAATAATATCATGAATTTTACCATATCTCTTGGTTTGATGAGAGTCAAAACCAATAATATTTTTTATCAGTTTTGTAATATATTCCTAATTGATTAGCAATAAATTTAGACATTATAGTTTTATAAGATCTTGTGTCAAGGATAAACTTATGAATAACCTTATCAAAGATCTTAAAAGATATATAAAATGAAGTGATGTAATCAGTAAAAGGGTCAATATATTGATCAAAAATAGATATTCATTATTATTAGATTCTTCTTGAAATCTTACTACATTTTTATGATTTAGATTTTTAATTGCATCATTTATCTTATCAAATTGTCTAGGTAAACCAATAACTTATAATTAAAAAAATATGTTTGATTGTAGCTAAATGATCAATAACATTATAAACACCAACATCAGGATGACAAAAGTGACTATAATTTTTGGACTTATAAGAAGGATACTGAGTATTATTGAATCTAGTAGACAAAGGGTTATTTTGTTGAGAATTTTTAATAGCACTATTTGAAGCAATAATATTATGCATAGTTTTACCTTTGCCCTATGTTGCTGATTTTTAAGAAAGATTTTGGTTTTTGAAATAGTTTAGAAAATTCTCACCTAATGTAAAATCTACAAACCATTACCACAGTAAAAGCCATTGATGCATTGCTCAAATAATATCGATGTCTATTTTACATAAATAAATCATACAATGAGAAATCCTCTATATCTATAGAGCTTCATCAAATACAATGAATAATCCTTGTATACATAGACAAGGAAGATTGATGTAGAGCAAAAAGCCTTCTCTAACAAACTCTGCCTTTGTCCTTTATTCACTATACTTTCCATGTAATAGTTCCTTGATACAACATGCATTTAATAACTCTTGAGGTCAATGGACTATTTTATATTTCTTGTCACTTTACCTATGCCTTTTTATGATCCTTTAGAACTCCTCACACCATGCACAAACTCTATGATAATCAAATATTTCTTTTCCCCAACTCTACCTATCCCTTTCCACAGTCTTACTAGCCCTATTTATGGACCTTTTGACCCTGTATGGATCTACACCTTCATCAATTTGAAAACCAACACTTGATATAAATATCCTTTATCCTAATCTTCCCTTTCACCAAGTTTCATGACTTGACTTAGTCTCTAGATCATCTAAGCAACTCTTTTTGGTTTATTATTTAGGCTTAATAGCCCTTCCACAACTCTGTCCGCCTATAGAACCCTTCATATGTATGTAAATGTACAACCAAATCTGAAACCTTTAAAATCTATTTACTCACACTAAGACCTATCTTTCCACAAATTGTGGGCACTTTTTGATGGTGGATACTCTTGCAAATGCTAAAAACCTAACCTAGGGTTTCTATGTCTCATTCCAAACCCGAGAGTGCACAAATTTGCATAACTTGAACCAAAAAACATTTCAAAACAAACCAAGGGTTATAACACATTTGTATATCCTTCTCAAAACTTTTTCATTAAATCATCAAAATCTCACAACCTCCAGATCACTCATAAACTCAAAATCCCAGTCCTTTAAATTGTGTTATATCTAATAGGAATAGGGGTAATGAAGGGTTTCATTATTCTTGCAACATTAAAGGACTCTGTAACTTATAATTAGGTTCTCACCACCTCTTAATACCACTTTAAAACCTTTTTTTGTTATTTTGGATCCCAAAACAAATACCATACAACATAACTCAGTCAACTAAATTCTGAATTTATGGACGATATACTTTCAAGGGGTAACAACAAGGATAAAGATGAAAATCACTATCTTTGGTTCACTATATATTTCAAATATATTTCTCTACACTCTTCTTACACGTTCCATTTCTAATCCCACATAATACTCAATGAGAAAAGAATCAAACACTTAGTTCACAACTTTGAATAACACTGTAGAATGCATTTCATGTTTACAACCCTAACTATCTCCACATAAGGGACTACTTCCAATTAAATCTTGGATTTCCTGTAATAAAACATAATATATAATAGTATTATGAACAAGATCACTAATACCAAACTAGTTACTCACCATTTTGATCATACAAACATACATGTGTTTTGTCCAACCATGCAGAATTTAATTGCACACATAATTTTCATATTACAATCATTCTTCCTTCAATCAAGATTTATTTTCCTCTTCTATTCCTTAACCTATTTTAATGTAAGGTG
The DNA here is from genome assembly GCA_037957365.1 of Torreya grandis. Lineage (NCBI taxonomy): Eukaryota > Viridiplantae > Streptophyta > Pinopsida > Cupressales > Taxaceae > Torreya > Torreya grandis. The sequence goes on from JARHVA010000068.1 coordinate 7,446,184, forward strand.
TGTATTACATTCCAAAATTGACTTCACACTATATATTATCTACCTATGATCCAAATCTCCTAAATCAAGACACATAACTGATTCTTGATCAAGATCCTACAAGAAACCTCCTAGACCAATGTGGGGTGGTGGACTACCACCTCACTCTTACATGATAAATACATTCAAAATCAATTATAGGACCTTTATGAGACCATAAAAGGTCTATTAAAACTTTATTTAATAATTACATTTCATCACACTCTCACTTAGACCACTAATACACTTTGAAATTTTGAAATTCCCTTTTTGGCAGGAAAACATACATGAACTCAAATTCAAATTTACAAACACATTATAGACCGCTTGAGCATTCCAAGATGTCATTTCATCATACTCCCAAGGGGAGAAAATTATTGGCGTACATCTTCTTCTTCCTTCAAACACCCATATAGGTGTGTGTGCTCTTGACTGCCACACTTGTACTTTGTCTTGCCTCTTTCCATCTTCCTCCATGCTATACCTACAAAATTCAACAACTCATTAAAAAAATCATGTTCTTTCTCATGTCCTTGAGGCATTATCCATCTTTCTTATTTGATTTTTTTTTGTTCTTACTTCCAAGCACCTTCATGTTCTTTTCATGGTTCACTCTTCCTCTTTGCATCAACTATCAATGCATCTTGTTCCTCTCTTTGCATGACTTCTCCTTCAGCTTCCACCTATACTTCAACCTCAATATCTGAAACTTCATCTTGGGTAGTTCCTTCATATACTTGACTTCTCCTTGCCTTCATTAATGTTCTTATCTTCGACACTAATGATGCATTCCATAAGTCTATGCTTTCCTTGGTAACCTCCTTAACCATTTCTCTATACATTTGATGAGGATCAAATCCATATTCTTGCTTCAAATATTCATATAAATTTGAATATACTTGATACCTTCCCTTATGTTGATGTACCATTTCTCCTTTAGCTTCGCTTGCTTCCTCTTGAGTGAGGATCTCTTCCTTCTTCATGCTATCTTGTTTCCACCATGGCTGACCCGCTTGTTCTTATTCCATCAACATCACTCTACTTGGAATATCTTCTGCATCTTGACTTCTTTTGATCACCACTTGGTCATATGCCTCTTCCTCTTATCTCTTGAGCTTATGAATAGGATCAACTATCTCATTCTTCTCTTCATCTTTCAAACCTACATTCACACATACCAATACATCATTAGATTTTAAAACATGACGCTTGATTTGTCCTTCCTCTTTTGTCTTCTTCTCATTTCCACTATTTTATTGATTGGCCACTTGAGTGGCTTCCTTTTCACGACCCATCCAATATGTGGGTTCACAAACTCTTTCATATGTTCTATCTTAGTCAACATCTCATTCATTTTCTACCTCATTTCTTCCATCTCTCTCTCCATCTCCATCTTCTTGGTGTCTTCATGCACCATCTTCTCCTTGTGGCTTTCATGCTTAACCCTGTCTTTCACTTTCCTTTCTACTTCTTATTTCATATTCATCTTGAGTACCTCACTTGGGTACATTATTTTCTTTGTTTTGGTCTCACTTGGACCATTCCCTTTGGTTCACACTTGGAACCCCTCTAGTTCAGACCACACTTCAACTTTTCAACTACTTGTCCTTCACACTAGAATTGTTCTCTCCTTCTGGAGCTCTATTTATGAGCTTATTTCCTCTTGAGCTTGTCAATATCTATTATAATTTAGGGCTGACACCACAATACTTACTATTTTATATCACATATTATCAACAATATATTCAAACCAAATAATCAATCACAAAATACATCATACCTTCTCAATATGCCTTCTTTCTTACTTACCCACAACTTTATGCAACCTGCAACATGAAAAATGTAATCAACCTACCTATAAATTATTAGATAATCTAGATGGCTTTGATACCAAAATGATGTAGAGAAAAAAGCCTTCTCTAACAAACTCTACCTTTGTCCTTTGTTCACTAGACTTTCTATGTAATAGTTCCTTGATACAAATGCATTTAATAACTCCTGAATTTAATGGATTATTTTATATTTCTTGTCACTTTACCTATGCCTTTTTATGATCCTTTATAACTCTTCACACCATGCACAAAATCTTTGAACATCAAATCTTTATTTTCCCCAACTCTGCCTATCCCTCTCCACAGTTTACTAGCCCTATTTATGGACCTTTTGACCCTGTATAGATATGCACCTTCATCAATTTGAAAACCAACACTTGATACAAATATCCGTTATCTTAATCTTCCCCTTCACCAATTTCATGACTTGACTCAGTCTCTAGATCATCTAAGCAACTCCTTTTGGTTTCATGTTTAGGCATAATAGCCCTTCCACATCTCTGTCAACATACCTTTAGATGTATGGAAACATACAACCAAGTCCTTAAACCTTTAAAATATATTTACTCACACTATGACCCATATTTCCATAAATTTTGGGCACTTTTTGATAGTGGATACTCTTACAAACGCTAAAACCCTAACCTAGGGTTTCTGTCTCAGTCCAGACCTGAGAGTGCACAAATTTGCATAACTTGAACCAAAAACCATTTCAAAACAAATCAAGGTTTATAACACATCTGTATATCCTTCTCACAACTTTTACATTCAATCATCAAAATCTCACAATCTCCAGATCACTCATAAACTCAAAATCTTGGTCCTTTAAACTATGTTTTGTCTGATAGGAACATGGGTACTGCAGGGTTTCATTGTTCTTGCAACATTAAAGGGATAAATAACTTATAATTAGGTTCTCACCACTCTTAATACCACTTTAAACCCTTTTTTTATTACTTTGGATTCAAAACAAAATACCATACAACATAACTCAGTCAACAGAATTTTGAATTTATGGATTGTATACTTTCAAGGGGTAACAACAAGGATCAAGGTGAAACTCACTATATTTGGTTTACTATATATATTTCAAATATATTTCTCTACACTCTTCTTACACGTTCCATTTCTAATCCCACATAGTACTCAATGAGAAAAGAATCAAACACTCAGTTCACAACTTTGAATAAGACTGTAGAATGCATTACCTGTTTACAAACCTGACTATCTTTACATAAGGGACTACTTCCAATTCAAGCTTGTATTTCCTATAACAAAACATAATATATAATGGGATTATGAACAAGATCACTAATACCAAACTAGTTACTTGCCATTTTGATCATACAAACATACATGTGCGTTGTCCAACCATGCAAATTTAATTACACGCAAAATTTTCATATTACAGTCATTCTTATTTCAATCAAAATTTATTTTCCAATTCCATTACTCAACCTCTTTGAATGGAAGGTGTGTATTACATTCCAAAACTGACTACACACTATATATTATCTACTTATGATCCAAATCTCCTAAATCAAGACTCATAACTGATTCTTGATCAAGATCTTACAAGAAACCTCCTAGACAAACATGGGGTGGTGGACTGCCACCTCACTCTTGCTTGAAAAATACATTCAAAATCCATTATAGGACCTTGATGAGACCATAAAAGGTCTATTACAACTTTAGTTAACAATTACATTTCATCACACTTCACCTAGACCACTAATACACTTGAAATTTTAAAATTCTCTTTTTGGCAGGATAACAAGCTTAAACTCAAATTCAAATTTTCACACACATTATAGACCACTCGATCATTCCAAGATGCCCCTGCATCAAAGATCAATCCTAAATAAGAAATCAAGCTAAGTGATTAATCATAACTAAGATATCAAACCTAAGACTAAGTGTTAATTATCCCTAAAGGATATAAATAATTAAAAAATATCACCATAATATCTAAGAGATAAATATGTAATATCTCATAATATTTAAAATTAGATAAATGAAATATCCACATACCAAGTAAAATTTTAGTGGCCTATATTAAACAAATTTGGAGGTCATTAATAAGTTTTGAAATGATTATGAATCAGGTTGGAAAGCATATAATAGTGTAGGTGAATTGTGAGGTGGCATGTGGCGAATGCAATTTGAGCAAGTACATCATCCCATACTCCAATAAGAATAACACTATACAGTCATTTGACTGCACTATGTAGCCACCTGACTGCATGATGTAGCCACCTGACTACATGATGTAATCGCTTGACTGCATGATATGACCACCTAATTGCATGATGTTAGATGTAGTTGTTTAATTATACGATGCATCCATATGTCTACATGATGCATCTGCCCAACTGCATCTTGTAGTTGTTTGATTGTATCATTCATTATGTAGTCATCTGACTGCATCATCTAGTCACCTATCTACATGCTATTTACAACCACCTGCTTCAGCTAGCCTCATCTAATCACCTATATAAGGCATCCACACACCTCATTTGCTAATTTTTAATTTTTTTCTCTGATCTCTACAATCCAACTATCCTTCCTCTCCATCCTCACCCTATTTTCCAAAGAAAATTCCTAGTTGTTATTACCCAACTCCAAGTTGCTATTTTCTAACACCTGATTACAGTCACCTGGTTGTTGGCTGCATAAGTTTGATAATGGATATTGATGTTTGAGATAGTTTAATGTACTCATGGAGTGAATACCATCAGGGTAGAAAGTTTAATATATTATATATAGTGGTGATTTCCCCCAAATTATATTTCTTGGTATCGGTGACATACATTTATAAGAGAATATTTTTTTTTTAAATTAGGTGAATTAGCCCAATTCTACCCTAAAATTTAGGTGATCCCATGCTATCAGTTACCCCACAAACTTGCCTAAATACCAACTTAAAAAAATAGAATATTCATGAATTAATGAAGATTCACCACTAAAAACTTCATGCCACACTTAAGTGGGTAGGAATAATAAATCACCTAAGTTAACATGAGCTAAGGTAAACAACGTACTCTAACACCCCCTTCAAGTGAAGATAAGGGTCAAAAATAAATTGGCATATCCATAGTATAAGTCCCAACATAAGACCTAATTAGGTATGCATGTAAAACATACCCATAAAACAATCTCTCATAAAGTGGATAAAGGGAGAAAACTTGCAGGAAAAAATTCTTCCCCCAAAAAGAGAGGAAATGGGTCCTAACAACAAGGCTTGATGAGATACCCATGCACACAAAAAAATATGTAGTGTGAAGACAAGTGTCCCTATAGATGCCAATCTATCTTTTGAGAATACATGGATGTCGATTCATTGTAACTACCAAATCGAAGTAAGAATGGTGTTGAATACAAGAATCACTAGACATGAACACGGCTCTCCAAAATACTAGGTAGAATGATGAATCTGAGGAAGCATTGCTTGAACACCCTCTCTCAATACTAAATTATGAGAAGATGGTAATGAAAATATCTAAAGAAGTGGATTGAAAATGGTGAGAAATGAGCACAAAGACTCATGGGAATACCACACTGGTGTCACTATACAAAAATTCACTAAGAATGTCACAGAGACATAACAATCCTCATATGGGTTCTAACAAATAAAGTTCCTGAATAATATATCCATGTACAAAGGAGGAATATAAAGATGCTATGGTAATGATGGGAGAGACTAACAAATAAAATAGTCAAGGGTGCACAAACTAAGATACACACACATGAAGGTAGACTAGGCTGTAAAAGCAAACCTCCCATGGCACTTTATAATTTAGTACAAGTACAATATATCCTAAAAAATATTAAATAAAAATAAAGAAGACACTATATACACCATAATAGTTCCAAACAAAGAAAATATCAACCAATTTGTCACATTATAATTTAGTGCATTTTATAAAATAAATAGCACCAATATATTAGACATAAAAAATATACACTTTTAAAAAAATAACACTCGATTCTATGTTACTGATCAAGAGATATAGTTTTAAAAAAAATTCCTATCATTAAATGGGTAAAAAAAATTGGATCAAAAATAATTAAATGCTTTAAAAAAATCTTGGAGGGGTGGAAATACTTTTGAAGGGCTAAAAGTTAGGCTCCCACTAGTAGGAATCAAAAGTTCAGCCCCCTCCATGTGACCACATCATATGACCAAGGGAACAAGGTTGAGGATGAGTGCCCCCATTTTGATTGATGTGATTAATGTGGGAGTGACATCTCCCCATCAGAGAGGGAAACTTGAGATGAATAGTGCTCATGTCTATTTGTTTGAGATTGACACTCTCGTGACCATCATTGTGTGTTGGTCTGAAATTGATGTGATGTTGGTCATCGATTTGTGCTACTTGAAGATTTTCAAGGAAAAAATGTTTGCAACATAGAAAAAATAGGACGTTATATAAAACATATCACCCATGAAAAAAACATGAATAGACTGTAGAGTCCACATAGTGGAATCTCAAAAAAATGTAGATTCTAGGTAATAGAAATTACCCTCAAGAGAGACAATAATAATTATACAAAAACACATTAAGCAAAAAAATGTAATTTTATAAACATGGACTAGGTAACCATAAAAATGGTAGATCTAGGATTGTTGAAGCCTTTCAACACCTAAGGCACCTTCCATGTCCAAACAAACACAATTGAATACAAAAAAATGGTTGATCCTTGCAAAAACTATGAGGATATGTGGAGCCTAAAGATAAAACATGTGAATGGCTTCTGACATATCTGCAATAAAGGAATTATACAGTAAATATAAAACACATGCTAGCTCTTGACATAGGTCAAAAAGAATACATGCAAATACAGTTTGAATTTGAATTAAAAAACTTAGATTTGGAAAAAGAACCATACGATTTTTGCAACAAAACTTAAATCTAACAAAAGACAAAACAATTGAAATAATGAAACTAGATTTAAGCCATAGAATGAGCAAAGTTGAGAAAGGAGAGGCTAAGGAGTTGAGTAATGACTATTGGATATTGTTTTGATACCATAAAATAGTTTAGAAAACTCTCACCTAGGGTCAAATCTACAAACCATTACAACAATAAAAATCATTGGCGCATTGCTCCAATAATATCTTTGTCTATTATACACAAATAGATCATACAATGATAAATCCTCTATATCTCTAGAGCTTCATGAAATACAATGAATGAGCCTTACATATATAGTAAAGGAATATCAATCCTAACTAAGAAATGAAGCTAAGTGATCAATCATAACTAAGAGATCAAACCTAGGACTAAGAGACAATGATCCATAAAGAATAGAAACAATTAAAAAATATTCTCCTAATATCTAAGAGATAAATATGTAATATCTCATAATATTTAAAATAAGATAAATAAAATATATACGTATAAGTAGGTGGGAATAATAAAGCACCTAGGTGAACATGAGTTAAGGTAAACAACCATTTCTAACAATTGTTAGCTATATTAAAATTATTTTTTGGGACATAAATGTAGTCCCTTTGCCTTGTTTGTATAGTATAATAATAGGAGTCTTGATATTGTTGAAAGACTCACCATAACTACACGTGTATATTGTCAGTCAAATCAATGAAAATATTATCCTTTCGATGAATGAATTTTTTAAATTTTTAAATAGCTATACAAGTGTTAGGGTTATGATTTAATTTACAAACTATTTATTCATTTTTACTTTAGTGAGGATTGGAAGCCTTACCCAATGTAGAAGGATTGTCATTTAATTATCATTTGATGGTAATTGGCTCAATACCAAGATTATGAATAGCTTTTAAAATTTATATATTATCAAAATTTAAATATGTGGAAGCTCTATCTTTAAAACTAACATAATTTAATTTCTTTTCATACTCTATGTATAATTTAATAGTTTCATCATAATACATTATATCTTTGTCTTCTAAACCCATTTCATATTTTAAGTCAAGAAGTGGAGGCATTACTTGTTGTCCAAGGAATTTATGTTGTACATAGATCATCACACACTTCAATTCATAAATATTCAAGGTAAGTTATACCAAATACATATGAAATGGGTTGAGTTTCATTAGATTTACTTATTTTTATTAAAGCATAGGAGTGCTAAGCCAAATAGACTTGCAAATACACCGAGTAGGAGGTGTCTCTTGTTGAATGAGATAATGTAAGTCATGGGATATGATTTTATGAAGGATTTGTATGCAAAAGATTAAGATTTTAGAGATACATGGAAAAAATGTGTAGAACTAGTAAGTGTGGACCAAACATGATGGTTAGATTATTTTAGGAAAGAAGGATTGTTTTTCCAAGGAGCACAATTGTGGATACCTAGATGTTTGATGCTCAAATTTTGATTAAAGAGAATCATAGTGGAGGTCTAGCAGGGCATTTTGGTTATAAAAAAACATATGTGCTAGTGGCTGAAAATTAATTTTGGCTTAAGATGAGTACAGATGTGTGAAAATGTGTACATGACTATATTTTTGAAAGAGTTGTAAGGTTGCATGGGTTTTCACACAACATAGTATCAAACAGATAAGTGAAATTTGTTGGACATTTCTAGAGGACATTATGGAAGAAACTGAATACCAAGCTACAGTTTACTTCAACTATCATCCTCAACAGAAGTCTAGGTAACATATTGCAATATTTGATTGAATGGAAGCTAGGAACATGCAGTTCAGTTTAGCACAAGCTAAGTTTTATTATAACAATTTAGGTAATAGGAGTAATAGGACACCATTTCATATCATTTATGGGACAAGTCCAAGAAGTGTTTCAAAATTGTGTAACATTAGATATGAGAGAAGGAAGAGTGATGAAACATAAGATTTTGTTGAATATATGTGTGACTTACATCAGAAAGTGTACAAATAATTGAAAAGAATCAGTGCACAATGTAATCAGCATGCATATTTTAAGAGATGATAAGTGTAATACCAAATGGGAACACAATCTTATCACACCTAAAAAAAATATTTCCAAAGGGGATTTACAAAATTTGAACTGGAAAAATATTAAACCATGCAGAATGTTGTGTAATTTTGTGTCCAATGTTTATGACATGGAATTACCTAATGGGATTGATATTTCACCCATTTTCAATGTAGTAAATTTATACCCTTATTTTAAAGGGCATAATGGTGAAGGTAGAAGTACCAAATTTGAAGAAGTTGATTGGAGATATCATATGCCTAAGAAAGAGCGTAAAGAGGTGGAGAATGTGATTAATATAAGAATCAGAACAATAATGCATAGAAAGGAGTATATAAAATATTTGGTCAAGTGGAAGGGCTGAGAAGTTTAAGATGCAACTTGGATGAGCGCAACAAAACATTCTAGGTATAAATTACCTCTCGAGGATCTTAGGAAAGGCACATGAGAAATATCTCATGGTTATTTTCAGTATCACATGTTGTATGATGCAAGAGCATCCAGGTTCATAAGTAATCTTGCATCAAACCAAATACAAGAGTAATGTTAGTTGGAAATAAGCAGTGTTATAGATATTTAGTGTTAGAATAATTTGAGTGATTTGAAAACACTTCAAGGAGTCTATGGTATCTCTTAGATCACTAGACCATTGATATAATTGGTTTCCTCGTCTTCTTTTGCGCCACTACATCTGCAACCCTGATGTGAAGATGTAATTCAACCCAATATTCTAAAAAGAGCTATAGGGCTCTGTGGAAACTCAAAGTTTGCATGATGCATGGAAACAACATTAGGAACTCATATGTCAAATCATATTTTATAGTGAAGTTATGATTTTGTGTGAAAATCCTAAAACATATTTACATGCTTCACAATAACACATGGATTTGCTAGGAACATATTATCAACATTATAAATCCATCTTTCAAAACAAATCTTACCAAACTATTATGGTTTTCCCAAAAATTGTAAAATATGTTACAAGCTTCACAGTAACTCATGATTTTGTAGGTAGCATATTGACCACATTACAATCCCATCTATAAAATTATATTATGGTACAAGGTTAAGATTTTTCACAGAAGCTCCTTCAACCTCAAAACATGCTAATTGTTGATGTGTAGGAGGGTGTGACCTAATCAATATTAAATATTAAATTCATGGTTAACCATGGTGATGTGTTATGGAGCCTATGATGTGATACGACATGTGATGTGTTATATTGCACATTTAATGATTTTGAAGCATAGTAATGTTTTATAATCATTTAATGATTGTGGCTCATAGTGATCAGTTATGGACATTTAATGTGTGTGACATTAATGAGTAGTGAGAGCATTCATATAAGTAAGTAGATTGTGTATCTCTATAAACACATCCCTAAATTTGTGAGAGGGGTTGGCAATCTATAAAAAGAGAATTAAATATGTATAACAAATAAGCTATAAATTGATCACTTGGGGCAGTGAGTTGGGAGAGTTAGATTTGAAAATAAAATAATGTTTCTTATATTAACACATATTATTGAGGTTTTCGTAAGATTGCATTTGTTTTTAATGCCCATAACAAGGTTCTAGTGTGTGTTGAATGTAATTTTGTCCATTGAAATCAATAAAATAACTACTATTATTTTTTTCATTTTGTTTCTTTGCGCAGGGCTGAAACTCAGTCATTTATTTGTATTTTTTTGTGGGTTGTGTGGTCTAAGGTCATCTTTATTTAGATCTCCTAATCGCAACTTCATCATATTAATGAGAGTAAGTAGATTCATTTTGTAAGGTGTTGAAATTAACCAATCATGCTTTAATATTGTTTGAAAATTATATTCATTCCTTAGTTGTGAAGAAGCTACCACCAATTAATAAATGGGATGAGTTTAAAGTTTTGATCCAAAATTAATTCTATCATATTTTCTATGAAGAGGCTTGGCAATATCTAAGGCAACAATAAAGACAAAGTGTGTAGGAGTACTAGTGATTTTTTCAAGATGGCAGTCCAAATTGGGGAAGAAACATTTTATAGAGACATTTTAATGAAGTATATTGGAGGCTTGCATAGTCACTTGAGGAAGCCCATTCTACTTTCCAAGCCCAAATATATATATATGAGGCTTGTTACCAAACTCATTACCTTGATCTGGATGAAAATAAGGGTTCGTCTTCCTCTTCAAATGGTTCTAAAAAAAATGGTGGATTGAATGTTAATTTTTTTTCTAAAAGGAATGAATAAATCATTGGGGACATTGTGAATTTGATGGTCATATAGATGAGACTTGTTGGAAGTTGCATCTCGATAAGTGTCCTTTGAATAGAAAGAGGAAGAAGAAATCGATGACCTCTATTCATAGAAAAGAGGATGGGGGTAGCTCTAATGTGGATGAAAGGTTGTGCTTTACCTCCCTTCAAGAGAAGGTAGTTTTGGGTACCAATGGTGCTCAATAAAAAGATGAACCTTCTAAATTTTTCCATATCAACGTTCCTATTAAGAAGACAAAGGTATATGTTCTCACTAATTCTTGCTCTCAATAAAAAATTATAAGTAAAGAGATGGTAGACAAACTTAAGTCGAAAGTATATAATCATCACAATATTTATGCTTTATGATGGGTAAAATAAGGAGTAGAGAAGGGGTTTCTAAAAAATGTAAGGTCAAGTCTATAAAAATTGAACATTTCATTGACGAAGTTGTGGTGGATGTTGTACCTCTTAATGTTTGTGGTATAGTATTTGGCAGTACCTACATGTATGTGCATGATGTTATCTTCATAAGTGGGGTGAATTAGTATTGGTTGGTCAAAGATGGGAAAATATACATTATCAAATCCTATGAAAGGAAATTTTAGTTATCCTTGGTAGGCACTAGTTAAAGTAAAAAAATGTTGAATGATAGTGGCGAGATGTCTTTCCTTATTTTGAGGGGATAGTTGTATGCAATACTTGGAATGACATGTCTAATAACAAAGAGCAAAAGTTATTAATGGGTTTCCCTCTTTTAGTTCACAAGGCTAGAAAAAATTATCTAGCAAATACATCTCCAAGAGAGGGTAAGGAAGTTGGGGGGAAAAATCCTCATTTACAAAGTTCCTAAACCTTTTTGGGACCACAAGCCTTTGATTGGAGAGGCATGATCTGAATTTTGGATCTAGTGTGTTAGCTATGTTAGCGAACTAATTCCACTATTCTCATCTATGCAACAAATGTTTGTATAACACTTCTTGAAGCTAATTCACTTAAAGTTCTCAACTAAAAAGACACATGAGGATTTTACAAAGTCGAAGGAAGGTTGAGAGTGATCGGGCACTTTAGGAATAGTCTTCTATTTTGACGTAGGCATGAGGCTACGACTTGTTTGAAAAACCTACAGTGGACCCACAATATTTTGGGGAAAACTCGTAACGAGGCCATAGCATATCATAGAAACGAGTGGCCTAAGTTTAACAAGTACAGTTGCAAACGTATCTTGATGTTGGACTTTATGTTGGTTCAATTCTTCTCTAAGGCACTTTGTGTATCCAATGTTGCCAATTTTTTGCATAAATATAGGCCCCTATGATAAAGAAGGGCAATTGGATGTAAGTGAATTCATTTGGGTTCAATAGTGTAACTTGAAAGTGTGAAGCTCATTCATCAATGAGGCAGAGCTTCTCATTGTTCTCTTAGTTGGGTTTTGATTGTTAGATGTTTTCGTAATCAATTGATAAGTGTTGTAAGAAGACAAGGCATTGTGTAGGCTTTGGGGCAAGTGTGAATTGTATATTTGTCCATAAAATCTATTTGATGACAGTAAACTTATTCTTGAGAATGATATAGTGGAAAGGGGAGGAGTAAACACTTCACTCTATTAGCATTATTCTCATATTCAATATCTCCATATTAAATTGTTGTCTTATGTTTTGCTATGTTCTTCCTACTTACATCTTACATTCAGTGTATTTTATTTCCAACACTTTATATTTGTTTGGTAACGATCATATATATGTTACGAGTGTAGAGAATCCGTATTAGTAATTCTTACTATAAAATATCCATATAAATTATAGATCCCTTTCTTAATGTCTTAGTAAATAAAAAACAAGATGTCATCATTCACATCAAGTATATAAACCTGGAAAATAACTCTCCAAGATGGGCATCTCAATGCTTTGATTTTTAGTTATTAAATATTATAAAAATACATTTAGTTTGATGTTTTTGTAATATTACTTTGTATAGAGAATTAAAAATCTCAGCAAGATTTATTGTTGTGTGAATCAAAATCCAATCTTGTGAGTCAAGATCATATCGTACATTAATTTTAATTTAATTATTTATACAAACAATCAAAGGAAAATTCAAACTTGCTAATATCCAATGCCAAATACATCAATTAGTTATTAGATGGCTCGTCTTTGTACAACATATTTGAAATTTTTGGCACAGTATAAATATGTTTTGGGACAAATCATTCATATATTTGTTATTTTTTATTTTTTTATTTTGGCATAACTTTATCTCCATTGCCAAAGACTTCTTGAAGCTCAAGCCGAGTAAGCCACTAAAAAAATAATTTAGAGATCCCAAGGAAGGTAAAAGAGTCGTTGTCTTTAATTTGGTTTTAGCTCACAAATATCAACACTTGTTAAACGTTACCCATTTGATGATGGAGTTAGTGCTCTTATTTTATAATTTCTTCATTATTTTCATTTTTAATTCACTTCTAATTACCAATTAAGAACATAATTTAAAATGTTATTTAAATAATTTTATGATATTAAATTATATTAGTTATTTTAAAATTAATTAAATTTTATTTAAATTTAAAACTCGAGAGATGTGAAAAAAAAACATAAATAAGAAATTAAAAATGAGAATATTTCATTTCTTTAAAAAAAGACTTCATTTATGATTTTAAAAAAATGCATCTAAAAATCACCTTCATTAAAAAAGAATTACAATATTAAATTTTAAAAAAAAAAATCGGTTCTTTAAAAATTAACCTTTCATTTATAATAATAAGTTATCCGTTTTAAGAAAAATCAACATTCTTAAAAGAGAATAAAAATATTACATTTCTTCCGTCATTTATAATAAGAAGTTATTTGTTTTAAAAAAATCACCACCTAGAAATAATACATTTCTTTAAAAATCATCTTTTATTTATAATAAATATTTACATGTTTCAAGAAAAATCACCCCTATTAAAAGAAAATGACAATATCACATTTCTTAACGAATAACCTTCATTTATAATATCCGTTTTAAGAAAAATCGTCACTTGTTAAAAGAGAATTAAAATATTACATTTCTTTAAAAAATAATGTTTCATTTATAATAAGTTACAAGTTTTAAGAAAAATCCCCCCTATTAAAAGATAATGAGAATTTTACATTTTAAAAAAATAACTCTTTATTTATAATAAGAAGTTACATGTTTTAAGAAAAATCACCCTTGCTAAAAGAAAATGAAAATATTGCATGTCTTTAATCAATAACCCTTCATTTATAATAAGTTACCCCTTTTTTTAAAAAAAATCACCTTTTGTTAAAAGAGAATATGAATATTACAAAAGAGAATATGAATATTACATTTCTTTTTAAAAACATTTCATTTCTAATAAAAAGTAGTTAATTAAATTTTTCGATTACTAAATTCAATATTTAACCCAATATTAACCGTAATTTTAATATTTTCTTTGTTGAGTGAGATTATTTAATACAGAAAATGCAACTTATTAAACAGTAAAATTAAAGTCTTCAATTAATTTTTTTTTAAAATGCAAACAATGTTCATGATAGGAGGGCCAATACACTTAGCTTATTTGTTATGAAACATCGATTAATGGTATCTAGTACAAATGCTTGGCAATACAAGAAGAAGAATATCAACTTCAATGTCAAGCAATTAAATTTAAGTGGAATTGACATCAATTTGATTTAACATCAAATTGATTGAACATCTAAGTAATTTGATACCAACGGAATTCAATGCCAAATTGACTCGATGCCAAATTGATTCAACGTCAAAATGATTCAAACGTCAAAATGATTTAAACATCAAAATATTTTGACACCATCAAAGTGTTTTAAATGTCAATTTGGTTCACCCTCAGTATGACCTATCATCAAAATTGAGTTAAAAAGTTAAAATCAAGCTATAAAATTTGGGGTCAATAATTGGAGTTCAGTGAATTGTTTTTTACAATTAATTAGTGTTATTTAATGCAAAAATCACAATTACATTTAATTTTCTAAAAATGCCTAAAACATTATAAAAAAATGTCCAATGAGTGAAAATATGTATAAAACAAATAATTTTGAATTATCAAAGAGATTTTCTATCAACGCTAGGAGAAAGCTTGCTCCAACTTTGTGTTATATATATAGGTTTGTCAATGAAATAGTCGCAAGCGGGTTGAAATTAATTTCAGAGTTTGATTTTTAATGTTCTTTGTTCGTAAAATTTGCATTGTTGTTGATGCACAGAGAAGCCATTAGATTATGTATTTTTCCTTCATTGTATGTAAAGCTTTGATTTCCCAAACTTTGTGTTGTGAATCTCAGTGAATGCACAATGTCATAAGCATGCAATCTGATTCAACTAAGCATGCAATCTGATTCAAGAGGAGACTGCACTTTCAGGGAACCTTTTTTCTCAGTGAATGCACAATGTCATAAGCATGTTCCTTCATTGTATGTAAAGCTTTGATTTCCCAAACTTTGTGTTGCGAATCTCAGTGAATGCACAATGTCATAAGCATGCAATCTGATTCAAGAGGAGACTGCACTTTCAGGGAACCTTTTTTCTCAGTGAATGCACAATGTCATAAGCATGCAATCTGATTCAACTAAGCATGCGCTTTCAGGGAACCTTTTTTCTCAGTGAATGCACAATGTCATAAGCATGCAATCTGATTCAACTAAGCATGCAATCTGATTCAACTAAGCATGCAATCTGATTCAAGAGGAGACTGCGCTTTCAGGGAACCTTTTTTCCCATTCCATCTGTTGGTCCTAGTTTCATTTTCACATGAGAAGAAAAAAAAATCATTCATTTTTATTCAATTTGAGTTATCCAAGGGATCTTCTATGTTTATTTCGTCTTGGAGTTTTCACCTTCACCCCCATGTTCTCTCCTTCCATTTTTAACATTCTTCATTTTTCCTTTTTTGTGCTTTCCAGTTAAAAATACTCAAAAACCCTTTCAAAAACTCAATCATACAAGAGAGTTGTGTCTCTCAAATGAAGAGGAAGATCACCCCTCCCTTAGTGATTTATCCAGAGTCATAAAATTGTCTCGTTGCTCATTGAACAAGTCAATGAAATAAGCAAAAAAAAATGACAACATAAAATTTTGTCAATGATATTTACGTGGTCGTATAACTACAAACTAACTAAAATTGTGCAAACTTCCTCGGCACATATTTGCAACCTTTGAATGCATCATTTGTAAAGGGTGGAGGGTCACATACCCCAAGCAGGAATAGCTGGCTAAAATCTAAGAAAACCTCCCTTCCCATTTTACCTTCACGAGGGAATGGATTGGCACCATTGTGATAATACAATTAATGAGTTAGCTATCAACTCCATGTCTTCACTAAAACAAATATATGAAACACAAACTACTGTTGGACTTTTTGGATCTCTTAAATTACATATAGGCTAATTTAATATTAAGTAGAACCAAGCTCCAATGTGTGTATGCACGTCTGATATAATGACAATAATCGACCTTTAGAGGATTTGCTCTTGCATTATAACAGAATTCACACCAAACTGATTAAACCCCCGTATTCTTCTTCATGAAGATGGGAAGCATTTCAATTGATTGCAATTCGAGAAATACATTTCTTGGGATTCAAATGACTTTTCCTCTTGCTAGAACCTCTCAAAATGGGCATTTGACAAACTACTACTTGCAGATCCAGCCGACGGAACCAGAGTAAACACCTTTTCTTTGATTGAAGTATATAATGATAAACCACAAAACTATAACCTAATGATCCTCTAACTCAATAATGAAGGGGCTCTTTTTACTTGATGGTAAATCCATGGTAAAATTGCCAGCCACATAACCATCAGATTCCGATATAGCCAGCTCAAATGAATCTGCTAACTTGGTTCTCCATATATGTGATTTACAAAGTTTCTCATACACATCATACCTTACAGCTCTGAGTCCTGCTTTAGATATTTCTTCTAAAGGCTTAGACTTCGCAAACCCTGAAATATTTGTTCCAGATTGCACATCATGGAGAAAACTCTCTGCATGCTTTGATCTCTTGAACCTAATACATGCACAGCTTTCATCAACTAGCTGTACTTCAACACCTTTTTGACATGCTTCGTGCATGTTGCATAACATTTCCATGAGAGTATGCGATGAGGATCCAATCTTAAATCCCCAAATAAAAACTATATTTGAAGTTCTTAAATAAAAAGAATCTTTCTCCAACTCGACAACTTCCCCTTTATATTTTGATTTACTGAAACATGTGCCACTAGGGTAAAGAATATTAGCATAGCTTGCCAAGGCCCCTGTCCATCCATCAATTGTCCCATCTGATGATTTGATTTTCAATAGTCGGCAAACTTTAGCAAACAAATAGGTTAACCTTAGCACAATATAGCCATGACTTTCAGGTCCTCCGTACCCATGACTGCACAGAAAAAAAAAATTAAACCAAAGTGTCGTGAATGATTTTTATAATTCATAAAAAGAATCTAAATCATCAGGATAAACCAAGGCCAATATGCAAAGAAGCTAGGAAATGCTTTTGCTTTGACATGTATCTTCAACAGTTGAATAACTTGGGTTTGTAACTTTGTTATTACATTAAGATCTATTTGACACGTAAAATTGTGAGAGAGAATACCACTTAAATTCAAGAGGAACTTCCAAATTCACAGGCAGAAAAAACTGCCTGTTCAAGTGCAACAGAGCGGCTTGCAAGTTTTTTGCTTTCTTCGTGCGAGGTATCTCCTTAGCATAAGCCACTTTTAGCAGATGACTAACATCTAGCAAGTGAGGGAAGACGCCATGGAGAGAGCATATAAACTCCTTCACATTAGGTGGCAAGGGTGCAATGAAGTTTGAATAAATAATAGCCAAATCTGAAAAAAAAAGATGCAGGTTATAAAAAACATAAATTATGCCATATAGTAACACATAAATTACTATCAAAGATATAAATACTTTTATCAAACTATCAGTTAGGCAGTTGTGGCCCACAATGGTTTTGCCTGAGTTGATAATGGTGTCTACAACGTCCTGAATCCCCCAAACCTGCTGCTTCTGTTGTTCTGCTTGATGCCATAGTTCGCTCTTCAAGTTGAAATAACACGTCAGAATCCATCTCAGACTAAAGCTTGAATTTCATCCCCAAAATAACAGGCTTAACTTACTGGCTAGAAAGAGTTGAATGCCAAGCTTGCTTGTACCAGAAGATGATGTTTGTCCTCTTCAGAACATGTAAAAACCACTTTCACTTTTTCTGTACAGTCTCCATCCAAGCAAGGCAGTGGAACAAGATTTTCAGAAAACTCTCTCAATACCTGCAACCAACAACCAACATATCTAAAGCTGCTTCAAGAGAAGAACACATCTGTATAACATTAGAAAAATTCCGTGATGGACTCCAATCATTATGTATTTCAGAAAAGTTCAAACAAAATCACCCATAACTAAGAAATGGGTTGGAAACGCATACGAAAAAGTTGAATGAGGGAAAATATTGAGATTGTGCCAGAGGTCATATGGTCTGCATAAATCACATATAAGAAAATCATCAAGAAAACGATAAGTGGGAATACCCACTTCAAAACATCAGATGCCTAACAAAAAATGTCTCACAAAGACAGAAGGGAACAGGTCAGTAAAATAATCTATGTTGAGAAACTTCACCAAGTCGATTAAGATAAACTACATAAGAACTCAGATGAACCATCAATTAATTTGGAACCTGCAAGCAAAAGCAGCGGGTTCTCATAGGTTTAATAAAAGCTGAATTTTGAACTTTTGTTATATTTTTGTTATATATTTTGTCCTCTCAAGTTTCAGATAGTGCTTATTATGTGGTTAAGAATATTCATAAATAATAAAATCCTGAGTCAATCGTTTTGAGTCTTTCTCGAAGTGGTATTACAGGACTTATTGGCCTTCCCTCTCCTCTCTCTGTCATTCATTCTCCATATCTTCTCATCTATTATTCATACAAAAGTTGGTCTTTCCTAATTCTTGAGACTTAAGTTTGCAGTTATTGAAATTCTTGGGTATTTGAAGACCAATCCCTCTTGTCATCAGCAAGTAAGTTGGTCGAAGAAACCTTGGTCCCATTATCTTGATTGTTGCCATATAAATCTCCTAATGCTGCCATAAACATTTATTATTGCTGCCTTGAACAGATTTTTATCTGTAAAACCTTTTGAAGTTGCCCTTAACTCTTTTGGTGTCATTGACTGCCCATCACATTTGAAGTGCCACCTTTAAAATTTATTACCTCAAATTTTTTCATGATTTCCCAAGAAACACAAACAAACCTCACCGGACCAACTGATTAAAACGGTCAGGACCTAATTTAGGGAAATGGCATCATCACCAGTCGATTACCAACTGAAAGGTTAAAAAATGAATGGAAAAACATATTGTTATCTGGAACACCTGAATGACAACTCCATTCAGAATCAATAATGTTGGAGATAATTTTAGGCGCTGTGGCAAGGTGCCTTAATATTGACACTACAGTAGAGTATTAAAGAATTCAAGCTTCTGCAATCCATTAAATTTAGAAACAAATTTTCAGAGAAATTGCATGTAAATTTGATAGTATCAACATTTTGGACCACTGTGCGGTCCATAAACTCCAATTACAACATGAGGTGGCAATTAATTAATTAATTAATTAGAAACCCATTAATTAATGTGTATGGACATAGAGCTTGAGAGGAGTGTTCTCCCAATGATGAATGTTGGCTCATATTCATCAAATTTGGGATTTTTATTTGAGTGAAAGATGCACGGGTAGTTCTTCAAGAGAAGAATCAAAAGCTTCATGTAATAGCTCTCGAGGGGATTCAACCCTTTTTGGAGGAGGATCCACTGACAACATTACCCAAGACAACACACAAGATTACATGCAAGAGAGATCAAAGAGTTTTTAAACTCCTAAAGGAGGATCAACTAGCAGCATTGTCCAAGACAACTTCCAAGGATGCATGCAATAGCTCAAGAGGAGATAAATCTCCTAATAAAGCCTCTTTAAAAGAAAATAATATGAATCTAGAGAATACAACTGCCAAAAGTAATATGGAATAGCACAAAGAAGGATCTTTGGTTGGATCCCTCAAAAACCATGGATCTGGTAACACTTCCCTTCCCTCTCATAGGGAGGGTTTTATTGTTGAAAAAACATCTTCAACCCTTTCTTTTTGTCTAGAAGGCAAAAAGGTTTCCAAGTTTGCTTAGCAAGCAAGGTCTAATTTGTAGGTTTTACAGTTTTTGGCCCACTCTTCCTGCTCTGATTGAGCAAATAGGCCAAAATTCACAAAGAAGGATCTTTGGTTGGATCTTTCAAAAACCATGGATCTGGTAACACTTCCCTTCCCTCTCATAGGCAGGGTTTTATTGTTGAAAAAACATCAACCCTTTCTTTTTGTCTAGAAGGCAAAAATATTTCCAAGTTTGCTTAGCAAGCAAGGTCTAATTTGTAGGTTTTACAGATTTTGGCCCACTCTTCCTGCTCTGATTTGAGTGAATAGGCCAAAATTGGTCTCCTATCATTGCATTTTCTATATCAGAAGGATTGGGAAGTGATTTACAGTAGGGGATAAGGGAGTCGAGTTTTTGATGAAACCCTGGTTTTTTAATTTCGAACCACTGGTTGAAACTCTTTCTTGCATTTTTGGATGCCTTCAACCCTAGCATAGATTGTAAATGCTGTTGGGAAATTCATTTCCCTCGACCCTTCGACAAGAAGTAAATTCAAGTCAATGTGAGCTCATATTTGTGTAGAGGTGGATCTAAGCAAAGGCTTTCTTGCTGATTTTGCACTTGTTTGGGGTGGGGTCAACAATAACCCAAAATGTTGATTATAAAAACATTGCTTTTAGATGCAAGAAATGTTTTGAATATGGTCATTTGACTATTTCTTGCCCACACATATAGAAACCAAACCAAAAGAGGTCAGAAGGAAATGGTATCTCTTCTGATATGAGTTTTTACGAGATGCATCAAAAGAGAAAGCAAAAGGCCACCTAGTTGGAATTTGATCCTACCATTCTCCAAAAGAAACCAGAGAATCTCAAAGCATGCATAAAACCAATGAATCAATGAATATTGTTGCTGAAAAAAGAGGAACCCCTTTAGGAGGAGGGCACAAAAAGGTAATTACAAGAAAAAAGGATTGCATAAGCCCCTCTCCTCCTAAAGATCTCCCACCTTCAAGTTTTGAAAGTGGACAAGAAATGCAGCTCCAAATCATTCCAATAAGCTCGGGTGAAAAAGAAATCTCAATCAGAAACATGATGGATCTTTTGTCTATTTTTTTAGGTTCTGGTTTCACATGTAAAAATCAGGCATGCGTGTTTTTAAAAAATAGATATGAATGTGTGCCTGTTAGTAGACATGCTTAAATGCAAAAAACATGCATGAAAAAAGGATTGTATAAGCCCCTCTCCTCCTAAAGATCTCCCACCTTCAAGTTTTGAAAGAGGACAAGAAATGCAGCTCCAAATCATTCCAATAAGCTCGGGTGAAAAAGAAATCTCAAGCAGAAACATGATGGATCTTTTGTCTATTTTTTTAGGTTCTGGTTTCAAATGTAAAAATCAGGCAAGCGTGTTTTTAAAAAATAGATATGAATGTGTGCCTGTTGGTAGACATGCTTAAATGCAAAAAACATGCATGAAAAAAGGATTGTATAAGCCCCTCTCCTCCTAAAGATCTCCCACCTTCAAGATTTGAAAGTGGACGAGAAATGCAGCTCCAAATCATTCCAATAAGCTCGGGTGAAAAAGAAATCGCAAGCAGAAACATGATGGATCTTTTGTCTATTTTTTTAGGTTCTGGTTTCACATGTAAAAATCAGGCATGCGTGTTTTTAAAAAATAGATATGAATGTGTGCCTGTTAGTAGACATGCTTAAATGCAAAAAACATGCATGATACAAGCATGCATGCAAAAATCATGTGCTTTTTGATAGCATGCAAAAGTGGGACTTGAAAAGCAAAAAAAAATGCTGGTCTGTTTTAAAAAGCTGGTAACGAGGCGTAAAAACAGGATGTGTAATTTACAAATATTTGAAATTAATAAAAAAAAATCTTAGCGAAAAAAAAATAATGCTTCTGGACATTATTAAAAAAATAGTCCATACATCATTAATAAACACTAATTATTTTCTTTTAAAGGATATGAATAATGGGTTGCGAAGATTTGCTAAGTTCAAGGCCATCAACTATATTAAAATTATTAGGATGCTTTCCAATCTTGATGGCTTCCCTTATTTTCCTCCTCGTTAAGTGATCCTATTTTACCATGATTTATGTTTTTCAAGCCATAAGATGAAGCATACAAAAGTTCTACTAATCTTAGCTTTTGATGTTGTCATGATTAATATCAGAGCAATGTTATTTTATTCCTCGTTGATGGATCTTCCAATTTCCACAATGTAAGGTCGAGCACACAGAGTATGCAATAAACCTCACAATATCAACAAATATGAATGCTAAAAGAATGAAGAGAAAACAAAAAGGCACCCATTCAAATGCAGGGGCATCCTTCTTTTATTATGCAAAAAGTAGTTACATTCAGTTGGGAAGGTTGATAACCAACCATTAGTAATCCCTAACTAACAACTTGAATACCCTCAGTGTCTAAACCGAAGACTACTCCAAGTTTGTCCCGAAATTTTACAAAGTGGGACCAAAGTGTTTAGTCATTACATTTACACACTGCTCTTTAAACATCAATATAAAATCTACAGTCTGCTAACATTTTGTTGTCGTTCAATGTAGGAGCTTCAGTGTAGACAAAAACTGAAAAAGATAACCAACAACAAAACAAATATTTGGTTGTGTGGACATAACATGTATCAAGTTGTCCACTAAATCTCTATAGGGTGATGAATCATCATCGGCTAATAACTTCACCCTGACCTCCATAGTTCTGAATCCAAAATCATAAAGATATTGATCAAATAAAAATATGCTAGGCTTGTGGACCCTGCTCAAGTTTGTACAAAGACTTAACCTACAAACCAAACAATCATGACCAAGTACTAGAAGATCTCATTCAAACCTCCATTCACGAAACCAAACTGAGTTGCTATGGAGAGAAGCAACTAAAGTGTGACCATCTTCGCAATCAGAGTAAAAAACAACTTCTCGGTAGCAATGGGAGTAAAAACCAACTCTACAATATGAGAAGAGACCATCTCCTCATGTATTCCCTCCTGTTAGGAAAATCCTTTCACAACAAAATGAGTCATGTACTTGTCCAAAGTACCAATTTTGTTCACCCATTTGCATTCAATGGGTTGTTTAACTGACGACTCGAGTACCATACAAAGGTAAAAAACGAGAGCCAAATGACCATGATTTGTTGAACTAACAACCTTGTTTCCAATCTTCTAAGCCAATGCCTTTGACTGAGGCATTTTATCCTCCCGCATAGCTACCCGTGCATTTGATTGAGGAATTGCATCCTCTTGCACATCCTTTATAGTGGATATTCCTTCTACAACTAGTGCGTGTAAGTTGATTGGAGCAGAGTCAAAAAGCTTATGAGGAATTTCATCCTCCAACACATCCAGTATGGTGAAGCCTCCCCACACATGCATTTTTAAGTTAATTGTGGTAGTGTCAACAAGCCTATACAGGCCACCTTTCTCGATACCCAGGGCAATTACTCTGCCTTGTTTTACATTAGTCACAATACATTGTTTACCAAATAAATGTACATCAATGTTGGAATTTTTTGTTCACTAATTAACAGACGAGATTTTTATTCATGCTAGGAACATATTTAACATTTCTTACTAAGATTTTTCTAGCATTATTCAAAACTATGCAAATATTTCCTATCCCTCTACTACATGTGACTATCTATCAGCTAATGAAACTGAATCAAAAAAGTTTGCACTTGCAATAAATTTGGCATACTATTCCTTACAACATGTGAAATGTTGGGATGCACTCCAATCAATGAACCAACAACTAGTAACACTATTGTTTGAGTATAATGCCACAAGGACATATACTTAAAATCTTGTTCTTCAACTGTTGCCAATTTACCCCTTGACTGCTTTGATGGGAAAGTACATATTGTCGCTTCCGGCAATCCTTTTTTACATGCCCAACTTTATGACAGTAAAAACACTTCACCTCCTACTTTAGAAGATGAATTAATAGGGATACATTTTCACCTCCCCTTCGACTGAGAAACAAGTGCACTCTCTGTTTGTCCAACACTGGACTCATTTCCCTGTATTTGTCTGCGTTCCTTTTGCATCAAATAAGAACTACCCTAATCAAATGTCAGGATCTGAGTTTTTGCCATCAAGTGTAAAGCCTCCATGAAAGATTCATAAGAGGATATCAAGCTATTCAAAAGAAAGAGCCACCATGTTCTCACAGGGACCCACCCTCATTTATCTTTGTAGAGAATAGTAGATTCTTCAAGTACATGACTCAGATTTTCTCCAAAGTCTAATACTTATTTTTCAAACTGGTCCAAAGCACACTTGCCTCAGTGACATTTTGGACCTCAAGGACCATGTCATTCGATATAGACAACTTTAACATCAGCAAGACCTCCTTATGACGCTTGTCATAATCAACAAAAATTGTAGCAAACCTCATTTCAATGCCGAAAATGATCTTATCACAATCATGATATTCCACAATTGTTAAAATCTTATGGCTCCAGTTATTGTAACTCTGGCCAAACAATTTCTACACTTTAGGCAGAACTAAATTCTGAATATTGGTCATTTGACCCAAAAAACTAGTCCTCTGCCCTAGAGATCAATGCAACTAGGAAATGTACAATTTATAATCAGAATTTGCTTATAATATGATCTTCAAAAAATTACTTATAGCACAAAAGTGAACTATATGCTCAATCATGTAACATGCATGCTCAGATTTGGAGCTGAAAATCATGATTCTTTGTGCTGCTGCAACTGTAAATTGGTTTTTCCCGTGCCTTCCTGAACGTTTGGTCTCATGTTTTCTTTCCCGTCATTTGTGCCATAGTGGGAGAACTGTAAATTGCATTTTTGACTTTTACACTACAAAGCATGTTTTTGGTGATTGTGTCATGATATTCATATAGGGTTTTTTGTCCTCCTTTCACAATGCCCTAAAACACATTTTTTTCTTCACATAGTCCTCTGCATATTGTCACAACCCACTTTTTTTTGCCTTTGCACACTCACAACCCACTTTTTTTGGCCTGCATCAACTCTATGAGCATTCACAACCGGCGCAAAGGATATCAAGACCCTTGAAAAAATTATTCTTCCTCTGCTACCACAATTCTGCTGCAAATGCCTCAAATTTGACCTATTCAATTTGCTATGTAGTTCATACTCTTCTTCCCAAGGCTTCCTCAAACTCCAAAATTTATTGTTCGTACCCTTCTCCTAGGGCTTCCTCGAACAATGGCTCTGATACCAATGTTAGCAAATATGAATGCTAAAAGAATGAAGAGAAAGCTGGAAGGCACACATTGAAATGCATGTGCATCTTTCTTTTATTATGCAAGAAGTAGTTACATTCAGTTGGGAAGGTTGATAACCATCCATTAGTTAATGTCTAACTAGAAGTTAATTAATAACTATAATGCACAACACAATTTTACTTCAAGGGCATCTTTGGTCGAATTAAGCATCCCACCAAATTTTGTTTTGTGGTAAGAAGATCGATCTTATATTTTGTCTTCTCAAAATTCTACATTTTGAAGGAAATTGCTTCACTAAATGGATGATATGCTTTGGGAAGAACTTTCATCTTAAATTTTGCATGACTTATTATGCAATAAGTAGTTACATTCAGTTGGGAAGGTTAATAACCAACCATTAGTTAATGTCTAACTAAAAGCTAATTAATAACAACTTTAATACACGACAAAATTTTAGTTTAAGTGCATCTTTGGTCAAATTAAGCATCCCACCAATTTTTGTTTTGTGGTAAGAAGATCAATCTTGTGTTTTGCCTTCCCAAAATTCTACATTTTGAAGGAAATTGCTTCACTAAATGCAAGATATGCTTTGGGAAGATCTTTCATCTTAAATTTTGCATGGCCCCATGCAGATATCTTCTTCTTTGTGTTTTTGACAACCCTGGTGATTTGATTCATGTTGTAGCCTTCTATTTTTTAATATCCCTATCAGATAGCACTTCTCCTCATCAATGTGGTCCTTATCTGCAATCTTAAATGCCTTGCTCATGAGAGCTTTGAGCACCCGAATCTTTTGTGAAGGATGATGGTGAGAGGATGCATGAAGGTAGAGATCTGTATCTGTGCATTTTTTGTATACCTATTGATCTAAATAGACATCTCTTTTTCTTGTTAGGAGTACACCTAGGAACAATAGAGAACCATTGTTTTCCATCTCTTTGTAGAGAACAGACAGAAGTGTGGCTATGGGTTCTCCTTTGTGCCATCAAGATTAGTTAGGTGAACAACCAACTACAAGAACCGTGCAGTTCCTCTTTATTCATGCTATCGGTACTATTATTAACCATTTGCTTAGAGGTATTAAAAATGTCTAGGATGGATTGTCTGGCCTGTGTCTTCAGCACTCCAAATTTCTCTTTAAAGGACTGCAATGTTCTGCCATCAGACATCTCCTTTTCCAAGCCCGGCGTTCTAGTCTCCAAGGTCCGACTTTTAATCTCTTTACCTCTAACAAAATTGTACAAACCCAACAGCATTTAATCCTCTGCAGTCTTGGCCTCCATAAGGTCCTTTGTGTGGCCCTTCAGAGAATTAAGGTTGTCCCCACACTGTACTTATTATGTGATTAAGAATGTTACTCAAAGGAAATGTCTGTCAGCATGTATCCCAGCTAAATGTATACATTTTAACTTCTTGTGCTTTTTAAATCATCGATTATTTTAGAATATATTCGTTATTTTGAATTTCTGGGTCAATTGTTTCAGTCTTTCTCAAAGTGGTATCATGGAACTTATTGGCCTTCCCTCTCCACTTTGTATCATCTCTATGCCATTCAGTCTCCATATCTTCTTGTGTATCATTTGTACAAAAGTTGGTCTTAGCTGATTTTAGAAACTTGAGTTTGCAAGTGTTGAAATTCTTGGGTATTTTAAGTACAATCCCTCTTGTCATAAGCATGTAAGGTGGTCAAACAAATATTGGTCCCATGTATCTTCATTGTTGTCTTACAAATCTCCTAAGGCTGCCATAAACGTTTATTGATGCTGCCTTGAAAAGTTGATTTTGTTGTAAGACATTTTGATGTTGCCCTTGAATCTTGTGGTGTCATCAACTGCCCACCACATTTGAGTACCACCTTCAAAATTTATTACCTCAAATCTTTTCATGATTTCCCAAGAAACCTAGATGGCTCTAACCGGATCAATTGTTTGAAACAATCAGAGTCCAAGTTAGGGAAATGACATCGTCAAAGAGTCTTTTATCAACTGAAATGTAAAGAATTGAATGGAAAAACATCACTGTCGAGAATGCCTGAATTAAAGCTCCATTGAGAATCAAGAATATTGGAGATTGTTTTCAGCACTGTGGCAAGGCGTCTTAATATTTGACACTACAGTGGAGTATCAAAAAATTCAAGCTTCCAGAATCCATAATGTTCAGAGAAATTTTCAGAAAATTTGTATATATATTTTATTGGAACGACATTTCAGACCACACTATGTGGTTACCCATTAAGATGAATTAAGAAATTGCACATAGAATCTCGTTACATAGATGACTCCAATTACAACATGAGGTGGCATTTAATTAATTACAACCCCAATAATAAATGATTATAGACATTATTAAATGAGTCCATGAGTCATTTATGTTTCCATACACATTAAATATTTTCCTCTGATCTAAGCATATGAATGATGGGTTTCCAAGAGTCACTAAGTTCAAGACCATCATCCCTGTTGATACTATAAAGATGCTTTCCAATCTCAATGGCTTCCCTTATTTTTCTCCTCATGAAGTGGTCCTCCTTTACCAGTATTTTTGTTTTTCAATGCAAATGTCATGAGAGGAAGCATGCACATGTTCTGCTAAAGCTGAAGTTTTGATCCTGTCATGATTAATATTAGAGCAATGCTCTTTTATTCTTTGTTTAAAGGATCTTCCAAGCTCCCAAATGTAAGCTGGACAACACAAAAAGTCAATGTGATAAACCCCAAAACACGGTTTTGGTTCAAGTGCATCTTTGGTTAAATTAAGCATGCCAACAATTTTGTCTTGTGGTTAAAATATCGATCTTATGTTGTGTCTTCTCATAATTCTATTAATTTTGTAGGAAATCCCTTTGCTTAATGGAACAAACGCTTTGGGGATATATTTCATCTTAGCTTTCTGGATGACCCTGTGCAGATATCTTCTTCTCCGTGATTTCGAAAACCATGGTGCTGTGGTTCATGCTGTAGCCGTTATTTTCTGAATACCCCTGTCAGGTAGCGATTCTCCTCATTAATGTGGTCCTTATCTGCAATCCTGAATATTCTAATCATGAGAGTTTTCTGCACCCCAATCTTTTGAGAAGGAAGATGCTGAGAAAAGGCATAAAGGTAGAGATATGTATGTTTTTTTCATGTATAACTATCAAGCTAAAATAGCCATCTCTTTTTCTTGTTGGGAGCACATCCAGGAATTTCCATCTCTTTGTAGAGAATAGACAGAAGGTGTGGCTATGGGTTCTCCTTTGTCCCATCTGCATTGGTTAAGTGGACAGCCAACTACAATGCCATGCAATTCCTATTTATTCATGCTCTCAGTAGCCTCATTAACCATTTGCTTAGTGGTATTATAAATTTCAAGGATGGATTGCCTGGCCCATGTGTTCAGCACTCCAAATTTCTCTTTAAAGGACTGCAATGCTCTGCCTTCAGACTTTTACCTTTCCAAGCCCAGCAATCTAGTCTCCAAGGTCTGAATTTCTACCTCTTTAGCCCTAACATAATCACCCGAACCCAATAGCATTTTCTCCTCAGTGGTCTTGGCCATCATGAGGTTCATCACAGGGCCCTTCAAAGAAATAATGTCCTCCAAGACATAAATTATTTCCACAAAAATATTTATTTTCTATAATCCTCTCAAGATTACTATGATTCAGTAGTAAAAGTTCTACCAAGTTAATAAATTCACTAAACCACCAAACACCCCAAAAGTATTTTGAGAAGTGGGGAATAGGATTGCCAGACATGTTGCCCAATTCCTCACGAACCACTTGCAATACCAAATCCTTGACCACAACTGACATATCTCTGCTCCAGATAGTAAGACACTGATAGTACCCCATAAATTCAAAATGAGTTTTTGTTAAGCTTCCAATTTACTTCCCAAGTATTCATTGGTGCCTATTGCAATGTACTTTGATGTTTTGTTAGTAATCACAACCTCGGTGAAAACCATATTTCTCCCTCTAGTGGGACAGTCATCCTCCATGTCAGGACACCCCATTTACTTGACCACAACCAGCATATCACTGCTCGAAGTAGCAAAGAAGCCTTTGATAGTCCCCCACACCTTCAAAGTAAGTTTTTATTAGGCTTCCAATTTACAGCCCAAGTATTCATTGGCGCCTATTGCAATGTACTTTGATGTTTCATTAATAATCATGGCCTTGGTGAAAACTATATTTCTCCCTGTAGTGGTATTGTCATCCTCCACCCAACTGCACCCCACCCCCAACTCCTCCCAACCTCCACCTTCACCCACCCCTCAACAACATTTCGCTGACCACAACCAACATATCACTGCTCCAAGTAGCAAGGACGCCTTTGATAGTCCTCAACAACTTGAAAGTGAGTTTTTATTGGGTTTCCAATTTACAACCCAAGTATTCATTAGTGCCTATTGCAATGTACTTTGATGTTTCATTGATACTCACAGCCTTCGTGAAAACTATATTTTCCCTCTTGTGGTACGGTCATCCTCGACATCAGGCAACCCCATTTCCTCAAGGTCTAGTTCATTGTCCTCCTCAACAGGCTACTTTACATATAGTTCCATCCCCTTAACCTCTTCAAACTTCTTATCAATTTCAACTTTAAAACTACCTTCCCAAGCCTCTAAAAGGTGGTACCCTATGCCATGCTAACTAAAGCACTAGATCCACAAATCGTAGAATTGCCAACATAATCCCAATACAAGCAGAGCAGCACTTCATGGATTTTTTTACATACTGCATCAAAGATTTTAACTAAAAGTAGATAGAAGACCAAAAGTAAATAATAGTAATTATTTTATTGGGTTGTTGGTAAGTAAGAGATGAAAGATAGGCCACCACAACTCCCACATGCAAGAGCCAAAATGGGATTGTAGCCTTGGCTTCTCCCAAGATTTACCTTCCTTGAAGATCTCCATGAAATCCCTGCATCGGGACCATAGCTACGAGATCCAAACAGATCCCTATTTTTTGGCAATCCCGAATAAATTCGTCAGGGTCAGCCCTATTTTTTTCAATTTTTTAATTTTTTTTTATTGTTTTATTTTTTAGGTTTTCTGCACAAAAAAAAACCCATAAACCATAGATATTATATACTATTAACACTTTATGTTACTTTATTATTGTTTTTCACTGTATTTGTCAATTTTGGATATTTATAAAACTATGCTCGCACACACACACACACACATTCCAGATCAGTTTTTCTGACTATTTTCAAGAATTTCAGATTTTCAGAATTTTTTGCCCTCCCAAACAGATCCGGATTTCTGAACTTGGTAACTATGATTGGGACTTGATTTTCCTTGTGGCTAGTCCCCACTTATTTCTAAGGCGGCAGCATGGCAATTGTAGTGAACCTCAAGCTAGACCAAATTGACAGAAGTCAGAACAACATCAAAGATTTGTGGAACTGGAATTTTGTGCTTTCCTAGAGGGGCTTATAAACAATGAGTTGCAAGATGCTAGACAAAATTAAGTTGATAAGGGAGAGTCGAAATGTTCTTGGAATTCTAAGTTGATTTGGAGGGACTATATCTTGGAAGGGAACCACAACATCAAAGAGGTTAATTCTAGATAAAAGTAAAGGGAATGGGTGTCATAGACCCTTATAGACCTAGAGGACTCCTCTTGTAAAAATTGGTTAATCGTTACAATTACCAGCTTACAACTTAGTGGGTGCAAGCCAAAACCCAAGGTTGTAGTTTCTTGGAGCTATTCAAGGCAGGTACAAATATGGAGGCCAAGGCTTACACCACAATTATTGCTCTCAAATGTGGGAGCTGCGGTGGCATTTCTATCTTACCTCTCCCACTTATCAACATCCCACTATGAATATTACTAATGTTTACGGTTAATCTACGCTATCTGAGGTTAATCACTGATATACTCTCTAAAAAAATTCATGAAATGCTGCTAAGCTCCTTGTGTTGGGACCTGTAGATAACTCTTCACTTCCAGGTCCGTTGCTTTGATTTCCATGGCTAAGGTGTCCTCCTGGCAAGAGACAACATAGCACATGGAACCACCATGTAGAGGCTTTGGAAGATAATCAGAAAATTAAATATGATTTTGGGATGATAGGGGGAACTGCTGGAATTTTGGATGATTTTTGCAGGTTCATACTGCATATAGCATTGGTGATACCCTACTAGAGTTGTGTGCATAGTTACCAAATCTGTCCAGATCCGGTTTTTTTGGCCAGCCCAAATAAGTTCGTCCAGGTCAGCCCTGTATTTTTTTTCAAATTTTTTTTTTTTGAAGGGTTTTTGTGCAAAAAAACACCTAGAAACCATAAATATGATATATTAATAACATTTCTATATTATTTTATTAATGTTTTTCATTGTATTTGTCCATTTTGCATATTTATAAAACTATGCTCACATATATATCTGTATATATTCAGGATAGGATTTTTCCCAACTTTTTCAACAATTCCACATTTCGGATTTTTTCGCCCTCCCGAATGGAACCAGATTTCCAAACTTGGTAACTATGGTGCAAATTAAGTTAGCAGAATTTTGTCATGAAAGAAGGGAAATTTCCCAGGAAAAATGGCAGACTTTTCCAGTTTCATTTAGTTCCTTACAGCTATAGTTCTAAGGATGGCTTTAATATGGATCATGGTACTTCCATTATAGCTGTAGTTTATTTTCTATTCAATTGTCTTGAGAGGGGGCTTTTACAGCCCATTTAGCTGTATCGTGTTATGAAGTTTGAGACTGCAACATGGGTTTGAAAGCCCTCCAGATTCAGGGGTGCTTATAACTGCTTATTAGGTAATTTTGCTAGTAATTACTAATTAGTATTGCTTTAGCTTTTTATTAAAAAAATATATAATTTTTTGTTTTGAGTTTGGTTTCTTCAGAGTGTGATACTGGGTAGAATTCTTCTGGAATCAACAGCATAAAATTATTACTGTCCATTAAGAATTCCAAAATAATAAAAAATAAAAAATTTACACACTCGATTCCAGAAGACTTCCATCCAAATATATAATTGTTAAATGGTATTGTATTGACCATGTCTTTATACACACACCCTTTTGGTATAACTATCCACTTTGTAGATGGACAGTATATCATCTTAAGTTTATTATTTCAAGATATTTTCTATATATCCAATAGATACAACAGAAATATCCCCTTTGGTGTGCCTCAAATATATGGCTTCTGTAGATACTACAATTTATCTATTTATTTCATTATGATAAATATTTTGGATGAGGATATTAATAGAAGCCTGATTCTTCTTTAGAAGTTGATAAATAAGATAAGAACTTGCTCGAAGAAAATCTAAAAGCATTACAGTAATATCGCCAACCAATCTTCAAACTGGGCTAAATTTGAGGAAAAGAGGAATACAAGGAAATTAAATTAATTTGACAACAATAAACACTACTTTGTATATGAATAAAACTTAGTTTCAGACTGTAAATTTATCTCATTAAGAATGCAGTCTAACCTCTAGAATCAACTGAAATTGGTGATTATTGGCAGCATCAATTCTCAAACAAGGCCTTGTGCCGAACATTTCATTGTTCAAAACTGTTGTCTCGATGAAATATACCAATCCTCCTGCAAAAGATATACAATTGCATCAATAACCAGCTCACCTTCAAAGTATTTTATAATTTGCAAAAATTTAAAAAGAAAAAAAAAAAAAGAAATTTGCACCTTTAGAACCAGTACTTGGGGCTAAACAAGCATTTCTCCAATCCTCTATCTGATATCTAATCCTTTCCATAAAAATCGTATCAGCAGTAGACTTATTTTTATATGATAAAGCAGGGTAAGTTCCAATCATCCTTGTATTCCCATACTGCTGCTTTAAAGAGGCCTCTTGTGCCGTTGATAAATACGAAATGCCTATCAGAAAAACAAAAATATAACATCTTATGGACTTGGAGTTTCTCATATGATATTCACTACATGGATTATTTGTTGAGACATACTTTTTGCTTTGAACTCACCATCATATACACAGGCGTTGAAATCAAAACCTTTTTGGGCCATTGAACTTATTGATGATATTTGGCACAAAAAACTGTAAAGAGGGCATCCCAACCTTTGGCCCATCACATGGAAATAAATGAAAATTATACCTGCCAAAACATAAATATTTACAATCATCAAGTGTTTTTAACCATCACCATTGCAAAATGGTTTTTTGTTCAAAGGACTGACTATATCAGTCATTCTTATTAAAAATAAAAGCAATTACAAATTTGGTAATTTCGACTACTTCTAAGCAATAAACATGGTTGATACTAATTTATGATGATCAGTTCTATAGTTAAGTTAAAATCAGTGTGTACTGAGACAGTAATTTATGATGGTTGATACTAATTTATGATGATTGATACTAATTTATGATAATCAGTTTTATATTAAAGTTATAATCAATGTGTACTGAGACAATAATTTATGATTAAGTGTTCTTCCCCCTCTGATAATAAAACAAAGGCAATGCTTTGAGACACCCGTAGTTGGGCCTGACATTCATTAATCCTCTAAACAATAAGAAAATTCGACATGGAAGGATACTCCTCAAGGTTCAAATAACAAATTTGCATACATGACTGACATAAAAACCTCATCTAGCATTTAGCATTATGTTGTCGGTATCAATGTTGATGGCAAGTTGCAAAACACAACATGTTGAAGTTAGATAATCTTTCATAGGAAATAATTATGCAAGTGATTTTGCCATAGTCTAAAAACTCAGTGAGTACCCAGCCTAGTGTGGAGTTCTCATAGATTTTTTTGTTCAGCGAGTTTTTGGTGAGTACTTGTCAAGTTTTTCCATGAAAAATTCGTGAGTCCCATCCAGAAACTTGCCAACCAGTGCAGAAAAATAAATAGTCAAAAAAATTCCCTTGCTACAGTAACTGGGACGGGATGCCACTGTGACTCAAACCAGTGCCAACATGTAAACTCCCAAGTATTTACTGCTGGATGCCTAGAAGTGGAATACAACCCGCAGGCAAAAATCATTTTTTTTTTACATTTTCAGCTCTGCTCAACTCTGCGTATTCGTAGAAGCCTGTTAACACACTTTCGACAATTTTTCAGACATGTAGTGATCATCATCAGCTTTGAAGGATTTTTCAACAACTTTTCAGTTTCTGTGATATTATGATGTGCATTATACTATTTTTTGTCTAAATATAATAGAAAATAGACTTATGTGTTCTCTAAATTCATTTGTTATGCATTTTACAAGTACTTTACATGTTCAAGTTTATTTTATGAATTTATATATTTATAAAAGAAAGTAGGCTTTCACAGTCCATTATACATAAACCAACAAAGATTTTTGGAGAGACCCATGTACACAAGAGAAACATGGTACTTGACTTTTCAGGCCTCAACCTCATACCCATCATTGGGAGAAGACATAACCAAAGCTGAAGTGTGAAGAAAATTTACAAAGATGGACTACTATTGAAGGTTTTCAAATTTGCTTGTTGGATGCCTGTTAGAGATCTAATACTAAGTTATTAATCTCCATGTTTAAATAAATATTATAACATATTAAATTATACATAAGGGATGAAGCCAATAATACATATAAAACTTTACTCACCAATGCCTTACCCAAAAAACAAAAAAAAATCAAATTACATTCCGGTAACTAAGTAATTAAATTTATCTAATCAATTAATTAATTAATTAATCAATGATTAATGAACTAACTAATTAATCATTATGATTAAATTGAACAAATTAGTTAGTTAGAGAGTCCACTTATAAGGGGGTCCCAGGTTTCGCTTAAAGCCAAGCTGTTGTCCCTATTAACTAACAAAGTACACGGATAGAATGAATAACCATATCTACAACGAGAATGTGAAAGTAGTTTCTACACAAAGCAACCGCATTAAAAGGAAGATCACCGAGTCGTTGGATATTGCTAGACATAAAACCGACCTTAATAGGGATGACAACTTGGCTTTAGCCAAAATTGAGGACCCCTTCTCGGTAGATGCACCAACTAAATTGAGGATAATGGATCTAGCAACTTAATTGTCAGTATCTAGTTGTCTAAAATAAACTTTAATGTTTGACAAAAAGGAATTCTTTTGAAGGATTTTAACTTCTCAAGCAAAATATGAAAAAAGTTAGAACAAACAGAACCATTATACCTTAGCAATAAGTCCAAAGGTTCTTCTACCAGCCACACAACATTAGAAGTTAGAACAATGTCGGTTAATGTTGGAATACTAATAATTAATGAGATATAAAAAAAAATGTGTAGCCACTGTGTGACAAAATTTTTTTACCATCAATGTTTCAGACCACTCAAGTGGCCCATCATCACGATAAGTAGCTGAACCACTTGAGTGGTCCGAAACGTTGATGGTAAAAAACAATTGTCACACAGTTGCTACCCAGAAAAGAATTATTATTATTATTATTATTATTATTATTATTATTATTATTATTATTATTATGCACTGTGGAAGCCTTATGTCTCTCACTAATAATTAATCTTTTAAAAAAAAATGTGTAGCCACTGTGTGACAAAAGTTTTTTACCATCAATGTTTCAGACCACTCAAGTGGCCCATCATCACGATAAGTAGCTGAACCACTTGAGTGGTCCGAAACATTGATGGTAAAAAACAATTGTCACACAGTTGCTACCCAGAAAAGAATTATATATTATTATTATTATTATTATTATTATTATTATTATTATTATGCACTGTGGAAGCCTTATGTCTCTCACTAATAATTAATCTTTTAAACTCCCAGCTACAAAGCATTAGATGAGAACATGGCTTAATGTTGGAATACGAACCATAGTAGCAAAAATCGTTTGGGGAAAAAATTATTTTTTCAAAAGTGTATGTGTTTTTCAAAAATCGTGATAAATCGGGAAAAAGTCGGAAAAACATAAAACCATTGAAAAAATGTGGAAAAAGAAGGAAAAATAGTTTGTTTTAAATTTAAAGGTATAGAGATACATATTAAGCATTTCAATTGTATAGAGAATAGATACAGATTATGAGAGAAAGTTAAATGCGATTGTATGCCATCAAAATCAGCCCACTATTTTCTTTCATTAATTTTTAGACTATTTAATTTGCATTATATATTTGCATTTCAAAATGCATACTATTGTCGTCTACAAAGGGACAAAAAATGGGAGTCAATGGCAACGAGGTAGACCAGGGATTAGTAGGTGTAGATATTGAATATCTAGGGTTAGAGCCTCTCCTAATTCGAGAGACAACCTCAGTGTCATACCCAACCTTCTCCAACAAGTTGAAGCCAGCTTCATCATAAATAGAGTCATCATTATTTTTGAGCCATTTGAATTTTGGATTGATTTTGTCAAGTTCAATCAGATGATCTTCCTCAACGGTACCTAACATTATCAAATAGAATGCATATGTTAGTAATCGGAGAATAATACTTTAGAAGAATATAAATCAACTTTTCATATGAATTGAAAATTAAAAATGCAGCGTTTCTTAAGCTTGAGTTTTCTTCATCTTCAGGTAAAAATTGTAGTGGACAAACACCAAATCATTCATTCGTTCTTCAGTGCTTCATTTGCGTTTTTTGGAATATATATGCTTGAACACACTTCAACTACATTCACAAGCGGGTTGGCTGGCTCAAAATGTGCATTGCATCTATTAAAAGTGTTTGATTTATTTGCCAAAGAAATCTCACCATTGTGATGCAAAAATAGATTTTGTCAACATTGTAACATGCCCAATTCAATCAAAATTTAACATTTTTTCTGTACGTATATAAAAAAATCATCTACCTGGTTTGAAGGTTTTCCTCCTTGTGATAGCTACCTTACTAGAGAAGAAACCCCTTGCTTGCTTGTACATCGAAAAGTCTCTCATAGCTGTCTCAAAATATTCCTAAGAAACATTCTCTCCATGCACTTAAATAGACCCTCTATGACTTCTACATCTCAAAATTAGCTGCTAAAGAATGTTGGATTCGAGAAATATCTAGCTACATGGAGGGGAGAATGTATCTAGCAATCCCATCTTTTATCAACTATCTCCCATAATGGCATGTACTTGGCCCTGCTATTCTTCAATCTACTCTTAATAGCGCCTTTGGCCCTATCAATTGTCTAATATAGATAACCCATGGGGGTTTATCCCCATCGATGAGTCCCAAAATTTGAACTAAAGGCTTAGAGAATAATTTTTTTTATCTACCATCATTTTTCCTTCTATATGTTTCACAAAAGAAAATTCCATCCATTAAATTGAACTGAACATTCATATTAAATTCATTTGTTGTTGAAAAATAGTTTGCAACACAAGGAAGTGGGTTGTAAGCCTTGTCACCCCTCATTGAAGAAGTTTCTTGCCATCTATGAATGTGTGCATTATATTAAGCACTTCTATGTGGGTTTTTTTGCAAAACCTCTTTCACCCATAGAATGTTGTCTATGCCATCCAAAGTTAAATTAAGACAATGTGTCACACATGGAGTCCAAAACATAGTTCCATATTTATTCATAAGAAAACTCCTAGCAGCCATGCAACAACAATTTTATTTGTAAT
Source organism: Torreya grandis (assembly GCA_037957365.1). Taxonomy (NCBI): domain Eukaryota; kingdom Viridiplantae; phylum Streptophyta; class Pinopsida; order Cupressales; family Taxaceae; genus Torreya; species Torreya grandis. The sequence continues at coordinate 7,484,156 of JARHVA010000068.1, forward strand.
GAATTGGACCACATTTTGTAGTCCCACCTCAATCACAACCGCATGAAATAGATGAAAGGGTGTCTTGTCCGATTTTATCATCTCATATTCATCAACACTCTTAATAAAAACTGTGCCAATGTCACATGACACAATGAAGTTTATGAGTGTGCGGCTTCATTTGTCCATCCCTCTGACATTATAATGCATCCTAGTTTTTTTCCATTCCTTACGATGTTTTGTAAGTACATCGCTCACATCTTGAACAACTTCCTTCAACAAATCAATATGCAAAACCTGATATGATGGGGCAGTGAACCCAAAAGTTGCAATTTCAATTGCATCTGCCATACTTTGCGAGTATAGAGATCTAGCCACATTAAACGATAAGCTAGAGTTGTACCAAAATTTGAAGATTGCCTTCTTTGTATCCTCGTGAACAATATTTTTCCAACCTATACTCTCTAGCGTGGTTTGCACTCCATGTGTAGCATGAGAGCTAAAGAAGGCATGAATGTTTCCCCTACTTACATTTTGGCCATGAGGTACTAATCCAAAGATAGATTGTTAAGGAGTTATAATGAGAAATATTTCCACCATATTTCACAGTTAAAAATATTAAATATATTCAAATGAATGTCAAATATAACATCTATGACAGAGGAGGGTTAGGTTTGTTAGTTATGGTTAGATTTAGTTTTTTTAAAGTTTTGGGTGTATTTAAGTTATTTTTAACTATAGACAACATTTCAAATTGCCCCATCATATGAGGCTTTGCAGATTGATTTGCTGAAAAAAATGCTAAAAAATAGGGTTGAGAAAAGCGTTTTGGGCCAAGTATAAGAATTAATCGCATTTAAATCACACTTTTTTCCTACTATGATACCAACAACTAATCTTTTAAAGGTTAAATCTTCAGCATTTTTATGTAATTTAACACTACACAAAACTTAGAAGCAATTTAGACAGCCATTTCAACATGCAATGACAAAATTGCAGTTTTCTCATGGATTCAGTGTGGATGATTCAAAAAGCCATGGTAGTCTTCTCTCCGTGCTTCTATTTCTCAAAAATGGTAATTGCAATGCTCCATGACAAATAATATTGTACCTGGAGTTCTATGCAAGAATTTTTTCTTTATCAAGTTGTTTTATTTTAATTTAATTTATTCTTTCCTCATTTGGATCCCTTTTCCCCACAATTTTGTTCATGTTCTCACAATGGATTGCTAGCAGCGGTGTTCATGCAAACTCATCTATTATAATGAACTCCTTTGTTAACCCTACAGCATTAGTGTCTTGACTCTTTTCTGATCGGGGAGGGCTCCTTAAAAGCAAAGGTAGTAATCCGTGCAGATGGTGAAATGGGTGATGCTCATACAGCTTCCAAGAATGACGATGTGAGCAAGTAAGATAGACCTATGGGGGAAGCGAAACTAAAAATAAAAACAAAGAGGGGAGGACAGAGAAGAGAGAACAGTGGTGCTTTCAACTTTTTCCTCTCCCTTTGAATATATTGTTTATTTATTTTCTTAGGCTAGTGAGGAGGTACAGAACAGTAGTAGATAAGTAGATACAATTGAGGAGGGAAATAATACCGTATGAAATGAATTCAGCCTGCATAGATAGGCACAGCAACCAAGGACCTTGAGTGTCTAAAACATCTTGCAGGTAACCATGATCCATCTCGTTTGCTACATAAGAATATACGTGCACAAGGTGGCTGACGTCTTCAGTGTGTAAACAAAAGACTGCCGAGCAATCTAAACATAATGATAGATAATATGACTTTAAATGATGATTGCAATATAGTCAATTGTATATTGAACGTATAACGATGTCCACATTCCTCCTTGCTCCTCACTTAAAAGTTAACAGCAACAATGAATTCAACAGAATTGTTGATGACTGCGTTCATAACCTCCTGGACTGCTTGCAACTCAATAACCTGCTTCTGAACTAGTTTACAGTCATGCCGCCTCAAATCAAGTAATTCAGTATTGTGGATTCAACACACAAATACATTATAATCATATTGAGACATTTCTACAAAATAGTGCCCAAGGCCTGCCACATGCCAAAGATGAACATAAGTCCCAATAGTATTATGATATCACAAACAATAATGCAAGTTTTCTAGTTTTTTAATTGGATATTCCAACAAACAATTCACCACCACAGACTTTATTTCTTTATGTGCTGTTCAGATGTTCTATGCTACAGAAATAAGCATACATTGGGCTGCAAAAAGATGTTCATTGCAGCTCTATGGCTTCCATCTACATCATATATCCATTATGCAATTGTGTATATGCTCACATACATACCTATGATGCCCATATATCAGATTTTAAACCCCTTCTATGCGACTACCAATATGTAACTCTTCTTTATTCCACAAGACCAATAGTGCAACAAAGAGTATGTTGATACTTTAACTTATGTGAAATTGAAAACTAATTCTATCAGCTATTAGGCATAAGTAATATGCTTAATAAGCTGAAAATCTGAATTATATGTTTTAAGTGTTTGAGATCATATTTTGGAAACTTGGTCGAGTCCCAAGTACGCACCTGATAAATCCCTCGTTGGTAACTGAGAAACTGCGAGTCCAAGCAGGAAACTTGCCAGCCATGCAAAAAGACAGCTAGATGGTTAAAAAGTGAAATTTTCTGTTCTCTTTTTTTTGCCATTTTCTGTTTTGTCCAGCCTTGCTGAGAGACTTCGAACAATTTGTCAGCTGTCACGAAGTGATCATCATCATAGTTGAAAACTTGAAAGAATTTTTGACGGTTGGAGTTCAATTTGAGAGGCATTGGAAAGGTTTTTGTTTTAAATTTTTTAATTTTCTTTTTCCATTTCAATTCTCTTCTAGGGTTGTAAAATTCTTTCATTCTCAGGCAGCAAGTCCAAGGAACCATGCTTGGAAGCATGGCAACAACGGGTTTGATCCAAGAAAGAGTGATATGCAATTATTGTGGTTTTGAAATGAGAGGAGGCATTAATCACTTCAAAAATCACCTTGCACGAATCACTGGCTGCGATGTGAAGTTGTGCAATCAAGTGGAGGATGAAGAATCGTTGTTCTTGCTAGCTATAAGGAGGAAAAAATAGAAAAGACAAGGACAACAGAAGCAATTGCAGCAATACGAAATTTGTAGACTCTTGTAGTGGCCTATAAATTTGGGACATATCCACTAGAGAGTGTTCAAGCCAATTGAAGTCACAAGGCTTATATGTTCCTCACAATAACCCTACTATGCAACCTTCTCTCGAAGATGCTGCTTGGAACCAAGAGAAGCACAATGAAACGAGAATGGCTATTGTAATTTTTTGGTAGTATAATAAGATATCATTCAATATGGCAAAAAGCCCATGTTGGGAGTCATTGGTATATGCTTTGATTGTTGCCAAAAAAAACGCGTTCAAGACACCAACTCAACATGTTTTCAGTGGGCCCTTGCTATGGGAAGTTGTTAAAAATGAGGAGGTGATATTAGATCCGAAAAAAAATTGGGGAAAAAAGGGCTACAACATTTTGTCCGACAAGTGGACGAATTTTAGGAATCAAACATTGAAAAATTTTCTAGTGGTTTGTAGTGGCACAATGGTGTTCTTGAAGTCTATTGATGCCTCCCAAAAATCACACCTTTCTCGTTGGCATTTACAATGGACTTAATGTTCTCGATCATTGAGTCGGTTCCATCATAAATCTCAACCAAACATCGATGCTCTATATCAACAAGTCTCAACATACTCACGATGGGCTTAATAAAATTGAGAAATTACTCCACATAATCCCACCACCCATCATCGAGAATCAACCTTTCACCTTTGTGGCCATCTCAGTGTTTGACTACCCTCATACACCCCAAAGGTGATTGATAACCATGCTACTCAATGTCTCACACATCTTGACAAGTCATCTCAAGACGAGTATGTGTGAGGCAAACTAAGTCTCAGCAACCTACTACGAAATTAAAACAAATAAAATTTAAAAAAATAAAAAATAAAAATTATACATATTACAAACTTAAATTAAATTTTAAATGAATGACTAAATAATAGATAGTTACTTTTAACAACTACAACTTTGAGAAGTTCCTAAAGATGCCTCAGGACATGTGGTGGTTGTTTATGAACATTCGTATCTCGATTTCCTCCTCATAATCCAATCAATTTTAGTGCCCAATTTTTGCAATATAAAGTTGAGGGAATGAACGACGCGAGGTGTCCAAAATATGTGCAGATACCTTGCCTCAACCAAAATGTCAACCACCTTGCAAATTTGTGCATTGTCAGTTACAAATTGAACAACATTTTGAGGTTCCACTACCTCAATGGACTCTATGAGGATGTTGGCAATAAATCATCTATCCTTCCACTGCCCTTCACAATCAATAGCCCTAAAAAACATTGCCCTTTTAGGGCACATTCTGACCACATTAATCAATGCCCTATTTGTCGAATCTTCCCATCCATCAGAAACAATGGACACCCATGTTTCAACACATGAATCCATGATGGGCTGCAATGAATCTTCAACATGTTTTCTTTCTTCTGCCAACAAGGTGGTGTGCATCTTTTCATACCCTAGGCCGGTGAACTCTTTAGGCGCATCATTGATAGATTTCACCATATCCCACTAATATGTTGATCTAACAACATTAAATGGCAGCCCGCGTGCATAAACACAAAATGCAATGTTTTGCTCCACTATGTCCGTGGAATCATTCTGGAATGGTCTTTCCAAAGGGCCTACAACTTTTGTTCTCTTGCGACTAATAGGGGAATCCTCTTCCTCTCCAAATGCAGGGATGTAGCAAGAAAAGGGTGTAAAGGAGTCACAATATTAGCATAAGATGGAGCAACAGGTGGCTTGGTATATTTAGATCCTTTCTTTGCCAAAGGATACTTCTATCTTAGGGCAACTATGTCATCCACTTGTTCTTGATTTTTGATATATGCAAGGATCTTTGCAAATGGCAAGCCCATTCCTAGCTTTCCATTTATGATTGGACCAAGAGAAGCTCTAATTCCAAGGTTAAGAATTGCACACATATGGGCTTTCGCCTGACTATACAAACTCTTAAACTCCTTACACTCTGAGCAAACCCAAATACAGCCCCCTCCACTTGCCCCTATTCTAACAATGTCACATACTTTGTGAGGAAGGTACGGTTTTGAAGACTATCCCTTGGCCCACATAACTAGCACATGCAAAGCCAGTCATTCTAGCAAATCCCTAGAGCCCCTCGTTAAAAAATTTAATATTGTTGTTAAAATTGAAGGCATTTGTTGAAAGAATGTTTAAAAAATAACAAAAAAAAAAAAAAAAAACTAGTTACAAACATTTTTAACTAAAAAAAAACACAAAACTTACCTTAAAATAACAATCCTCTTTGTTGCAATCTCCCTAAACTCCTTGGCACCAAATGGGTGGTTGTAATGGCACAGGATTAACAAATGGAAGGAGTTTCAATCCTAAGCAACTGAAAAAGGGAGGTGAGTGAGCAAATGTACAATGAGAGGTAAAAATGCAATGAGAAGTAAAAGTGTTATTGGTCATTTTTTTTTTAAATGATGTGAGAATTGTTTTTACGGTTTCCCTATGTTTGTTTGTTTTTTTTTCAAGCCCACTATTGACTTTTTTGAGTGAAAACAATAAAATAAAAAAACATTTTTCTACTTGGATACCTATTGGAAATGCCCAAGGTCCTTTTGTCCAAGTTTGGGTATGCCCAAGTTCACCCTGGGCATTTCCAAAGGCGTTTTGAACCAATATTGCTACCACCCCCTCAAGTAGTAGTACCAAGAACGCAAGCTACATCTAATAGAAAATAGAACTATGGATTCTCTAAATGCATTTCTTATGCTCTTACAAGTATTTCGCATGTTATTTAAATTTATTTTATGGATTTATATATTTATGTTATTTCCCAAGTTTTTCGCTAAGAAAACCAAGTCCAAGTCAAAATTTTAGGTTGTCGAGATTTTTGTCAAGTCCAATTTTTCAAACCATTCCTTAGATATTGAAGTAGTTGCATTGAATGAAAGTAAGAAAGAAAATGAATCAAACACACATGAAAATAGAGAATAGCACAAGGATTCACCCTAGAGAAACCCAATGTAAGAAAACTCCAAAAGAGTGAAGTTGTACCTCCTCATCTCCACTATCATCTTGCAAGTTTTTACAAGCCAATTGCTCAATTTGAGCTTTCTAATAAATTGTAGTTTTTACTAGCACTTCTACAATGCTCAATAAGCATGCCTTGTTGTGGCTTGCTTGCTTATTCAACATGCTTGGTTTTTGCTCTCAACCATGCAATTATCTTCACCTTAAAAACTCATCAAACTACCCTTAGAACCCCTTTCATGGCCTTGAGGAGTTATATTTATGCTAAGGGATGAACAAATGAGTCGTACAAAGGATTTTAAACACCTCCCACATAGAGATAGAAGAAAAACGAATTCAACTTCCCATTGGACATTCGGTTCTACTATTTTGTCCCATATGTTATGTGTTCATACCAAATTACACTCGTCTTGATAACCCTACTCCATGATGTATGGCTTCCTACAAGATGAACATGTCACTTAGGATGTGTTCTTCAAAAGGTGTGGGCCCCAAGATTCCTGCATCATTCCTGAGCCCCAATGCACTTGTTCCCTTGTTTTGCTTCTAACTCTGCATCTCTGTGCTGTCCAATTCTGTTTTATAGAGATTAAAAGCATCTCTTAATACTCTTATTTAGTCACACAAACTAAGAAATACAACTGGTCTTCGCAAACTGAATTATGATTATTTTTAAGGATCTAATTCTAATCATTTCTATGCTTGTCATTCTGATTGCTGATTCCAGCAAGATTAAAGTTGTGTATATTTATCTATATCAATTATCAGTCCCTTCCAAGTGTACATTTTATCAAATGTGGTCACATGCTTGAGAAAGGAAATAGCTATCAAGAGGACTAAACTATAATAAATGTGCTGTGCACACTGGTTGCTGACCATATAAAACTCCACATATGCAACTAACTAACTTACATACTCGGAGCTGTATATATGTAGACTAAACATCGATATTTAGTTGTTTTATAAAAAAATGCTTTGGACATAATGAGTTTTGACCAAGGGGCTTATAACAATGCAGCCCTTGCAAATGACTTATCATTTTGTACATAAGATATCATTCCTGTTTTGTTATTACCAAGTAAAATATGGATTTATAAATACAACCTTGTCTACGTCATGCATCCAATGTTAGTTTTTCTATGGGATGGATAACTAACACTAAGGACCATTCACCATATAATCCTAATTAAGTGGATCCTATGAGATGTAGAAAAACAATATACTTGAATTTTAACATATTTATTGTAGTTCGGTTCTAGGATAGTCATGCCTCATGACAAGGGTTCAAACCTCATGATGGGGAACATATAGCGCCCCCGTGCCCAATAGATATGAAAATAAAGAATGGCCAATAGTTTTTGTCACTAGGATATAGATTTGCCCCCCATGCCCCAATTTAGGTCCAACCTATACCGGATTTGGGTACAGTTCATATTCAAATATGGGTTCGTTCTAGGTCTATGTGGGACAACCTAGGTTCGCCCATGTTCTTCTTCACTAGGATATCTATTTGCCCTCCCATGCCCTAATTTGGGTTTGATTCGTACCGAGTTCGAGTATGGTTTGGATTCAATTGTTGGTTCGTTCCAGGTATGTCTGGGACAACCTAGGATCGTTCGGGTTCTTTTGCTAAGAACCTAGGCAAACCCAAGTCATCCCGCACAAGGGTCAAACTCAAGACGAACCCACTGGTTTTTCCCTATTAATTTTTTAATTATTTTTTTATTGTTTTCACAATTAGACTTAAAGTAATGAAAAAACACTTACAAACCCTTAATGTTGCTAAAGACTCAAAAAGATAACATTAAATAACACTTGTCTAGAATATTTGACTAGAATATTTATATTTTCTATTTTTAATATATATTTTTTGCATGGTCGCACCCAAACCGTACACAGAGAAACAAAATTGTCATACCAATGAACCTTATTTGTCGTACCCAAAACCATACCCAAAATGAAGTGGCCACTCAAGTTTTTGATAAAGGATTGTTAGCTAACTCTTGGCAAAAAATGTAACAATTGATCTAACACAGATGACTAGCGTTAAAACCTCATAAACGGCAATTTAAAAATATAATAAAGGACCAACATTTAAGTCCAACAAGGCTAGTAGGAAGGTAGAGCAATTGCCCTACTAAGCCGGGTTCAAGCCTACTTCCCGTGTTCATATGGCTTTATGGCCATGACCAAGAAAGTCTACTCGAATGAGACTCGGTGGAAGTACTAGATGAATTTGGACATAATAAACAAAATTTGAACAACATTTTAAGCTTGATAGTCGATTCCAAATGTATTAACAAGACAATGACCATGAGTATTTACCAAAATTATAATTACAAAATATGAGTAAGAACAAGTTGGTAGTGGAGATTGATGTTACTTCCTTTCATGGCACGGATAAATCACACTTAGGGCATTCACTGTATATTCCTAATTAAGTGGCACCTAGGATAAATATGCAAATAACATAATTCGATTTCAAGACATCTATTGCAGTTCAGTCCCCAGAAAGTCATGGCCCATGACAAGTGTTCAAACCAAAAAGGGGAAACTTATATTACCCATGAGCCCCATATAAACGAAAAGAAAGGAAGAATTATTAAAATTTATTGATAAAGGATTATTGGCCAAGTCCTGGGTGGTAATGCAACAATTCATTTGACAAGGTTTGCAATTGTTAAGATCTTGTAAAGCGTATACTTAAAAAATTCTAATGAAAGATCAACAATTAAATCCAACTAGTCTAAAATTTCATTTGAATGAGAGTCGATCATTCCGCTCCACATCCCTTTCCCGCTTTTGGCCTTTAAAAACTCTGAGGCCTGGTTTTCTGTTGAATCTTGCTCGGATTTGGATGAATCTTGCTCATATGGAGGTCATTTGGTGTCTAGTTTGGCTTCGCCATCTGCAATTTGTCCCTCCTCTGCATCTTGGGTATCTCGTCTTTAGCTGGAGCTACTTCTAGTGTCTTGGTTGGATCCACAAGGATCAGCTCTTCTTTAATCTTGCTTTGGTATATCTTAGGATTGGGTTCACCATCTCATGCTTGGCCATTTCTGTCTGGGTCTGCGACTTGGGTCTCTCAGCCCGCCCTTCGTAGGTTGGTCCCCATTCCCTGTCTTGCCAATGTCTCCATTTTATTTCTCGTCATTTCTTTGAGATGTCAATAAAAATGGTCAACCATAAATTTGACGTCTATTTCTTGCTTGGACAAGTTCATCAAAAAGTTGCAATATCTTGAGCATATGGTGGAGTTTGTAGCCCATTTTTCCCGTAAACTTTTATTTTGAATCCGATGAAGTGGTGCAGTTAGATTGAGGCCATCTGTCACTAGTCCGCAGAAAAAATTGCCATATCTCGGGCACATGGTGGAGTTTGGAGCCCATTTTTTCCCATTAAGTTTTATTTTGAATCCGACACAGTGGTGCAGTTAGATTGAGGCCATCTGTTAATAGTCAGCAGAAAAAATTGCCGTGAAGCTAACGGACTTATTAATCAACATGGAGCCCTTCAATGGACGAAACTATGCAACAAATCCAACATAGGTATCTTGGGATTGACATTTCTCTGCATTTTTTTTAGATATGTGTAATTATAATATCTAAGCTAGTGGATGTTCCTCGAAAAGTATTCTAATGTTTGTTAATGCATTCCATGTGTATTGATAAGATAGCAGGTATCAGTTGATAAAATAAAATATCTTGTAGAACAGGTTTACAAATATTAAGATTAGAGTCGGACCTCCATTTATGGCTGCCCATTACCTCTCCCAATATTTGCTGAGCAGAAGAGATAATAACAAAATGGGAGAACTTATGGAAACTCAATAATTTTTGAATCCCGGTAACATTTCAAGCTGGGCAAACATGATAGAATTGTAACTTACTGGGTTTGGCATACCCCAACAGACGAGACAGGATACAAATCCCAAGTGAATTTCGCAGAAAGACAGCTTTCAATAGTAACATCTAAGCTGAAGGTCACTAGAACCTAGGTCCTTCCATAAAATTTGTAGTCTGAAGTGTAGATTGTTTTTTCAACAAAATTAACATATTATTAAAAAAAATGAGATGACTTACGGAAATGCGATAATCTTGCAGTCCTCCGACCATTTGACAGGGCAGACCGCAAAATGCAACAGCTGAAACCTCTCTGCGCTGTCTTTTGCCTTATAATAAGCAGTTTCAGAGCTGTCAAACCCTAATATTCTTCGCCAGGGGGCGCCATGAGAGCCTGTGCATTGCACAGAAACAGCTATGAAATCTGCATTTTGAATTTGTTCTTTCAGCTGTTCGACGGCGGGCCCCAGATTCGACCTCGTGACCTGCTTCACTCCCCATCTCTTGCTGGTCTTGATAGTACATATGTATCGCTTCTGTAGAAATGAAAATGGCAAAAATTTCCAGGGTTTCATTGAAATTCAAGCTTATTACCGATAGGGTTTTCAGAACATGTCAAATGTGAATGTCAAATGTGATGAGCCCTGGGTATTTAAAAATGTAATGTTTTTTTTTTTTTTTTTCCAAATATAGGAGTAATTATTATATTTTACATTTCATAGAAGAGTCTTCCACTGCCTTTGTTAAACGTGGGAGTGGTGTGAGGAGGACCATCAGGGGTTCAAGTTTCATATTGTCTTTGTAAAGTTAGTGTCTAGGTTTCATATCGTCTTTGTACAATTGACGAATATTTAAAGATGTTGGTTGGACTACTCCGATAGCATGCAGGTACTCCAATTAGATTACTCCCTTCACTCGGACAAGCCAATGCGATTTGAAGCTTGAACCTTATCTTGGTAAATACCCGAACTTTACCACTTAGCCAAGATCCCATGAGCACTTAAATATATAAAGTTACTTAGATGGCACTCATCAATATTATTATGATAGATAAAACTCCTTAAACCCATTTGTTTTAATATTTATTAAGTTGGATATTGGAGTATCATATGAAATGTCTTTATATATTTGAGTGTTGTCTTCTTTGTGTAGCAAGGGAAAGGGACTAATAGTTATGCACCTTAATCGTATGGGTGTGGAGAACTATGCAGGGGGCTTGTTGGCATATATAATCTATTCAATTATGTAATATATGACCGTACCACATCACCATTTTTGTTTGGTGTGTTTGATTAGTAGAAAACTCTAATTTTATGTAACATATGACCTTGCAACATCACTATTTTTGTTTGGTATGTTTAATTCGTAAAAAACTCTAATTTTAAATCATTTTTTTTTTAAAAGAAGAGGGCTCAGTAGCTATGAATAAATGATCAATTATTAGACATCTTATGTGACACATTGTTTTTAGATCTTGCAAACAACTATTGGTACAAGTTGTACTACAATGTAATGCTTCTACAATAACGGTAAGTCCTTTTTTATTTTAAAATTAGTCCTTTCATGCATGTGCCTTATTACAACCATTGGACCCCATACAATAATTGGTCCCTCTCCCTTATTTTAAATGGTTTCATACTTTTGTCAACTTTCAAAATATCTAGCTTCTCAACATAGCGAATATTTGATCTTTTCAAGCCTTCAGTTTCATTAATTGCATTATATTGTATGACTCTAATAATTTGTCTCAATCGAATTATATACTATAGTGTATTTCTTTCTTCTCATATAATGGTTGTCCCCATTCACTCTCTTCCACTCTTTCCAATTATAATTGTTGGAAGTTGGCGCACACACCAATATTAAAAAAATTGAATTCGAATTTACCTATAAATAATTAAGTTATGTAGATCTTTTCACACAAGCATTATCGATTAGACATCTAATATTTGAGCATATTGTCATTACATAAGGCATATTTTATGATTCCAATGTTCCCAACAAGTTTATTATTATATTTCATAGGGATTGGTTGCTATAGGGATAATTATTGTACACTAGCCACCCAAATCTTAATGCAAACATCTAATCATTATTTTCTTTAATATTATATTATTTTTTAACTATTATTAAACAAGGAGTTGCAGTGCAAGATATGAGGGAAATAAAGCGAAGAGCAAAACCAAGTGAACAAATTCTAGAAGTCAAACTTTAGTGTTAAAAAAATTCTTTGGATTATACAGTTACAATCCATCCACTATCCAAAATAAACTGTACAGTCCTTTTAATTATTTTTGTTCATATCCAAATTGCCAGGTGATAATCGTCTTGGGTTTAGTTATGCATTTCTAGTAGTAAACTCCTAATTTTCGTACAAGACATGTAATTGTGGCATCTTTGTCATGTCTTGGTACATTTGGTTAATTTGCCTACTTTAAGCTCTTTTTGGTATACTCTCCCTTCATATTGAATCTTTCATAGTCCTATGTCATCTGCGTTTCTTCATTAAAACCTAAGATCTTGTAGTTGTATGCCTTGAGATCCACCCAATCATCCTACACTGCATTTTGGTCTATGTTTCATGGTCTTTAGTACCTTTACCATTTTTTAAATCATCTTATAAGTGGTTTGACCACTTTCAAAGCTAATTTGAAAGCAGTCATGTGTATTATGGGTCCATTATGCCACCATGACCTAATTTCTTGTGCCTTGATTATTGACTTTCACTCATTTCCATAATTAGCCTATATATGAATGCGTACTAATATTAATTTCAAAGGAGTCTATATATACATATGTACTCTAAGACATTTAATATTCTTGGGAAGTATACACATCTAAATTTGGTATTAGACACTTTAGTGACATCAACTTTAACACAATTTGACAAACTTAGACATTGTGCTTATATTTAAAATTTATGCATACTTGCCCTTTATCTATTTACCCACTTGTTATATTGGCCAAATCTATTTGTCAAATATACATTTTCAAGTTCAACCTAATTAGACAAGAACCTTCCATAATTTTACCCAACCTTTCTCCATGCCTGATATCACTAATTTTCACTGCTATAACAATATCGATAATGGTTAACTAGTTATTGTTATTGTATATGTTTGCCTATGTAGGAAGTGTTTAGAAATACTCAATACCTAATTTTCAAATTGGAAAGTCTCTGTTAAGTTGGCCTAGCCATGCTTCAAAGGTCAATCATAACAAGAAATAACAAAGAGTCATATATAAACATAAATTGTTAGACCATTTAATGTCTAAGTAGTGTAATTATAAAAGCCCTAATACATTTTAAGTAATTAAATAATAATGATTTATTATTTATTAACACAGGTTAATAACCTCATATAAATGAATAATAAAACATAAATTATTTATTACTCATCGATAAAAATAAAACATAATTATTTATTTTATTATTGATAATTTTGAATATTCTCGAGATGGTTAGACCCATTGGTTACAACGGTCACCTCCTTTCACATGTTACTATAAAATAAAATTTAGCCCTATTGTTTGCATATCTCCAATATTTGATGTTTATTATTCTCACAAACTTTTGTGAAAAAAAAGTTTTGTATTTATGTGTGGCAAATATTAGTTTGTAAAGAGATTTTGAAAATGCATGAGATTGAGAAGATTTTATGTATTGGGGGACTTGTTTCAACTTTGAATAATCATTGTTGAGTTTTTTACCTCAATTAGAGATTTTTATACCTAATCACTCTGTCACTGTGTTCAATTGATCCGAGATCATTATGTTATGCTTTGTTATTCATTTATACTTCTAGATCACCAATGTGAATCATGCATATATGTATTTAGATCTTTTCATGGTTTCAGAACAAGGGGGTGTGAAATTGATTAGTAGACAATTGAGATATCTTAGAGAAGTCAAAGATCAAGTCAATTAATTATTTTTTTAAGACTTTGCTGTCGTAAAAAGCAATTTTTTGTTGATATACAACTCTTGATGTGGTAGACTTCAAGTTGAAAATTACCCTGTGACAATTTTAATATCTCTAACCTTGGCTATCATTCATAGCAACCAAAATATTCCAAAATTTCTTAAAACTACCTCCAACATCCCTATGGCATCCTTGTATGGCACTCTCCTTGATGAAAATTTTGGAAAATTATCTTAAAGGCTTCTAAAATTATTTTGAGGTGTTTTAGGGCTTTAATATACCTATACTAGTCCTATAAACTCCTTGAAAATCTTTGAAAGGCTATTTCAAGCCTTTTCTATTTCTTTTTTCAGACACAAGGGCGCCATACTCGGCCTAAGAAAAATTCAAAACTTTGATTTTTGGATCAAAATCTAATTTTAAAAATACCTTCATTACCCTAAAAAAAATTGGAATAATTAAACAATTTTCAAGATTTTTGGTGACCTGTGTACAAGTTTTTGGGAGCACTTCTTCATCTATAGGAGCGTCATATTTATGGATGGAAGCATACATCAATAAGTATATGGTCTTTTGGGAAATATTTTTAAAATAATTGATTTTTTTTAATTCATGCAAACCTTGGCCCCACCAAAACTTGGCAAATGCTTTTAATTTTAAAGTAATAAAAAAATTAATTTACTTTGTATTTTTACTTTTATATATATATATATATATATATATATATATATAAATTAAATAAAAATATATAAATGTTAATTAATGCATGTAATTAAGTTTCTAGATGAGTTGGTGAACCTTATTTTCCTAAAACTTACAATTAAGAAGATTTCAAGTTCAAAACCTATTTAAAACTTTCTTTTTTGATCTTCTTGATTGTCTTGGTAAAATTAATTACAAATTAAATTAATTTGAATATTATTTTTTGGTTTACGTGCTATTTTTCACTTGTTCAAACCTGTCGACTTTATTTTGACTTTTATCCTAACCAAAATCTAGACAAACATAATCGTGTAACCAGTTAATCCTCAAGTTTTGACACTTTCCGAATGCATCTATGTAATCCATTTTATATTTTAAAACCTCGTATTATTAATTTTATAACTTTTTAATAATAGTGTTTAGGTGGTTACTCTAAGTGTGACTCTTTCGACACTTATATTAGTGCCTAATTCAATTTTTTTACTTTATCTGACATCTAAATTATATAATTAAGTATAGTTACATGTGTAAATAATTTTTTTTAAATAGATCAAAAACTCATTAAAAAGTTTTTGTTTAAAATTGTTGTGTTTATATTAGTATATTTTTATGATACTTGTGACACTTTATTTTGTTTTAATATTTTGTAATTTTCTTCTTTTGTCTAGCATTAAATTTATCAATTATTATGTGTTTACACTTAAAATCTATTTTTTACTTTCAAATAAAGTTAGAATTCACAATAAAAATATTCATTTTTAATATTTGGTTCTTATCATGTTTAAAGGGAAGTTATAGCTTCACTTCATTTTACTTTAGATAAATCTCAAATGCTTAATAAAAGTAACTATAATATTTATAAAATTCATGTTAAAGTTAAATTCATGGCTTGGAAGTTATAGAATATTATTGTTGAGATTAAAAAAGCATCATTTGAATGACATGTGACCCCTGAGCTTATCAATGCATTATAATAAAAAAAATAGAAAATTATGTCCATTATCTTACAGAGTATTAAATATGAATTACTTCTCCACATTGGTAATCATGAATCTCCTAGTAGTACTTAGAAACCCTTGAATCCATACATGAGGGCACTGATCTCTCAAAAATTATTAAGTTAATCCTTGAATTGCTAACTACACCTATGAAAGTTGATGAAAAAGTTGTGATTTTTTTTGTTAAAATTAAAAATATTATAGCTCAGTTATATGGTTGTAATTATAATTTGATTAGAATCAATTAATTTATTTTATCATTCAATTAAATATTCATGAAAAGTTTAAAAAATTTATTTTAATTTTTAATTTTAATTGTCAAACTGAGCAAGATATCCCTGATCTTACCACCTTGTTTGTTCTTTTAATTCAATAAGAGTAAGTTATGACCAATTTTGATTTTAAAGAGAATACCACTCAGGCACTTCTCACCTTAAATAATGTTTCTGATAACAATAAAAACCATAAATCTAACTTTAATTTTTCTAATGGCAAAAATGAGAACAATGAATCTAACAATAAGAATCATAAACCCAAGTTTAATGAAAATTACAACCTTTGTGGTAAGTTTGGTCATAGAAGGGAAACCTACTATAAAAATAAAGACATAATTAATAATAAAACTTTTTAAAATAATAAAGAAAAAAATATAAATAAAATAAATAGAAGAATCCAAACCCTAATCAAAATAATAACCAGGACCAGAATATTATTATTTTATAAGTTATTTTTTTTACTTCAAATGAAAATGAGCGGATTTTAGATAGTTGTGCATCACACCATATAACTTGTTTATCTAATATTTTGTGTGATTCTAGAGACATCTCTGAAAATATTTACTTAGGAGATAATTCTTTCTTAGAAGCAACTAAATAATGAAAAACTATTTTTTTAAATATTGTTATAAATGATGTTTCTATGTACTTAAACTTAAAAAGAACTTGTTATCTTGTTCACAATTTATTAATGATAATTTTAATGTAGCATTGCTTAAAGGTAACTAGTTTATTAGAAAGCCAGCTAGGTCTTTAATTATTGAAGGGATTCAAAAGAATAATTTATACATTTTCTCTCCTTTTTTCGCATGTTTTTTTCATCGCATAGTAAAAATGAATCTCAATTATGGCATGAAAAATTAGGTCATATTAATTTTATAAGTTTACTTGATATGCTTGCTTAAAATCTTGTTGTTGTACTTTATTCTATACCTTCTCATCATAAAACTTGTGATGGTTGATTACATGGTAAGCAACATACTAACCCCTTTCACAAGAATCATGATGTAAATACCTTACATCTTTTATAATTTATTCATAGTGATGTTGTAGGACCTCTTGAAAATATATCTCTTAATATTTTTTTGTACTCTGTTACTTTTATTGATTATTACATTAAAATGATTTGGTCATATTTCATTAAAATAAAATTAGATGTATTGTCTAAATTCAAAAAATTTAAAGATAGTGTTTAAAATGCATATATTTTTGATATTAAGAGCTTAAAAACTGATAATGGTAGTAAATATGTTAGTAAAGAGTTTGACTCTTTTTGTATTAATTATGGTATTTAAAGGAAATTAACAACTCCTTGTTCCCTTCAACAAAATAGTATTACTGGAAGGAAAAACCACATCATTATTGAGATGGAAAGAACAACATTACATTATACAAATATTTTTCATAGTTATTATGGGTCGAATCCATGAATACTATTGTGCATATTCTGAATAGAATCCTTGCTTAATTTTTACATTTTTCTACATCAAAAAAATGCATATATGCTCATAACATTTTATTTGATTCGATAAAACTATTTTGTTGTTACTTTAGAGATACTAACTATATTGATAGTGTCTCATTTACATTGTATATGTTAGTAAAACGTTATAGTTTAACTCTTAAAAATTGTTTATTACAACTATATTGTAATAAATATATTTATCTTAGATGAAAAAATTAAAAAAATATATAAATATTATGTTTATTTTCAATTTTTATGAGTTAGCATGGAAATACATTATATGTATAACATCATGCTTAATTTGACAAAATTATCATGTTTAGTTATTGTATTTGGTAAAAAGATCATGCTTAGTAAGTTTAGATCTTTTATGTGTTAATGCTTTCATTTGATTGTTGAGACAATTTCATGCTAATATGCTTAGATACTCTCATTTGATCATTTTAATTATTTATGCTAACATTCTTATATGCTTCATTTTATAATAAGATATGTTATGAAAGATGAAGTGTAGATGAAGTTTGTATTATTAGATCTTTATTATTTACTTTACCAAGCATTTTATTCATACATATCTGAACTTATTTGTTTCAATCTCATACTGTTTGATTGGATGATGGCATTTCATACTAAAATTATACACATTTGATGTATGAGAGGTATTCCTCAATCTTTTGTTGAAGCATATTAAATTTGTAAAGTTTTTTATAAGACTCAAATAATAAAATAAGTTATTGCTAATAGGATATCTAATGTTTGGCTAAACTCAATATCATATTATTAGTAAATTATTGTATGTGCATTGCTTGATAGTTGGGGACGCTTATCTTGTTAATATTGGAGACATATAATAATGAATTGCATAATATAATTTATGTTTTTTTTCACTAACTTTATAATCAAAGTATTGTATTTATTTATCTAAAATATGACTTGATTGTTTTAAATGTGTTTTATCATAGAAAAACATATGTCATATTTTTATGTATGTGGTTATTATGATGTTAACCATACTATGTTATCATGAATCTATTATTGGATATGTGTTTAAGTTTTGGGTAGGTGTATAACACTAACAATTAAATGATATTAAAGTTCATGTGTATTTTATCTAAGAGAAACTCCTCAATGGTGATATAGATTTGCAATTCTATCCTATGGAGGATCTAGTGGCAGATATCTTCACAAAATCATTTGGTGCTACCAATTTTTGGAAATTTCATGTAATGATGGGCTTCTTAAAGATGTCATTGAGGGGGAGTGTGTATGACAATGTCATTTTCTAATGGCCATGTATTTCTTCTTATTTTCTATACTTCTTCTCGTATAAAACATTGTAAACTTCGTGTGAAAGTTATGTGATTTGAGTAAACTTCATATGGAATTTTTACTTTTGTACGCCAATACATTAAAAACATATTTTATAATAGAGGTCCTTATGTATAAAAAGATCTAAATATGCTTAGTGATTATTTATGAGAAATTGTGATATGTAATCTCATAATCATACTAGCATAAGTTTACTTTCGAGTAGTTTATAAATTATAATTCTTTTTGTTTCAAAAAGGTGGTGTTTGACATGATAAAAGTTTTTAAATCCTTTAATTTTTGCACATAGTATAATTCATTTATGATGACTATGACATTTACCCCCATTTAGCATTAAGGGGGAGTGTTAGAATATTTAATATCTAAGCAGTGTAATTATAAAACCCTTAATACATTTTAGATAATTAAATAATAATGATTTATTATTTATTAACATACGTTAACAACCTTATGTAAATAAATAATAAAACATAAATTATTTATTACTTATTGGTAAAAATAAAATATAATTATTTATTTTATTATAGATGATTTTAAATGTTCTCGGGTGATTGGACCCATTGATTACAACGGTCATCTCCCTTCAAATTTTACTATAAAATATGGTTTACCCCCATTTTTCACATATCTTAAACACTCAATATTTATTATTCTCACAAGATTTTGTGAAGAAGTTTTATATTTATGTGTGGCAAATACTGGTCTATGAAGAGATTTTGAAAACGAGTAAGATTAAGAAGATTTTATGTATTGTGAGAATTATTTCAACATTGACTAATCATTGTAGGTTTTTTTACCTCCATTATAGGTTTTTCCACCTAATCTCTGTGTCATTGTGTTCAATTGATCTGGGATCATTATGTTATGCTTTGCTATTTATTTATACTTCTAGATCACCTGTGTGAATCACACATATATGTATTTTGATCTTTTTATAAATCAATTATAAGGGTATACTCATCTTTACAAGTCTTAAAAATTTGGAGAAATTAATTAGCACTTTCTTGAGACATTATCACAAGTGCATACATATTTGAAAACCCCACAAAGGAGAAACCCTAGAGATAAGTTTGAATACACACAAAAGTCAAAGTTGCATGGTGCTAAAAGTTGAAAGCCAAACATTGCATTGCATTTTATATTTATCACGATGTTATGGACACATAAGTGGGAGAACTACATATTTTTTTAGCTCTCTTAGAAATATGGGAATGTAGGCGATGCTTACTCACTCTACAAGGAGTGGTTGGGGCTATCTAACTCATAATATTAACCCCTTTTTCAAGGTTCATCTCATGGTTGAAAGCACAAATAGGGTTTAGATGGAAGGGAAAATAAAATAGAGATCATCATATAGGATCAAAGGCAAGAACACATGCTGGAAGTATCTATAGGCATAGGCACAGGGGTCTGAGGAGTTAGAGACCTACACAATGTATAGGGACACTATTGTTAGAGCCATGATAATATCAGCTACCATAGGTATCACAATTTACCAAAAGCATCTAAGTAAGGTTGGCCACTATTTTCTAATCTGAGTAGTGACATAACATATACAAAATATTTTCATAATTAGTGATGACTGTGGTGAGCAATGGAATATAGAAATAAGCTAAATACCTCTCTCTCTCTCTCTCTCTCTCTCTCTCTCTCTCTCTCTCTCTCAATCAATTTCAAATCATCTAAGTGCAACATCTATCTATTCTAATTCCAATTCAAATTAAGCTATTATTTCCATATTTTAAACAATTTAAAATAGCCCTTATTTTACTTTATTTATATCATATTAATCCAAAGTAAGTAAAATATTCTGGTGAACCCGATCATTGAGTTGAGCATGAAAAACCCTATGTTTCTTTCTAAATTAAGGTTTCATATCTTCTTAAGGTTTTATATTTATTCTCTATTGGGGTTTAACTTTCAGATCCAATTTTTTATTTCCCCTTATCTATGTAAGTGTTATCACCAAAAATTGAAACTTTAAAAAACTTTCCAATTTTTGCATTATCTTGCCTGAGTTGTGCAAGTCAAGTTTCCTTATAAACATTTGTAAAATTTTACTAAACTACTAGATTTAATTGAGTTTCTTTGTTTTTTTGTTAAGAAAATATTCTAAGTCTACAAACATTCAATGCAAATTAGGCCTTTGGACTAATTAGGGATTGAGCCTTTTGAAGTGTATTCACTCATTGTTAATCGGGTTTACAAAATTGATTATAGCTTCAAATTTTAAAAATTTCTACGTAAAAAACTAATTGACTTTATTAAACCCAATTAGGTTAGAATCCTCATTCTTCTTAATGATAATTGACACTTTCATCACTAATTAAGTCTTAAGATTGACAAAGAAACAATTTCATAGTGATAACCCAACTTTTGAAATTTGAGTAGTCTTTTTGGTTTTACAAAACTCAACTTAGTTGTAAATGGATTTCCAAAGCCTAGTTTTTTCTAAATGGGTTTTCAAATGGCTCTTTTCTCAATAATGACCACCAAGGTAAGCTCAAATAAGTCTATGATATCTCAAAAACATTATTAACAATTGTACATAAGCTTTTTAAACCTGATTAATATGACATATTTTAAGACAAATTTACAATGTAAAAAAGGATTTAGAAGATCGAGAAAGTCATAGAATGAAAAAATACTTCACACAATTATAGATGACTTTATCAAACTCAACTAAGTCTAAAAGATACATTAGAAAATGTTTAATGTATTTTAGGTTTTCAAACCCGACTAGGTCCATCGAATAATAAATGTACTCACAATAATTTTGAATGGGTGTATATACTAAAATATGATTTTATATGATGAACTAATAGTGTACACTTGAAAAATATCACTCATGGCTCAATTCTTTAGTTTAGGACCTTAATTTTGCCAAAAGGCTCACGTTCACCATACCAATGTGCCTAAATGCTTATCATATAGTCTAACCTTGATATTTTGATTACCTAGATTAGTTGTAGCCCATAGCCTACATGAAATTTGATTAATATAATGCTCTATAAATTATAGATCTTCAACAAGTTTCTACCCTCTTGGACTCTACTTTCCAAACTAGGACACTAACATCAACATTAGTGTCCTAGGTCTGACGTTACTATCTAAACATTACAAATCGTCAAATTTGCAAATATTACTCTTAGTGATTTCCTCTTTGATCCTATTATTTTTTCTTGAATAGATCCATATATGACCTTTCCCCATTTAGATCATTAGTTGTAGTTGAATCAGAATAATGAGTTACAAGGAAATTTTGGTATCAGTTTGGGGAAAGAGTATTGAGGTGACATTCAGTGTGTTGTTTAGTATGATCTTAGTAGGGTAGTTAGAGGATTTCTCACTTTCATTTTATGGATAATTTTCATTCACCATGATGGTGGCCAAGTAGGACATGAAACGAAAACATTTCCTCATTTGGTATTTATTTTAATCAAAAAGATATCAACCAAAGAGAAATAAAACTTTTGGTTTCATGGTGCATGCATTCTGACTTTTATTTCAATTTTTAATATATTGAAAAAAAATATTAAAACTATTATAGTTTGATATTTATTTGCTTAAGAGTTAAATTATGAAGTTCCCTATAATATGTTTATTTCATTGAGTTCTCTTATATAATTTAGAAATATTAAGAATAGAAAATAATAACTTTCTAATTATTAATATATTGAAAATCATTATGATTATTGTTTGATCTTGTTTCTATTTCAAAATAAATACACATTTTTAAGTATTGAAAAAATCCATAATAATAATATAATTTATTTATTATATAAATATATTTTACATTTATCTATACACATATTAAGCATCAAAATCATTAAATCCTCGTTGACTTCTCATCAACATCTTTATTTTCCTCTAACTATTTTTGCTAGCTTATCTTTCACTTTCACTTAAAACATTAGCTTCAATTAATTATATATATGTATATTAAAAATTTTAATTGATAATATTATAGAATTATTTATATTAATATATATTTTAAATATATTTATGCAAAAGATGATGAGATATATCATTCTCAATACATTTATATTATCTTGGATTTTGTGATATAAATGAAATAGATGTATATCGAGAATGATATCTCTCTACATACTTTATATAAATTTATCTAAAATATATATACTCTAAACCTTTCACTCTTTACATGTAATAAAAAAAGAAAAGAAAGCTAAAACATTATTAAATATTTATATAAAATTCTTTTTGACTAGAATTTGAGATGTATATCTCAATCCAAAAATATAAAGATTCAAATTCTATTCAAACCGATAATTTTATCATACAATTCATGATCAAATATGATTACATCATGAAAAAAAAAAAGAGTAAATCCTAGATGCAAAGTGTTAAAATAAATACTTACAAAATATATCTTAAAAATGAATCAATTCCCATAAAAATTAATTAAAAAAAATAATATTCATAAAAATTATATATATATTTTTACAATGATATTTATTTATAATAAATATTTATAATTATATTTAAATACAAAAGTCTTGCAATAGTTTAGCATTGAGACTTAGCTAAAAAGTATAATAGAAAAAACATAATATTAAATCATAACATTTATTATTATAATACTTTTGAAAATGTTATGAAATATTTTAATCATCCACTTTACTTATAAAAATTATTTGTAATTATGTTTAGATATGATAATGAAAAATAATTATAAAATTAATTTCAATGTTAATAATATAATTTAGACATACAAAATATTCTCATCGTATTTAGATAAATATATTAATCTATCAAAATAACATACTATTTTAGGAAGACATTAGTTATTGAATGTTGGATCTTCAATCCTAAATTTTCTGATTTTTGAATGTTTGTTTGTAGGCCCAATAATTTATGTTTATGGTTTCACAGTGATTAGAGGCCTACTGGAAAACATAATGTTTAAGGAAGACATTAGGAATATTGAATGTGGCATATCCAACATAAAACAATTACTCCTAAAAATTATCTTAAATTAATATAGTGCAATGAAAACTTAAATAAAAATATAATTAATAAAACATAATACGATTGATAACATATATTATAATTTTGATTCAATAATGAAATAATTTTGGAGGAGCCGATGGCGCGCGCGAGTGAAACCAGGAGTGCGCGACCAGGCTAGGGCTGCCGAGCCTTGGCCTGTTTCTGTCTTTTCTTGGATTGCGCTTTGGTAAACTTAGGGAGCGTTCTGGTTTGCTGGTGGACGGAGGGAGCATGGTGTAAGGAGAAAGGGGCGTAGGAAGTGACGGGTAGAGAGGTAGGGCTGTTGTTTGCTAAAATGGATAGGAGCTTCAAGGAGGTCTTAGGGAAGCATACTCAGGGGAATGGCTCTAGGTCGGAACCCAGATTGAAAGAACTTGCAGACTCTGTGCAGACAGCAGGTATGTCTGATAAAAATTCTGCTGGAAGCTCTAAATTGAATAAGGTAAATGGATGCTTGGAGCGCTGCTCTGAGAGACCAAAACTTGTTATTCCCTATGAAATGATAGCTGAGGATGTGGAGTACTACTCCAAGCACTCACTTTATTGCAAATTTCTGGGACTGAGAGTCTCCTTACCCTTCCTGGAGAGCTGGGCGCGACGAATTTGGGAGCCAGAGGGGGAGATGGAAATCTCTTTGCTGGCAAACAACTTCTTCATGATCACATTTGTCTGTGTAAATGATAAAAATAGGGTGTTCGAAGGAGGTCCTTATTTTTATAATCAGGTAGGTTTGTTTGTCAAACCATGGCATGCTGGATTCAAATCGACTGAAGAGCTACCGAACAGAGTACCGGTGTGGGTAAGACTTCCCAGAATGCCCATTGAATGCTGTAGGGAGGATGTGTTACAGCTGATTGCTTTTATGTTAGGAAAACCTGTTGGGTCTTCTTCTCAGACTCTAGGAAAGAAATTCATGACATTCGCCAGGATTTGTGTAGAAATTGATTTAAGTAAGCCTATACCGAATGCGGTTGAGATGAGTGCAGGTGAATATTCATGGGTTCAACAGCTTGACTATGAGACGCTCCCCTTCAGATGCAGATTGTGTCATGAGTATGGACACCTGGTACGTGGATGCCCTAAGGCAAAAATGAGTGATCAACAACCTTCTCGCCCTCCTCTTAATCAAACAACAGGGGTTGATAAAGGGAAAAAGATTGGAACGGAAGGAAGTAAGGATTCAGAGGGTTTTGTGCAAGTAAAGGCTAAAGGCAAGAATAGAGGACATAAAAGATCCTGGATGGAGCGACAGGTAGAAGATTCAATCAACAAATTTGAGATTCTTGATACACTAGGACAACAGGAAATCTTTCCAGGTTTAATTAGTGAAGAGATGGTGGGGGGAGAGGCCGAGGCGGCTAGTGCTACACCCATGGACCATGCCTTGTTGACAGCAGAAGTTGCTCTACCTATGATCCTGGATGGACAATTGGGGGAGCAGATGTCCTTAGCAGCAAATGCTAATTTGGGGCAGGTAGGGGAAGAGGGGGATCCTCCAACGCAGGTCGGGGTGGGAGAGACGAAGAAGAAAGGCAAGGCCCATCCGCACCTGGGAATTCAGTAGAGGGAAGGGAAGAAGGGGTCAGCTGAAAAAAGTGCCAAACCTGGCCGAAGGAAGGATATAGAAAGAATTAAGGTAATTGGGGAGAATTTAGTTGAGTCCGGGTCGGTGAAGACCATCGATTCCCACTTCATGTCTCCAGCAAAATGATTGTGCTCTCATGGAATGTGAGGTGCTTGAACAGCGGCCCCAGACAAAAAGCTGTTTGGGATTTGGTTAAGTGTCATAATCCGGATGTTCTCTTTCTACAAGAAACTAAGGTCTCGATAGAAGTTATGCTGGGAATTGCACCCAAGATGTGGAAACAATGCTTGTGTCAATGCACAGGAGCACAGGGATCGGCTGGGGGCGTGGCGTGTTTGTGGAATCCCCGCAAGATTCTACCGATAGCCTGGATTGCCTTCAGATCGTCTCTATCTATGGTGTCTCTTTGTGTGGAATCGGGGGAATATGTTCTTTTCACAAACATCTATGCCCCCACTGATTACCCGAGCAAGCTTATTGTTTGGAATAATATACAGATGGTCTGCAAAGACTTTCCATATGTGCCATGGATTTTGGCAGGGGACTTTAATGCCATCATGGATATTTCGAAAAAAAGGGGAGGTACGGCAAGATTGGAGCCTTCGTCCCTTTTGCTTCGAGATAAGATCACTGAACTCAACCTGGTGGATATTAAGCCAGGGATTGGTAGCTTTACGTGGAATAATAGGAGACTGGGGGAAAGTTGCATTGTTGAGTGCATAGATAGGTTCTTGACCTCGTGTTATTGGATGAATGGTCAATGGTCCTTGAAGTTTGAGATTCTGGACTGGAGAGGCTCAGATCACTGGCCAATCAAGTTGAACATTTCTTCCAATGAGAGCCTTCGGAGGCCTTCGTTCAAATTTCAACTTATGTGGCTTAGGGACCCGAGGTTGTTCGATAGGGTAGCTGATTAGTGGAGAATTGGAAGGCCGGCGGCTGGCACAACAATGTTCGTTATGGTTAAGCTCCTTCAATTTGTGAAATATCAGCTTAAGAGATGGAACCGGCAGCACTTCGGCAATATTTTTCAAGAAAAGAAAGAGGCGCAGGAAGAGTTGGATAACATTACCAGAATGATTAGAGAGGAGGGGCTTAATGAACTCTTGATGCAAGAAGAAACCAGAGCTGTCCGGAAGGTGGAGGAATGGGAGCTTCGGGAGGAGATTTTTTGGAAACAGAAAGCCAGAGTTGATTGGTTACAGGAAGGGGACCGGAACACAACTTGTTTCTTTAATACGGTGAAAGCTAGACAACACGGAAATATGATCCCGACGTTGGTTTTGGATAGCGGAAAAAGGATCTCCTCTACCAGAGAGATGTGCAACAAAGCGGCCGAGCATTTCTCGGCTTTATTTACTGAGGAAGGCAAAAGCGTAGAGGATGTTGAAGAGCAGATACTTTCCTGCATCCCCAGTATTGTCTCTCAAGATATAAATGAGAAACTGATGCGTCCTATCAATATGGAGGAACTCCAGCGGGTTGTCTTCGGCATGAAAAAGGGTAAAGCCCGGACCCGGACAGTTTCCCTATTGAATTCTCCCAGGAGTATTGGGAAATTGTCAAAAGGGATTTACTGGCTGTTGTCAATGAATCCCAGAATAATAGACAAATGCTTAGAGCAATGAACTCTACGTTCTTGGCTCTTATTCCCAAGAGGGAAGGGGCTGACCGCCTTAATCAGTTTTGGCCTATTGCACTTTGCAACGTGGTTTATAAAATCATATCGAAATTGATTGCCGAAAGATTGAAAAAGTGGCTGAATGTTCTGATCTCTGAAGAGCAAAGTGGTTTTGTGGAGGGGCGCCAAATTCTAGATGGAATTGTGGTTGCTACGGAAGCCATTCACTCTATGTCAAAGTCACGCGAGAAAGCTATGTTTATGAAATTGGACATGTCCAAGGCTTATGATAGGGTCCGATGGTCCTTTCTGTGGAAGATGTTGGTTGCCTATGGGTTGGCGGAGGAGTGGATTATGTGGGTTATGAGCTGTGTTAGCTCGACCTCTTTTTCGGTCTTGGTGAATGGGGAGCATTCCCACCTCTTTGGGGCGACGAGAGGACTAAGGCAGGGAGACCCTGTGTCTCCTTACTTATTCCTGATTCTGGCTGAAGGTCTTGGCTGGCTACTCAGAAAGAACACCTCGGAGGGTGTTATACAGGGATGGAGGTGGGGGGGAATTATCGGTCCTCTCCCATTTACAGTTTGTTGATGATGTGGCGCTGACGGGCATGGCTACTTTGAGGGAGGCTGCTGGTTTTCGTAAAGGATTAGATGATTACTTGGCTGCCACGAGACAGATTGTCAATGAGGATAAGTCCTCCATCTTCTTTTTTAATACACCACAGGCAATTCAGAGAAGGGTGGCAAACATTCTTCGATTCCAGATTGGCAGCCTTCCGGTGCTCTATCTTGGGATTCTGATCTCTACTGGGAGGCAAGCGAGAGATACTTGGAAGGGGATCATTGATAAATTCAGAGCCAAGGTGAACCATTGGACTAACAGGTGGCTCTCTTTCGCTGGCTGAGTTCAACTGATTCAGTCTGTGGTGCAAGCGCTGCCTATTTATAGATGCATGCTTCAGGTGGCACCGACTGGTTTTGTCAAGGAGTTGGATGGTATGGGTCGTCAGTTCCTTTGGGCCGGTAATTTGACTCTGTCAAAATGGAGCCTGGTTAGATGGGATGTTGTTTGCAGCCCGAAACGTTTTGGGGGGTTGGGTCTTCGGCAGTCTGTTTTGACAGGTACGGCCCTGGCAACCAAACTTTATTGGAGATGGTGTGTTGAGCAGGAGCGTATCAGGGGATCTCTAGCTCTACCAATTAGAGCACAAATGATTACTTTCTTATATGCAATTAAACACGGAATTATACCAGAATGATAAAGTAGCTAGAAACTTGAGACAACAAAGAATTAGAGAGACAATACACACTCTTGTATTAAATACTACTAGAAGAAAATACAATAAGGAAGATGCCACTTCTTCCTCCACCTCAAAGGCTTGCCACACCTCAAGACCTTCTTCCCTCTCTCTTTTGCTCAACACAACAACTCTAAAGCCTGAGTTGCTATCCCTCCTTGAATGCTTCAGCTGATCTCCTTGACCTTACACCTGTAGATCTCCTTGACCTTGCTTGCTTCAATGCTTTTACTTGCCTTAGAATAATTACAATACATGCCTTATGGGTCTATAAATAAGATCCCATGCTTACAAAAATAGAACTCTAACTACTAAAATTAGACACACAGCCCACGACTTAAATTAGCCCCTTAGCATGCAAACACTCGATTCAACTAACTGTTCGTGCAACGAACAGTTCTGGACCGCACAGGGGACCGACGCCGGTCCCTGCTTGTCTGGTGCTACCGATGTCGGCCGACTCCCTGCCGTCGCCGGTCTCCTTCTCCACTGCATCTGATCGACGTCGGTCATACTGCCGATGCCGGTGGCTCTGGTTCTTCAGCATCCTTCCTTGTGTCTGCAAACAGTTGAAGCTTTTAGCTCCACACCTTAACAATCTCCCACTTGGAGATAAACAACTGCAACTTGTACCTGTACCTGTACACCATCTATTTTGTTCCTTAGGCTTTGTATCCCTCTTTAATGTCACTCTTGAAGACCAACCACCACATAAACCTGTGATGCAATACCTGTATCTTATGCCACAAGAATTTTGCTGCTCCCAAATTCTTCATGACATACTTCTGAACCAACTCTACCCTTAGCTCAGAAAACTCCCTGTATATGAAACCCTGCAACAAGTAACACAATACAGTAACAGGATAATATAGCTAATATTATCCAACCTGGTAAAGATAAAATACAATGGTCAAACCTCCATTGTTCTGCAGCATAATCAAGACCATATACCATAGCCTTCTGTCTCATGTGTCCATCCACTCTCTTCTATAAAATGGGAATCCATCCCTCTATCCAGTGCTTCCTTCCAGCTGACAACACTACCAAAAAATACCTGTTTGGTTCTCCAAGGACTCACACTCCTCATCCATCCCAAGCTCCCACTATTTCTGGATTCTACTTGCATTGCTTCTTCCATCTTCCTAGTTCATAACTATCAGTAAGCAATATAAAGAAGGTGAACAACGAATATGAGGTTCACATACCTTTCCTGACCTCCACATGGGTGTTTGAGACTTAGTAGATTCACCCACTATCCGTTCCAGTGACCGATCTAGGCCATCTCCCAGTCTGCTCCCGACCGATGTCGATTCCCTGCACTGATCTTGACTACCGACGTCGTTTCCCTGGCCGACGCCGGTGTCCCTCCTGTCGACGTCGGTCCTTATGACCAACATCAAACTTCTCTTGTCCGACCTACCGACCCTGCTGGTCTGCACATGACCGATGTCGGTATCTGGATGACTGACGTCGGTGCCAAGCTACCGACATCGGTGTCTGTGTGTTCCTGTGAGTGATGAAATTTTCATTCGTGAGCTCTTCTTGGATCAAACCTCTGTCCATGCTGCCCTGCTCAGATTTATTCGGCCCTTGTGACTGGTCTCTGACCTTCATCTCCTCCATAAACACCAAGGCTTCTTTGTTCCTATCAAAAGCATCAAATTTCCTCTTTCTGCAATGAACTGTATTTATGCTTTCCAAATTTGAACACATACCTTTTGAATCAAGAACTTCCATTCCCTTCCTGTTCTTGTGACCAAGCTTATTAGGCCACATCTTCGAATCTACACCAGAAGTGGAATCAGTAATACAAGTAGACAGATAAAGAGTATCTACTTTCTTACCTTTTGCTAGAACAAGTGCTCCCTTGGTAACCTTCTAAGAATCCGCTGTGAGGGTTATTATGCATCCCTCATCTCCCAACCTTCCTACAGAAATCAGACTCTGCTTCAGAATTGGAACATGCATGACCTCTTTCAACACCCACGTGTTGTCAATCTGCAATTTCAGCAGCACTTTCCCTTTGCCAACTATCTGACAAGGCGTACCATCCCCTAAATAAAGAACTCCAAAGTCTCCCTGTTCATATTCGTAGAACAAATATCTGTTTGGGGATGCATGAAAAGATGAACCAGAATCTAAAATCCATGATCCTACCTGACTATCCGAAGAAAGTATGAGAGCATCCTGCATCACAATATTTGCATCCTTTGCTTCTTCCATACCCGCATGTTGATTCTCTTTATCTCTCAACCAACACTCCTTCATTGTATGTCCTTTCTTTCCACAAAACCAGCAGGTAATACCTTTGGACTTGGATCTCCTTCCCGACCTTGATTTCCCTTGCTCAACCTTCTCCCTTTGCCTTTCCCTGCTTTCTACACTTAGAGCATTCCTTGATGATTCACATGTGCTTCTCCTGCGTATTTCTTCATTCAAGATCACACTCACAACATCATCAACTTTTAAGATTTTAGAAGCAGATGCAGAATTACTTACTGCCATAACCAAACTGTCCCAACTTTCAGGCAAAGAACATAAAATCAAGAGAGCCTTTACCTCATCATCAAAAACAATATTGACTGAAGCTAGTTGGTTTACCAAACCATGGAAATCACTGAGATGAGTATGTACTGATCCACCTTCCTGCATTTGTAAAGTAAATAGCTGCTTCATAAGATATACCTTATTAGAAGCCGAGGGCTTTTCGTATAAATTTGCCAAGAACTTTATCAACTCTTCCGTTGTCTTGCACTGTGATAAGCTAGAAATCACAGATGATGCAAGGCTCAACCTTATGGAACTGAGAGCCTTCCGATCAAGAACGTTCCATTCTTCATCCTTCATATCTGTGGGCTTGCATGCAACCCCACCCAACGGTAAGTACAAATCCTTCTGATACAGATAGTCCTCAATCTGCATCCTTCAATGTTGATAATTCTTGCCGTTAAACTTCTCCATTCGTAGCCTGCTTTCTTCTGCCATTGCTGAACTCCCACTCAATCAAAAAACCCTGTGAATGACCTGTAATCAAAAACAATACCCTGCTTCCTGCAAACCGTAGCTCTGATACCACTTGTCAGGGGATCTCTAGCTCTACCAATTAGAGCACAATTGATTACTTTCTTATATGCAATTAAACACGGAATTATACCAGAATGATAAAGTAGCTAGAAACTTGAGACAGCAAAGAATTAGAGAGACAATACACACTCTTGTATTAAATACTACTAGAAGAAAATACAATAAGGAAGATGCCACTTCTTCCTCCACCTCAAAGGCTTGCCACACCTCAAGACCTTCTTCCCTCTCTCTCTTGCTCAACACAACAACTCTAAACCCTGAGTTGCTATCCCTCCTTGAATGCTTCAGCTGATCTCCTTGACCTTACACCTGTAGATCTCCTTGACCTTACTTGCTTCAATGCTTTTACTTGCCTTAGAATAATTACAATACATGCCTTATGGGTCTATAAATAAGATCCCATGCTTACAAAAATAGAACTCTAACTACTAAAATTAGACACACAGCCCGCGACTTAAATTAGCCCCTTAGCATGCAAACACTCGATTCAACTAACTAACTGTTCGTGCAACGAACAGTTCTGGACTGCATAGGCGACCGACGCCGGTCCCTGCTTGTCTGGTGCTGTCGACGTCGGCTGACTCCCTGCCGTCGCCGGTCTCCTTCTCCACTGCATCTGACCGACGTCGGTCATACTACCGACGTCGGTGGCTCTGGTTCTTCAGCATCCTTCCTTGTGTCTGCAAACAGTTGAAGCTTTTAGCTCCACACCTTAACAATCTTCCACTTGGAGATAAACAGCTGCAACTTGTACCTATACCTGTACACCATCTATTTTATTTTTTAGGCTCTGTATCCCTCTTCAATGTCACTCTTGAAGACCAACCACCACACAAATCTGTGATGCAATACCTGTATCTTATGCCACAAGAATTTTGCTGCTCCCAAATTCTTCATGACATACTTCTGAACCAACTCTACCCTTAGCTTAGAAAACTCCCTGTATATGAAACCTTGCAACAAGTAACACAATACAGTAACATGATAATGTAGCTAATATTATCCAAACTGGTAAAGATAAAATACAATGGTCAAACCTCCATTGTTCTGCACCATAATCAAGACCATATACCATAGCCTTCTGTCTCATGTGTCCATCCACTCTCTTCTCTAAAACATGAATCCATCCCTCTATCCAGTGCTTCCTTCCAGCTGACAACACTACCAACAAATACCTGTTTGGTTCTCCAAGGACTCACACTCATCCATCCCAAGCTCCCACTATTTTTGGATTCTACTTGCATTGCTTCTTCCATCTTCCTAGTTTATAACTATCAGTAAGCAATATAAAGAAGGTGAACAACGAATATGAGGTTCACATACCTTTCCTGACCTCCACATGGGTGTTTGAGACTTAGTAGATTCACCCACTATCCGTTCCAGTGATCGATCTAGGCCATCTCCCAGTCTGCTCTCGACCGATGTCGGTTCCCTGCACTGATCTTGACTACCGATGTCGTTTCCCTGGCCGACGTCGGTCCTTATGACCAACATCAAACTTCTCCTGTCCGACCTACCGACCCTGCTAGTCTACACATGACCGATGTCGGTATCTGGATGACTGACGTCGGTGCCAAGCTATCGACATCAGTGTCTGTGTGTTCTTGTGAGTGATGAAATTTTCATCCGCGAGCTCTTCTTGGATCAAACCTCTGTCCATGCTGCCCTGCTCAGATTTATTCGGCCCTTGTGACTGGTCTCTGTCCTTCATCTCCTCCATAAACACCAAGGCTTCTTTGTTCCTATCAAAAGCATCAAATTTCCTCTTTCTGCAATGAACTGTATTTATGCTTTCCAAATTTGAACACATACCTTTTGAATCAAGAACTTCCATTCCGTTCCTGTTCTTGTGACCAAGCTTATTAGGCCACATCTTCGAAGCTACACCAGAAGTGGAATCAGTAATACAAGTAGACAGATAAAGAGTATCTACTTTCTTACATTTTGCTAGAACAAGTGCTCCCTTGGTAACCTTCTAAGAATTCGCTGTGAGGGTTATTGTGCATCCCTCATCTCCCAACCTTCCTACAGAAATTAGACTCTGCTTCAGAATTGGAACATGCATGACCTCTTTCAACACCCACGTGTTGTCAATCTGCAATTTCAGCTGCACTTTCCCTTTGCCAACTATCTGACAAGGCGTACCATCCCCTAAATAAAGAACTCCAAAGTCTCCCTGTTCATACTCGTAGAACAAATCTCTATTTGGGGATGCATGAAAAGATGAACCAGAATCTAAAATCCATGATCCTACCTGACTATTCGAAGAAAGTATGAGAGCATCCTGCATCACAATATTTGCATCCTTTGCTTCTTCCATACCCGCATGTTGATTCTCTTTATCTCTCAACCAACACTCCTTCTTTTTATGTCCTTTCTTTCCACAAAACCAGCAGGTAATACCTTTGGACTCGGATCTCCTTCCCGACCTTGATTTTCCTTGCTCAACCTTCTCCCTTTGCCTTTCCCTGCTTTTTGCACTTAGAGCATTCCCTGATGATTCAGCTATGCTTCTCCTACGTATTTCTTCATTCAAGATCACACTCACAACATCATCAACTTTTAAGATTTTAGAAGCAGATGCAGAATTACTTACTGCCATAACCAAACCGTCCCACTTTCAGGCAAAGAACATAAAATCAAGAGAGCCTTTACCTCATCATCAAAAACAATATTGACTGAAGCTAGTTGGTTTACCAAACCATGGAAATCACTGAGATGAGTATGTACCGATCCACCTTCTTGCATTTGTAAAGTAAATAGCTGCTTCATAAGATATACCTTATTAGAAGCCGAGGGCTTTTCGTATAAATTTGCCAAGGACTTTATCAACTCTTCCGTTGTCTTGCACTGTGATAAGCTAGAAATCACAGATGATGCAAGGCTCAACCTTATGGAACCGAGAGCCTTCTGATCAAGAACGTTCCATTCTTCATCCTTCATATCTGTGGGCTTGCATGCAACCCCACCCAACGGTAAGTACAAATCCTTCTGATACAGATAGTCCTCAATCTGCATCCTTCAATGTTGATAATTCTTGCCGTTAAACTTCTCCATTCGTAGCCTGCTTTCTTCTGCCATTGCTGAACTCCCACTCAATCAGAAAACCCTGTGAATGACCTGTAATCAAAAACAATACCCTGCTTCCTGCAAACCGTAGCTCTGATACCACTTGTCAGGGGATCTCTAGCTCTACCAATTAGAGCACAATTGATTACTTTCTTATATGCAATTAAACACGGAATTATACCAGAATGATAAAGTAGCTAGAAACTTGAGACAACAAAAAATTAGAGAGAGAATACACACTCTTGTATTAAATACTACTAGAAGAAAATACAATAAGGAAGATGCCACTTCTTCCTCCACCTCAAAGGCTTGCCACACCTCAAGACCTTCTTCCCTCTCTCTCTTGCTCAACACAACAACTCTAAAGCCTGAGTTACTATCCCTCCTTGAATGCTTCAGCTGATCTCCTTGACTTTACACCTGTAGATCTCTTTGACCTTGCTTGCTTCAATGCTTTTACTTGCCTTAGAATAATTACAATACATGCCTTATGGGTCTATAAATAAGATCCCATGCTTACAAAAATAGAACTCTAACTACTAAAATTAGACACACAGCCCACGACTTAAATTAGCCCCTTAGCATGCAAACACTCGGTTCAACTAACTAACTGTTCGTGCAACGAACAGTTCTGGACCGCACAGGCGACCGACGCCGGTCCCTGCTTGTCTGGTGCTGCCGACGTCGGCTGACTCCCTGTTGTCGCCAGTCTCCTTCTCCACTACATCTGACTGATGTCGGTCATACTGCCGACGCCGGTGGCTCTGGTTCTTCAGCATCCTTCCTTGTGTCTGCAAACAGTTGAAGCTTTTAGCTTCACACCTTAACATAGCGTGTGTGGGCTAGAATCCTCTCGCATAAGTACTTTGTTGGGGTCCTAGCGAAGGACATTCCTAGGTATAGCTTGTCTAGAGCCGATTTGGTGATCTGGACAACTCTAAAGAAGGGAGCGGCCTTGATTAAAAAGGGTCTTTTTTGGATATGCAGAGATGGCAGGGAGGCACAATTTTGGATAGATTCTTGGGATGGCTTTCCACCGTTGATTACACAACATCCCCACTTGAGTGATTTAGCACAAAATTTTATGGAAGCCGGATGGAACAGAGTGAGTGATTGCAAAGTCTTTTTTCATAATGGCCAGGTGACGGAGGCAAGATGGGCGGCTCCTAGGGAGTGGCCTATTAATGGCGTGGAAGCTGATTGCATGGAGCTGAAGAGAATTTTGGAGGGGCGCAACTGCTGTGCCCTCAAAGGGAGCGACACGCTGGCTTGGGCGCCCCATCCCAAGGGGAAATACACGGTTTCTTCTAGATATCAGGAGCTGGTTGTTCAACAGAGGGAGGATAGAGGCGAAGTTACTTGGTGGAAGAGAGTTTGGAGCCATTTTTCTTGGCCAAAATGTAATTGTTTCTCCTGGATGCTTGCTTGGAATCGGTGTTTGACTTGGGAGAATATTAAGCGGAGGGGCATTGCTGGACTGTCGAGGTGCGTCCTGTGTATGGAGGCAGAGGAAGAGTCGTCGCACTTATTTTTTAGGTGCTCCTTTACTAGTCAGCTATGGCATGCTTGGTGGGATGCCTGGGGATGTGGTTGCCTTCATGTCTCCTCTTTGGCTGAGTTTTGGTCTAGACTGGATAGACCACCATCCGGTACTCAGTTTTTGCAGGAGGCGTGGTACTCTGGGCCAATCTTCCTTTTATGGCAGGTCTGGCTTGAGAGAAATTGGAGAATTTTTAGAGAGGAAAAATTGGCACTCCAACAGGTCTGGAGCAGGATTTTAGGCATGCTCCAGGAGACTATCTCGGCTAAGAGTGAAATTACTCAACCTTTGCCGCAGGCTGATGCTGTGCTGGCTGGGAGATTGGGGATACAGTATGGTTCGGTGAACTATACCCGGGCGAGGCGCAGAAATGGGGAGAAACCAAAAATCCAAAGGCTAGGGAGATGGATGCCACCTCCTGAAGGCTTTTTAAAAATTAACACGGATGGCTCGTCTCGTGGCAATCTTGGCCCGACGGGGATTGGTGGGGTTGGCAGAGACTCTTCGGGGGCCTTGGTCTTCCTTTTTTCATCCTACCAGGGGGAACAGACGGTGAATAGAATGGAAGGATTGGCGGTTTTGTATGCTCTGAAAAGAGCCTATGAGCTTGGATGGCGCAAGGTTCATTGCGAGGCTGATTCACAGATTTTGATCAACATGCTTCAGGAATGGAAAATGAATGACGTGAGCTGGCAACTGTCCTTGATTGTCCAGCAGATATTGCAAGTTAGTGATCTGATGGAGGCGCTGGTTTGGGTGCATATTCCCAGGGAGTGAAACGCACCTGCTGATTATTTGGCTAAATTCGGTTCAGGAGAAGGGAATGCTCTGCGTGTGGATGAGTGGGAGGGTCTGCCTAATGAGGCGCGCCAACATTTGGGCCGACTTCTCACTAAGGATGCTGACGAAAGTAATGAGTGATGGGCGATGATGTGTTGCTATTTTGTGTGGCTGTGTGCTGGCTTTGCTGGCTGTTTTGTATCTTGCTGATTGTACTCTGCTTTTTATGTTGAATAAAATTTTTACCAGCTGAAAAAAAAAACATTTATTATAATAACACTTTTGAACAATATTACAATTATCCTTTATCATCCATGGCACCCATAAGAACTGTGTGCAGTTGTCCTTGGGTATGATAACATCGATCTCCTTCCCTTATTTAAATATTCTTAAAAACATAATAAATTAATATAAAAACATAAAACTGCATATATTATATTGGAAAGGAGGAGTAGGAGATCAACAGTCTCAGCCCAAATCTTGCTTAATCTTAAGGATCAAGCTTTCCTTCTTAGCTAGACGCTCTTCAACCTCCTTAAACTTATATAACACAAAGTATATGACTAGTTAAACTTTTAGGATCTAGTCCATCCAAAATGTAGGAGGGAGGCCAAAGGTCATGTCCATAGAGGAATCTAATCCAATTTAAAATACAAGTAAAATTGATTCAAATTACAAGCTAAAATCATGAGGATTTACCTTCCCATCAACCGTGGACTTCATTAAGCAATCTCATGTTATATTCTATGTAACCAAAAGAAAAAAACAAACAATGATTAACAAGGGAAACAATTATAACTTAATCAATTCTAATCTGCTTCCTC
Source organism: Torreya grandis (assembly GCA_037957365.1). Classification (NCBI taxonomy): domain Eukaryota; kingdom Viridiplantae; phylum Streptophyta; class Pinopsida; order Cupressales; family Taxaceae; genus Torreya; species Torreya grandis. The sequence continues at coordinate 7,521,617 of JARHVA010000068.1, forward strand.
TTGGTCTAATTTTTTATTGCTTCAATGCCATGCCTTGCTCTAATGAACTTCCTAATTAAAGATTTGCTATATTTTTCTTCAACTTCTTCTAAAATATTATCAAGGACATACATAACTATATTCCTACTTATAAGAATACTAGATGAGTGTTTGTAGTCACCTTTCATAGGTTCCTTGAAGTACTTAGGGTGTCCCTTCAAAATTTCTATTCCTTTAGCAGTGTTTGAGTCTTTAATAAACTAAACCTAACTTTTTGAACTAATGGCTAAAAAAGTCATAGAATGTTTGAATTTCCGCTTCCATGGGTTGATTAATAAATGCTCTTCCAACCAAATATTTTCAAAGGGAACTATTATCCAATCATTAAAAACTAAAATAGGTATAAAATAAATACATTTAATCCTCCAATAGCTTAAACTAAGAACACTCTTGGGAATTAGAAGTGGGTGCATGTTACTTCTCAACTCAAGTTACCAAACAGTCACTAATAATTAAATATCACAGAGAAGCCCATCAAGGGTTATAGTGAAATTAATAGATTTATAAAACTTAGCATCCCCAAAAATCCTAAAAAAAAAGTTTTGATATGAACAGATTTCTAAAATTGAGTTTTCCTTCCTCTTATATTGGCACTAGTTGCCACTTTTTACCTTTCCTTCTTTAGATTTTTTGCCTTTGTCTATTTATCCTCATGAGATTAAGGAGCTCCCTTAATAACTTCAAAGTCATTATTATCTTTCTAGGGGAGATTGATGTTGTTAAATGAAATTTGATTAAGAGACATTCCCTGATGAGTGTTAAACCCTTTGGGATTGCGAGTCTTCTTTTTTAGGGAGGGAGTCATGAAAGGATTCCCAAGGGAACCTAGTGATGACATTCCCATC